>CATIWC010000880.1:0-340611 GCA_948472305.1 Vicia faba | reverse complement strand
ATTATTAGACTTAGATTTCATTCTCTTAAATTCAATTAACTTAGATTTAAGTTTTGTTAAAAGTTAATTAAACTTCTCTTGTAATTAAAACCTAATTAATTTAATTAGGTTAATATTCAACCTTTTTCTCATTCAAAAAACCCTAAAAGCAATTTTTTTTCTTATTCATCTTCACATTTTGTACATTTTATTATTATTCATATTCAATGGTTTATAATAGATAATTAGGTTTTATTACTTTCTTCCCCTCATTCACAAACTTGTACCCCCCCCCCCCCCCCCCCCCCATTCCTAAAACGCTGTAATAGCGTAGGACATTTAAATCCCCCAATTTATCGCTTTCCTTATTATTGTTAGTAATTAGGGTTTGCATGACAAGATTAAAATCAACCATAGAAAAAAACCCTAATTCAAGATAAAATACTTGAAATCAATACACTTTGCACACATGCACCTCTAGGGTAACCCACACTTGTTGTCTCGGATATAACAGTCATGTCCCTCGAACGTGAGATGTTTTAGAAAAGACCCTCGATAAAAGATCATAGTCCCTTGATGATCCTTCGATGTTGCCTTCGGTAAACAATCTTAGTCCCTTACGACAATTGCTAAAACATCTTACAAGTTACCTTCTATGACTGTACGATGACCCTCGCTTGTCTCTCACATCCAATGATATGGCTCCCTTACTAACCAATGGTAAAGTAGCATTATCTAAAGGAGGAGAAAAAGAACAAATAATTTTTGAATAGGTATAT
The DNA here is from genome assembly GCA_948472305.1 of Vicia faba. Classification (NCBI taxonomy): domain Eukaryota; kingdom Viridiplantae; phylum Streptophyta; class Magnoliopsida; order Fabales; family Fabaceae; genus Vicia; species Vicia faba. The sequence continues at coordinate 339,853 of CATIWC010000880.1, read as the reverse complement.
TGCTCGTAATTGCTTGCTCACAAACTAAAACAATTTTCACACCTCACACTTTCAAAAAACATCTTTCAAACACTCTTTTTTCAAACAATATTGTCAAAACAAACATTTTTGTATACATTCTCAACGATACGAGAATCATTGCAAAATTTTCGCACCAAGGTGTTTTCAAAATATTTCCAAAACAAATATTTTATATACATTCTCAACAATACGAGAATCATTACAAAATTACCATTTTCAAGACATCTTCAAAAACAAATTCCAACTTACACAATACACAAAGCATTTTAAAGTGAGCTAGTAATTAAGAGCCCGTAGATAACTACGGATGAAAAGGGTGCTAATTTCCCCGCGCAAAGTTCATGAATTTCGCGAGGAACAGATGAATATCATGAGCTTATTCACAAACGTTACACAAGAATATATATGAACGCCCCGAGCAACCCCCCCCCCCCCCCGATTGCGAAATTCTATAAACAATCATAAATAAAGCCAATCTAAACAACGATTACTACGGAAAACACTTACTTGAACAGAGTAGATGGAGAATACGCGACAGACTTTGCAGCGTTGATGGTTGGGAAAGGCAGCAAACGGTGTTGGCAATAGAGAGAGTGGAGAGCGCGAAAAATTGAATGAAAAATTAGAATGTGGGAAATGGGCCCTAAGGCGCGATATATAGAGCTGACATGGAATGCGAAGCATCGCGTCGGGAAGCCCACCAACTGCCCTTCTCCTCGACATCTACGTGCTCAGGTAATAGTGGCCCCTACTCCCAAGGTCATCATTACAGTCCCAAAGGTCACACCACGTGGCGGCACCTTGCCAGCTTTTCTCTCCCCGCGAGTCGAGGAACAACTGGAACATTCCCCATCAAGCCTATTCCGACTTCTGCTTGAGTAATCACGCGTACCGACCACAATTTCCATCAACACAATAAAAGATCTCGGTTGAGTTTGCTCCTCGTAAAAGCAAAGTTGGACCTAAGTCATAACTCCCTTATCAGGAGCAACGACTTGGGGGGCTTCTATTCTGGACTGGGTTTGCTCTTGGCCCACTCCATATGAGGCCCAACCAACCTATGTTGTTTAAGACCAGCTAACTGAATCTGCCCTCGACTGTGTCGAGCAATAACCCTCACTCTTCGAGAACGCCGCCTCGCCACACTGGGATAAACCCAGAAAGATGCGAGAAGGAACATCGCCAGTCAAGAGGACCTTGAGAGTATCCTCCAGGCTTCTCCCTCGAGCACGACCGATCCTCCCCAGACGGCCTCATGGATAGCGGAGATCATGCACGACAGACATAAGTACCTCACGAGCATCCTCCTCGTAGAGCTGACTATCAACGCCTCTAATATCACGAAGTCCACTTGACCCCGAAAAGGACCGTGTCCATATCCTCCTGATCATGCGGAGGAATCCATCCAGGTAGGGGACCACGTGTGGTACCCACTACTCACGTAGAACCTGTCAGTCTGCACTTGGACCTACTTGCCCAGTCCCAATGAGGGGACCTTGGTCCAGCGCTGAGGGTTATAAATACCCTCGTACTTGAGAGGGTCAGGTATTGATCACTTCTTACTCACTCTTACTTGCTTGCATCATTCTGAATCTCACTTGACATCGGAGTGTCTTGCAGGTACCCCCCTCCACTTCACTTTCAACTTCTGCTCGACGTAGACTGTGACAGTCTATTCTGGTCAGGTACGATTATATATATATATATAATATATATATATATAGATATATTATATATATTATATATATATATATATATATATATATATATATATATATATATATATAATATATATATATATATATATATATATATATATATATATATATATATATATATATATATATATATATATATATATATATATATATATATATATATATATAATATATATATATATATAGAGAGAGAGAGAGAGAGAGATAAAAAGTAAAAATGTACTACGTATCTAAATACGAGAAAAATATGTTTCTTACAAATTAATATAAATATCAAAATCGAGAAAAAAATATTTGTCTCTTATAAATTAATTTAAAATTTTTTAAATTAATGAGTAAATGTTAATATTTTTTTAAACGGGAACAAATTTACTATAATCAAAAATATTTTTATAAATAATATCAACAAAAAAAGTATTATTTATTTAGGGGGGACAATATAATGTTGATCCAAATATTTATATATAAAAAAAATTATATTTATAATCCAAATATAGTATAAACTCTTTTGATTTAGCAATTTTTTTCTTTCTTTCATTTAAATATTTTTTTAAGCAAGTGTGTGTATCATACTAGTACTTGTGTATAGTACTTGTGTATAGACACATATATTTTAGTAGTTATAACAAATGTCTTTAGAACATCGCCAAATGAATAAAAAGACAACTCTTGTATAAAAAAATTATATTTATATCTTTGACAAATATTCAATTTGTATTTCTAAGATAAAGTTTTCTTATGAATTCTTATTAAAAATAATAATATTTAGTTAATTAATTTTCTCTGTCATTCTAAGTATAACTTACATTGTACAACCGTAAATTTATTTACATATGTCTCGTATATGAGGAGACCTTTATATTCATTGAGCAATTGAAAAATACAATATGAAATTATATTCTTCCTAAGTAAATTCTCTCTTATATTTATTTCTATCATGGTATATCGAGCTTTTTCTTCGATCTTGTGACCTCCGTCAATGGCAAACCATTCTTCGTCATTGCACATTTGGTTCCTTCGTGATTTCTTCTTGGTTTAGATTTTGTTACAGACAATGTGAATTCATAATATCTTGATTGGGAACAACAACAGAATGTACTCATCTTCTATCTATTATGTTTGATTTGTTTCTTACGAAGGTAGTTGGTTGCACTTACTCAAGGCAAGTGTGGTATGAGATTCATCGATACTTTAATACTTTGCTTACTACTAAGGCAAGACAGTTTCGATCTGAGTTGCGTAATCTCAAAAAATAAATGCGTGTGATAGAGGAGTTCGTTGTTCGTATTCGCGAGATCAGTAAATCCTTGATCTTGGTTGGAGATCTTGTTCCTATTCATAACCTAATTGAAACTTTTATTGATACGCTTCCTGAGGAGTATGATTCCAATTGTTGTTAATGTGAATAACAAATATGATTTGTGCTTCATTGATGAACTTGAGTCATTCTTAATTGCTCATGAGTCACATCTTGAAAAGAATAAGAAATATATTATCGTTGAGTCTACTTCAATAAATCTTATGCAAATTACATAACTACCATTGCAGTTTGATTTTGAGAATTATGGTAGTGATATGCCTTTGCAAGTCCCGCCTATCCCTAATTTGCCTCAAGGAACTAGTGTTACTCCAAACACTGAGAGTCATGGCTACAGTTCAAGAGGTGGTCGTTCTGATTTTGGTGGTGGTTGATTTGGTCATGGTGGTAGCTTTGGTAGGGTTATGTGATACGGTGGGAGAACTGACTTGAAGGTTTTGCATTTTATCACAAATGTCGCGGTTAGCAAGAGTCGCCACCGACTTTTCTTTTATCTAAAAGGAAAGGTAAAAAAGCACAGGAAAGACCTTTGAGATGTTTTCTTGAGTTCGGGGGGTAGATTATGAAAAGGGAAGGTGCTAGCACCCTTTTCATCCATGGTTTTCCACGGGCTCTTAGTTACTTGCTCAGATCACTTGCTTTGTTTTGTTTGAAATGATGTTTGGTGTGGTTTTGAAAGTATTTATAAAATAGGCCATTGTTTTAGGCAATCTTTGTAATGATTCTCGTTCGTAAGAATGTATACAAAGATGTTTGTCTTTTGAAAATGTTTTCAATATTTTGTAAGATATTTTGAAAATAGCAAGGATTGTTTGAAATGGAGCAAGTAACTTAGAAGCTATCTACCTACTCAAATGTCTTTCTTGTGCATTTTCTATTCCTTTGACATTGTTGACTTACCATTGATTTTGGTAAGCAACCCTATCTTTGGATGTAAACGGGACGGGCGTGGGTCATCGTATAACCATGATAGCAATGTTGCCAAGTATCTTAGCATTTTTGAGGGACCAAGATCATTTTGTAAGGCAACTTTTGAATAGCGTCATCGAGGGACTATGATCTTATACTTGTTTTGTTTTGCCAAGATACTTCACATGCGTAACATGGCCATTTTATTTTAGGCAACCGAGTGGGAGAAACCCTAAGGGTGCTTGTGTGCAAAATGTATCATTTTCATGCTTTTGATTTTGTCTTGTATTTAAGGTTTTCTATTTTGCTTTGTTTTGTTCTTGTCATGCAAACCCTAATTACTAATCATGGCATTTAAAACGATAAATTGCGTAATGTAAATATACTAAGCTATTACAACGATTTTTTATGGGAGGGGGGAATACAAATTTCAATGGAGATTTGCACAAATATAAAGCTAAATATATTATTACAACCAAATCCAATATGCGCGAATTAAATAACTATAATACAAATATTTAATATATAATGCAATATGTATGTAAAGAAAATATTTTTTTATGTCTTGTTTTTGTATAAAAGAATATTTAACTTAAACCTAAAAATAAGGAGGAAAAAAAATTAATTCTTTTTGAAAAGGATTAAACCCTAATTTTCAATTAAAAGAAAATAATGTTTCATATTATTATTTTGTGCATTTTTTGTATAAAAAATAGTAAATAATATTGTATATGAATATTAAAAATTAAATATGTGCAAAAATTGGTATTTGTATGTATAAAATGTATAATAAAAATATTAAGTATTTTTAATTAAATTTGTAAGTTTATTAAGAAAATAAATTCTATTCTATCAAAATAAATTAATTTTTATGTGTGAAAATAATTATAAAAAAAATAAAAGGGTGAAAATAAATAGATCATTTTTTAGTATTTTTTATCATTAAGAAAAATAAATAAAAGTATTAAATAAAAAAAATATGAAAAAAATACAAAAATATAAAATAGTTAGCAAGGGGGTGCAATAACAGATAGGGGGGGTGTTTAGCAAAATCAAAAAGGCCACGCAGCAAAAAAAGCCCAATGACTTCATCCCTGTCCTTCGTTCATCATCTTCGCGCCATTCTCAATGCAACTTGTATCTTCCTCATGCTTGCATAAAAATGAAAACTCATAACATGAAAAATGTGGCATTTGAGCTCACGATTCCAACCATATAAATTATGTAACCTAACTATCAAAGATCAAATAGAATTTTGGAATCCCTAAATCGTGACCTAATTTTTCCAGAGATTTCAAGCTTCAAATTCTCTTAGCACAAGTAACATAAATGCAAAGTAAGGATATGTACAGCTTCGTTATGATGAGAACTACACTTTTCCTTCACAAATCGTGGCTTGAGGTTTCCTGTATAAAGAGATAGAGTTTAAGAAAATACCTTCTTCAGCTGGAATCGTGTATGGCAATGTAGGGACTTTAATGGAGGCCTGATGATTGTTTGGGCTTCCTTGAGCTTCCTTGAACGTATTCCAATCCTTATCTTGCTCTGAAGATGGCTGGAACTCCCTGACCAAGTCCAATTGCAAGCTTCCAAGTTAACAATGGAAAATGGTGAAACTGATGTTACAGAACTAGGGTGATGGTTTGGATTGACTAGGTATGGAGTATGTAAGATGTTTTGATCAGTTAAACACAAAACGCACGAGCCAAATGAGAGTTGGCTGAGTTTTTGCAGAAACTGTATGCTTGGGCAGATTTTTGGTTTTTTTTCAGTTTGAGAGAGTTCTAGGTTCAAGCCAAGCATGCAATCTCTTGTACATTGTTTTCATATTAGTATAGAAGTGATCCAAAGTCAGCTCTCTACTAGTTGTGCAAGCCTTAGCCCTTTTTGCAACTTTTCTTGTACTTGAAGCAAAGTTGACAAGACCAAACCCACATGTTTGTACCAGCTTGCTTTAGGGTTGATATAAGTTTGTACTAGTTGCTTGAGACCTGTGTGGTTTTCTTGTATCAAGGGGACAGATTCAAAGCTCCAAGTTGACAAAAATGCAAAAGTGCATCTTTATGAAAATGGCAATGAAGCCTTTTTGCCCAAAATGGAAATACAACTTGTGTAAAAGTTCAAAAGAAAGGATAAAGGCTTTGTCAACTGAGTATGCATTTAATTAAGGAGTGTGTAGCAAGCTTAGGACATGTAAAGCAAGAAATATTCGGCATAGATTTGGTTTGCAACTTGATTCTTCATGAAAATGGCTTGAACAAAAAGTGAGAAAATGCCAACTTCCTCTCTTCGATTCTCCCTACTCAAAAATGATCTTGGAGAGTTCTTGGAAATTTTGGAAAGCTTGCAATGTGCTCTATAATCCATATTTGAAATGCATTTTGAGATACCTCTTGGAACTAGGTGAAACATTTCCATGAAGTTGGGCCTAAAACCTGCCTATATTAGGGCAAAAATTTACTAAGTTAAGAAGTTCATGACCATGTATTCACAAATTCATAACTTGAGATCCAAGCATCTTTAGGGAAAAGTTTGTGAAGAAAAGTTGTAGATTTCATGGGGATATAAAACTTTCATGTTGGGAGTTTTCTTTGAATCAAAATGCATCATGGTGAAAAAGTGGTGCAAAGTTGAGAAAAATAAGAAAAATTTTATACTTCGAAAAATTCTAAGTTATGAAAATTTTCAAATTAAAATCCTAATTTTCAAATTTAGTTTTCTCTGGTCAACAAGTTTCACATTTTGACATATCTTGATGAATTATGACCCTTGGCACTTGATTTTGGACAAAAAGTCAAAGTTTGACTTTTCAGTGTACAGTTGACTTTTGATCAGTTGACTGTAAATTTCATTTGTCACTCCAATGAACTTGAGATCTTTTAAACCATGTAATTAAGTTAATATGATGCAATTGAATCTTTGAAATCATGCTTGAACTTAATTGGTCAATTGCTAGGTTAAAAATAAGAAATTGCCCTTCGTCAGTCAAAACCCTAATTTTGACCATTTTGCCCTTTTGATGATTTGATCAAATCTCTTGAGGTGTTGTGATCCAAACTTGACAAAATGGTACATATGAGTCTAAAATGTTGATGTGGATAAAAAATTATGAAGTTTGACTGTAAATTGGCCATGGTTGACTTTTTTTCCCAATACAGCTGATTTTTAGGTCAACTGTCCAATTGACTGATCCAAAATGTGGTTCAAGGCTTGAAACTTATCATGAGCACTCTTAGGGGTCCAAAATGATGTATGAAAGTCAAATGAAGCATTGGTGGTCCAAAAATCCTTGTGCAAACTCAAACCCTAATTTTGGGTTATCAGTGCAAGATGAGATGTCTTGAGCTGACCAAACCCTAATCTTATCTTGAGTCAAAGAAGTCTTGTGAGAAAAATTTTGATAAATGAGAGGGAAAATTTTGGGGTACAACAGCTGCCCCTGTTCAATCTTCTTGAACCTGAAGAGTTAGATTGGAAAGCTTTGTCGTTCGCGACTCGAAGGTAAAAGATGATTGGACACTAGAGTGCCCATAAATTTGCACTCGATAAAGTGTAGTTGAGGGAATGGGCTTAAAGATGCCATTTGGAGAGGTGATAGAATCTTGTTGGAGATGGGCTTGTAGATGCCATCCATGAATGTTTGTTGAATTGTATGTTGTAAGTCAGAAGAATAAGTATCAGAATGGTGTCCGTATCTGGAACGTATCTGAGCTATATCTGGAGACTGAATTTGTATGAGCAACAGAATAACATCAGTGTCTGGAGCGTATCTGAGTTGTATCTGAACTTGAATCTGAATAAGTGTCAGAATGGAATCTGTGTCTGGAGCGTATCTGAACTGTATCTGAAAGGTGAATCTGAGTGAGCAACATAATGGCTTCCGTGCATGGAGTGTATCTGGACTGCATCATGAACCTGAGTCTGAATAAGTGTCTGAATGGCATCCGTGTCTGGAGCGTATCTGAATTGTATCTGAAAGGTGAATTTGAGTGAGCAACAGAATGGCTTCCGTGTCTGGAGCGTATCTGGACTGCATCATGAACCTGAGTCTGAATAAGTGTCAGAATGGCATCCGTGTCTGGAGCGTATCTGAACTGTATCTGAATGTTGAAGTCTGAATAAGTAACAGAACAGCGTCCGTGTCCGGAGCGTATGTGTACTGTATCTGAAAGCTGAATCTGAATGAGTAACAGAATGACTTCCGTGTCTGGAGTGTATATGAATTGTATCATGATTGCATATTGTTAATGGTAACTCGTTAATCTTATCCTGAAAAGGGTAAAATGTTAGTTGAAACACAAAGTTATGTTGCATGAAATATATGATGCAATATATGCTTTTTATCAATGTTTATGATATGTGGATGTAATGCATATGCATGCAAGTTGATTCGCTGTATTGCGGAGTGTTGTACCCCAAAATTTTCCCTCCCATAATCTTCAAAGTTTTGCCAAGCATCACTTCAAATGGTTCAAAGTCTACTCAAGGGCTACACAGTCAACCATCCTCCTAACACAGTCAAAATTAGGGTTTTGGTTCTGGCAAAGAAGTTGAGCTTTCCAAGGTTCCAATCAAGTCCCACATGCCTATAAACATTGTCAAGCATCCTTATGCCAAGTTTCAAGACTCACAGCATCAAATTGCACAGTCAAAAACCCTAAATGCTTCACAGTCAACTACAGGGGCAAAATGGTCATTTGACAGTCAAAAGTCAAAATTTTTGGTCAACATCTTATTTTGAAGCCACAAGCATCATTTGATCAATTCTTGATCATGATTCTCAAGGCATGGCTCAAAAAGTCCCAAGATGCAAAAGTTTCCATTTTTTGGACAGTTGAAAAAGTCAACTGCAAATTGACCAGGGCATAACTTCCACATGGTTTATCATAAAAATTCCATCCAAATCTCATTTTTAAGAGAATGACATTTCCTACAACTCATCTTCACACTTCAAGTCCAAGAAATGCTCTCACAAAAAGTTATCAATCTTAACATTATAGGTCATTTTCAAAAGTCAACAAAAAGGCACTTTAAGTCAAAGACCATAAATTGAGATTGGTAAATCAAAATGACATGGTACAAAAGACATTGGTTATAGGACTTCAAGACCTTTCCAAAATGTCCAAGAACATGATCAAAGCTTAAAAATTGAGCAAGATATGCCTTGTAGAAGTTGGGAAATTTTTGGGAATTTTGAAAAGTCAACTTTGCATAAAAGGGTTCAAAAATGCTAATGGGCCTCAATTTCTTCCATGAATCATTACCCAAAGGCCATGCACGACCCATTAAGCTAAAAGGGAGTTATTTTCTTATTTTTAATTAATTAATTGAATTTTTAATCTTATTAATTCATTCAATTAAAATTAATTAAGAGAAAAATACTAAATCATGTTTTTTAAATCCTTTTATGCAGCAAATATGTCCATTATGAGCTCAAGATTTCGTGTGCCTTCTCAAGAGACAAAATCTTCCACAATTGGCAAGTTTCCATGGCAAAAAGATTTGAAAAAAGATATGGAAAATCAAATATTCAAAATCACAAATGGATGGATTTTGGGCTGGCTTTTTGACCTAATTCTACTCACATACATATACACAACTGAAACCTAAAGCATTGGACACAGGAGCTGCGCAGGAATCAAAGAACCAAATTGCATTTTTCACAAAAAAGTTGAAAACTGTTTTGACATCTAGAGCATAATTCAAAGCTCCAAACGCATTCCCACACATTGCCAAGGGATCCAGGAAGCTTTTGCAATCGAAACCACATCTCCAGACCTCCAGAAGTGGTAGAACGACATCATACTTTTCATCAAAATTTTCATAATCGTGTTTCACTTTTCATGCATGATTCATGTTTTTTAATGGTTGATTTATATTAATATGAATATTCTGAAGCTATTGGTGCCCTTTAATTGAACTAACAGTGCCTGTATCAAAAGTTGCCATTGACATTCGCTAGGGTTTCAGAGCTCCAGATTTGGGGCTTTACACATGTGGAAAAATTAGGCCTTAAAACCTATGCCAATGGAATCAGGACATCCAGACGAAGCTAACTCACACATCGCGCCCAATTTATATTGATCTATGTGCTAATCGCTATTTTCAGGTTTTGCAGTTAGTGGGGGTTTAAAACCCCCGCTATTCGTTTTTGTTTACAGGCAGATGGAGAAGATGAAGCTGGCGTGTCAAAGCATGACTGGATAGTTTGAATATTGGCGCGTGATTTTTGTTTTCTACCAATAGCGTTTGTTTTCTCATATATTACTCATGTCCCATAATAATAACAAAGAGACTCAATAGCTTGGATGGTTGATGCGCTGGCTTGCAGGTACTGGGACCTGGGTTCGATTCCCAGGTCCCCCATATTTCTCAATAATTTTGGTTGTAACGTGTTCAGGTACAATTTCCCTCCAGTGGTCCACCATGTGCGCGTATGCTTGTGCCTGCCAAGTGTCCAGGGGCTTCAATCTGATGGCCAGGATGTGTAGATCACCATACGCGTTAGTCAACTGCTTCCCACGTGATCACTGAAAGTCAAATGGGCTTCTTACATTCCTGGGCCTAATTGCTTCAAAAACCTCCCTTTGGGTCCAGACACCCCCAGGGTTTGCTCAATCTTTTAATAATTTTTTTTTCTTTATTTATTTTTCCTTTTATTCTTTTAATTGTTTTTTTAATTAATTGTTTTATTTAATTCACAAAAATAATTTTCATAATAAAACCAAAAATCAAAACTAAAAATATGTTTATTTAATATTTTAATATTTTTGTAAATAAATCTTTAAATCATAAATTTAGTTAAATTAGGTTTTAAAATTTAAATGTTTTTCTTAATAACTAAAATATGTAGAAATTAGGTTTTTTAGCAATTCTATCTTTTTCTTAATAAATAATTTCTTCTTATTATTATTATTATTAATTATTAGTTAATTTTGTAAATAAATATGTAATTAATTAATTAGGGTAAATTAGGTTAAACTTGAATATTTTCATTAAATAAATAAAAACCACCTAGAATTAGGGTTTCTTTAATTTTAATTTTAATTCTCTTTATCTCATAAATACCAAAAAACATAAAAAATATTCCTTTTCTTTTTATTAAATAACTAATTAATTTTTAATTTCAATTTAATTTCAAAAGGGTCCAACGCCCTCGAACATTCGATTCTAATTTCTTTTCGCACGTTTATTCTTATGTTTCTTAAATATTATGTAATTGCCCAAGCTTTGTAATAGTAATTAGGAAATTTATTTACTTTCTGCATTTTATTAAAAAATGGGTCTTTGTTAATTTGGCGATGTATAGACCCGCGCCTTGTAATAGCGTGGGACTTTTATTTTCCGCATTTTTATTTCCGCACTTTTAAACTATTAAACTTTGCATGAAAGAATGTATGGCCTAAAATAAAAACAAGCGTAACTCACCAAATGCATGACAAGATAAAACATAAACTGAAAACAATACACAAATTCACACACCACTCTTAGGGTACGCCTCACTGTTGCCTTGCCCCTCGAAACGTGGTCGTCGAGTATAGGACGTTTTAGTAAGTCCTTATGTCCGTTGATCCATATGCCTCAAAACAAGTTGCCTCGAAAAGGTTGCCTCGGAATAGTTGCCTCGAAACGGTTGCCTCGGAATAAAAAGGATCAATGGCATAAGGGTAGCTTCTAAGGTGTCCTACTGTTGCTCTGGTGACCACACTGCCCCTAAACTCGAATTGACCCGAACACCTCCAACGGTGGTGCTACCTACCTCTCAATGATGGGATAGCACTACCTTAAGGACATTTACACAGTCTAATTCCTTAGGGTAGGTAGATGACTCATAGATACTTGCTCTAATTCAAAACAAATCAAAACTTCTTTTCACACCGACACTTTCAAAAAAGCTTTCCAAAACAATTTTTCAAACACTCTTGAGGACTGATACAAGAGTCGATCTGAAATCTTTAAACGGAACTTTTTCAAACCCACTCACACTTTGAAAAGCAAACACTTTTGAAAACACAAATGAGAAAGTATCTAAGAGCCCATGGATAACCATGGAAAGAAAGGGTGCTAACACCTTCCCTTTCTATAAATCTACCTCCCGAACCGAGAAACTATCTCATAAGGAATTTTGTTGTGCTTTTGTCCTGTCCATGTTGGAGAAAATAAAAGACGGTGGCGACTCTTGCTTCCGCGACATTTCGCGAACCAGCTTTAAAATAGTCAGTTCTATTTCCACCGATCACAGAACTGGCGACTCTGCTGGGGATAAACTTATAAAGTGAGGTGTACCTTAGGACTAAGATCACTTGTGTTTTCAATTATCTGAACTGTTTGCTTTATTATTGTGGGCTGTCTCGGGAGTTCTATAGATCCTAACTCGGATCTGGGGATACCTTCTTAGAAAGTAGCAACAAGGCTGTGAGGGAACTGTGCGGGGTATACCGACATGGTTGAAGCAGTCTGCTACGTTGATGTGGCACTTTGGTGTGTACCGGTAACCCTTGAGTTCAGTCAAGGAGAGTACGGGGCCTCCGCGTGGTGTCGTGAAGCATCAACTGACCTTAGGAACCTTAATTGAACCATCTTGGCCTCTTTAGGGTAGTGAGATAACTAACTTTGGTGCAGTCCAAGGTTGGTTGATGCTCGATACTACACTCAATTGAGGGTTGTTTTCTTGGAATCTTTCGGTCGCCAGTTCAGTGGCTAAACCGAAACGATGAACAATGAAAACAGTCCAATGATATTGGGACCCTTAGAACCCGGTTACTTCTGATAGGACAGGTTGAGCCCACCAACTTCAAGAGGGTAACACCCAGACCCCATGTTGGCCTAAACTTTAAGGGCTCTCTGTGTGACTCGTGTGCTTTCAAACTTGACTACTGGCATGCTTGTTATCTGACACTTGAGTTTCTTGCAGGTTTTGTTTACAGTCCTTAATCTGGACTCATAACAGGGTTTACCTACATTACTCCATGCATAGCATGACATCATACCATTGCATGCATCCTGCATAAAGACGAACCCATTTCAAGGATCTCAAGGGCTTGTGATGCAGGTCACGATGAATAAAATGTCTAGCAAGGGGCAAAGGGGATTTATTTTCCTCTAGCCAAGGTTGTCAGGGGCTATGACCCACTGGATATGGTGAGCCTTTGACCCTTGAAGAAGGACTCTCAACAATATGAAGTGCCTTCAGTTACCAAATTCTAACCAATTTCTCTGTTTACCCCGCGAGATCCTTGAAAACATCGCATGCATATCATACATATCATTGCATAACAGGTACCCTTTCTCTACAGGTTGCTTACCTTCTTTGCTGTTTATTTCAGCAGTCTCATCATGAATCCTGAAGCATCTACTGAGCAATCCATCCAGGCCCTCCAGGCCCAGAATGCCCAGTTCCAGGAGTTAATTAAGAGTCTAGCCCAGGGCCAACAGGATTTGAAGACTCTGCTCTCAAAGAGGAAGAAGAAGAGGACAATGTTGTTCAACCCGAGACGCAAATCTGGGAATGGATCACAAAATGAAGCTGAGTTGACTACCCCATCTGTTGGGAAAGACAGTCCCCGAGAAAGGGAGGTTCCTAGTCCAGTGGTCTCCGACAACGAGACCGATTACAATGATGAGCAGTACCCTCCAGCTGAGGACAGGTATAAACAGTTGGAAGACCGGCTAAGTGCCATGGAGATACAAAAATTGCCCGGCCTGGACTTCGAAGATCTAGGTCTGTCTTCTGGGGTGGTGATCCCACATAAATTCAAGGCACCTGCCTTTACCAAGTATGACGGGACGTCCTGCCCTAAGCTACATCTCAGATCTTATGTGCGGAAGATCCAACCATACACTGTGGACAAGAACTTGTGGATCCACTTCTTCCAGAAGAGTCTTTCAGGGACTCATCTCGAATGGTTCTATCAGCTGGATGGAACCAAGGTTCGTAACTGGGAGGAGTTGGCTACTGCTTTTTACAAGCAGTATCAGTATAATGCCGACCTTGCTCCTACACGTACCCAACTTCAGGGTATGTCGCTAGGATCGGGAGAAGGTTTCAAAGAATATGCTCAAAAATGGAGGGACCTTGCTGGAAGGGTACAACCACCTCTGACTGACCGCGAGCTCGTCGACATGTTCTTGGGGACCCTGTCTGGTCCATTCTTCAACCACCTGATTGGGAATTCTGCTGCTGGGTTTACAGATCTGGTCTTAACCGGGGAAAGAATAGAAGCTGGCATCAAGTCGGGGAAAATACATAATGGTGATTCCTCAAACATTGAGAAGAAACCATCCAAGAGAGAATCTAGTGATGTCAACGCGGTAACTATTGCAAAGCCGGCCAGTGCGCCTCAGCGTCACCATCAACAAAGGGAAGAGAGACCTAAAAGGCAATTTACTCCACTCGGCATGACCTTGTCACAGATATTGCCACAGCTGCTGGAAACCAAGTTGGTAACTCTCATGGACCCTCCAAAGTATCCTAACAGGACACCTTCAAGGTACAACCCCAATGTTCGATGCGCCTATCATTCTGACAGCCTGGGGCATGCTACAGATGACTGTTGGACTTTGAGAAACAAGGTTCAGGATCTGATCGACGCGAAGGAAGTCCAGTTCGACCCTCCGGAGACTCCGAATGTGATCACTGCTCCCTTGCCAAAATGTGGCTAGGATTGAAAAACTTTTGTTCATTCGGATGTTCAAATTGTAATTTTTCTTTGATTGTTCAAACATTTTGTTTCATGTCAAACTTGGTTATTTCATTAATGCATTACACGTGTCTATTTTGAAGTAATTATGTTTATTATGCTTAAAACTGCTTTCTTTTTTTTTTATGTCAACTCTCAATTAATAATTCTGAGCCTCTTGAGGGAGGATGACGAAAATGATACCACGATCTTTACAGTATGCTTTTGAACAAACCCCGCTGATGAGGTACAGGCATTGTTTCAATTCCTAAACACTGGAGTTATAAGGATGATAATCCCTCGTCAACCCCTTTGAGCCAAAGAAGTTGGAGTTTTTCTTTTCAAAAATTAAAACCCTTAATCATAACCTGGGGCAGGGTAGTTTTCTCAGCTGATCCAGGTGCACAAAGAATGATGTCAAAGGAGTCCTTCCAAAACAAAAGACAGTGATGGTTCCGAATAATCATAAAGACAGGCAGTCGTTATCTTTCAAAAGCTAAAGCCCAATAAGTCAAAACCTATGAAGGAGACTTACAAAACTGGGGCATCCCGCTGACTGTAAATACAAAAAGAAACAGTTCAGGCAAAAAACAGGGATAACAAAATCAAAAAAAAGAGGTCCTACAAACCCTCGATAAAAAAAGAAATGACCGCCTATTCAAAATAAACTTTCAGTATCTGAACCATCATTGGAATATCAAAGCAAAGACTCAAACAAGGTCTAACGCACGATTAGCTGAGTTTAGGATCGAAGAACATCACGAAGAGCGGGTGGGTACAAATAAAATTTGAGCCTCTATCCTTTGTTTCTTAAACTGTGAACCAGGCCACGTTATAACCCTCAAAAAGTCCTAGCTGAAGCATGGGTTAGTTCGAAAGCATACTGTTACAAAGGTATCCTGACTCCTTAAGGCTTGCGGTAAAACAACGAATTGACATCGCATTTTACAAAAGTTGCTTGTTTTATTAAAAAACTGCATTTTCGAAAACTTCAAAACAGACATAGGCTTTTCATTCTTGATATGATATTGTTTGCATATGATGATTTGTTCGAACAGCAGAGAAATTCGCACGAAGAATATCTAGTGAACAAAAGCACTTCCAACCAAGGGGCATACGTGATCATTGTCCGTCATCTGGGGCAGTCAGGTCAAGATTCAGAGAATCTCTCAAAGGCCAGATAACCAGGGGTAGATCTCCATCTGAATCAACTGGGGCATTGGGCATGAATTCCAGCGACAGATCTGATACGATCAAACATCTTCTGGTAGTATGGCAACACGATACTACTGACAGGGGCATCTCCCTACATCCTGAGAGCATGGACATAGTCAAAAAAATACTGCGCATAATCAAAGACCCGCTAGGTTGACATACCTAGGCAAAAATAAGGGCTTCCCGATGAACCAAAAGGGTTCGGGCAAAAATAAGGGATGAAATGAAAAAAAAATCTGTACACCCGGCAAGTCGAAAACCTGAAAAGGCGGCTTGGGCAAAAATGGGTATCCCGGTGGACTGAAAACCCGAAAGGGCGGTCCAGGCAAAAATTAGGGATCAAAGCATACGACTATGTCCTGGCATCTCGTCACCTGTCTACCAGAAGATTTATCATCCGGCAGTCATCAAGCGTCTCCACAGGTATCTTCTAGCATCAGAAACAGGGGCAGTAATGGGTTGTCTAAGCGGTCTAGTTACTCTATCCACCAAGGTACTAAGATAGGTTCGGCTGAAGAACAATCAAGATGCCTTATTCCCCCAGGAAAGTCCAGTCCAAAAAGTTTCCCCAAGAAAGTGGAATCCATCTCCCCAGTAGGAAGCTTATCCCCAGTAGATTCTGGAAGCTTGCTCCCCACAGAGCACGAACGCCCCCCGGTTTTATTCAAAGGTTATTCCCCCACTAGGATATAACTGGGTTATCCTCAGCCAAAAACCACGGAAAGGTCGTCCTTGGCGAAGTCTTCCTATCCCCAGCAGGGTTCATCCAATCTTCTAACAGAGCTCCACAATGGTATCCCCAGCGGAGTTATCATCAAACCTCAGCAAAGTACCTCTCTTTCCCCACAGAGTACCTCCCCGCAGAGTAATTTATTCGCCAAGTTTATTCCCCAACGGAGTCATTTTCTCCTACCGGTATTCTTGCAATCATCATCCCCAACGGAAACGAAGAATCTCACTCTTCAACATCAGCCCAGGATTTGACTTCCCGGCATCTGTCAAGGATTTATTTTCCCAGACGAAGATACATTCATAACATCACATTGTCATACATCATGATACATGCATATATCTCATGTGTTGAGAACATCGTTGCTTGATTCATATCACGCATTGCATATGACTGACCTTTACCTTTCAGAAAGGATACAGTTAAATGATCAGCTATGTAGACGAATACAGTCAAAAGAGACCAACCCAGTCAAAGAATACAAATCCAGTCAAATCAATGCCTAAAGATTTCTCTGATACAACTCGTCGTTATAGACACTCGTCGTCATAGACACTCGTTGTCATAGACACTCGTTGTTATAGACACTCGTCGTTATAGACACTCGTCGTTATAGACACTCATCGTCATAGACACTCGTCGTTATAGACACTCGTCGTCATAGACACTCGTTGTTATAGACACTCGTCGTTATAGACACTCGTCGTTATAGACACTCGTCGTTATAGACACTCGTCGTTATAGACACTCGTCGTCATAGACACTCGTCGTCATAGACACTCGTCGTTATAGACACTCGTCGTCATAGACACTCGTCGTTATAGACACTCGTCGTTATAGACACTCGTCGTTATAGACACTCGTCGTTATAGACACTCGTTGTTATAGACACTCGTCGTCATAGACACTCGTCGTCATAGACACTTGTCGTCCTCGTCGTCATAGACGCTCGTCGTTATAGACACTCGTCGTTATAGACACTCGTCGTTATAGACACACGTCGTTATAGACACACGTCGTTATAGACACTCGTCGTCATAGACACTCGTCGTCATAGACACTCGTCGTTATAGACACTCGTCGTTATAGACACTCGTCGTTATAGACACGCGTCGTTACAGACACTCGTCGTTAAAGACCACCCGTCCATGGAAATAATCTGTCAGTAGAGACAACTCACCAACCTTTCTGAATTCCAGACTCGATTCCTGTATCCTGCCAGGGCACGTCTGAAGAGTCCGAAGATCCGATTCCTGTATCTCGCCAGGGTGTATCTGTTGACGACCAACATTACCAGACTCAATTCCTGTATCTTGCCAGGGCACGTCTGAAGAGTTTGAGGATCCGATTCTTGTATCTTGCCAGGGTGTATCTGTTGACGACTATATTCTCCGGACTCGATTCCTGTATCCTGCCAGGGCACGTCTGAAGAGTTTAAAGATCCAATTCCTGTATCCAGCCAGGGCACATATACATAGAGAGTTTGAAGATCAATTCCTGTAACAGGTCAGGTAATTATTTTCTTTTCTCAGGTACACAAGTTCTCGCTAAGGAATCTCTTACGCGACCGACAACCTCCCGATGGCATCTATAAGCCCATCCACATACCAACAATCCCCAAATGGCATCTATAAGCCCATTCCCGACAAGGTTCTGTCACACCTACAGATGGCATCTATAAGCCCATCACCACTCCTATCCATCATCTCTCTAAATGGCATCTGTAAGCCCATTCCCGATATCACACTGCTGACATTCTACTATGTGAGTGCAAATTTCTGGGCACTCTAGTGTTCAATCATCTTCTACCCTCGGATTGCGAAAGGCACGCCAGCCAATCTACATCCTCAGGTCTAAGAAGATTGAACAGGGGCAACTGTTGTACCCCAAAATTTTCCCTCCCATAATCTTCAAATTTTTGCCAAGCATCACTTCAAATGGTTCAAAGTCTACTCAAGGGCTACACAGTCAACCATCCTCCTATCACAGTCAAAATTAGGGTTTTGGTTCTGGCAAAGAAGTTGAGGTTTCCAAGGGACCAATCAAGTCCCACATGCCTATAAACATTGTCAAGCATCCTTATGCCAAGTTTCAAGACTCACAACATCAAATTGCACAGTCAAAAACCCTAAATGCTTCACAGTCAACTACAGGGGCAAAATGGTCATTTGACAGTCAAAAGTCAAAAATTTTGGTCAACATCTTATTTTGAAGCCACAAACATCATTTGATCAATTCTTGATCATGATTCTCAAGGCATGGCTCAAAAAGTCCCAAGATGCAAAAGTTTCCATTTTTTGGACAGTTGAAAAAGTCAACTGCAAATTGACCAGGGCATAACTTCCACATGGTTTATCAGAAAAATTCCATCCAAAAGCTCATTTTTAAGAGAATGACATTTCCTACAACTCATCTTCACACTTCAAGTCCAAGAAATGCTCTCACAAAAAGTTATCAATCTCAACATTATAGGTCATTTTCAAAAGTCAACAAAAAGGCACTTTAAGTCAAAGACCATAACTTGAGATTGGTAAATCAAAATGACATGGGACCAAAGACATTGGTTAGAGGACTTCAAGACCTTTCCAAAATGTCCAAGAACATGATCAAAGCCTTAAAATTGAGCAAGATATGCCTTGTAGAAGTTGGGAAATTTTTGGGAATTTTGAAAAGTCAACTTTGCATAAAAGGGTTCAAAAATGCTAATGGGCCTCAATTTCTTCCATGAATCATTACCCAAAGGCCATGCACGACCCATTAAGCTAAAAGGGAGTTATTTTCTTATTTTTAATTAATTAATTGAATTTTTAATCTTATTAATTCATTCAATTAAAATTAATTAAGAGAAAAATACTAAATCATGTTTTTTAAATCCTTTTATGCAGCAAATATGTCCATTATGAGCTCAAGATTTCGTGTGCCTTCTCAAGAGACAAAATCTTCCACAATTGGCAAGTTTCCATGGCAAAAAGATTTGAAAAAAGATATGGAAAATCAAATATTCAAAATCACAAATGGATGGATTTTGGGCTGGCTTTTTGACCTAATTCTACTCACATACATATACACAACTGAAACCTAAAGCATTGGACACAGGAGCTACGCAGGAATCAAAGAACCAAATTGAATTTTTCACAAAAAAGTTGAAAACTGTTTTGACATCTAGAGCATAATTCAAAGCTCCAGACGCATTCCCACACATTGCCAAGGGATCCAGGAAGCTTTTGCAATCGAAACCACATCTCCAGACCTCCAGAAGTGGTAGAACGACATCATACTTTTCATCAAAATTTTCATAATCGTGTTTCACTTTTCATGCATGATTCATGTTTTTTAATGGTTGATTTATATTAATATGAATATTCTGAAGCTATTGGTGCCCTTTAATTGAACTAACAGTGCCTGTATCAAAAGTTGCCATTGACATTCGCTAGGGTTTCAGAGCTCCAGATTTGGGGCTTTACACATGTGGAAAAATTAGGCCTTAAAACCTATGCCAATGGAATCAGGACATCCAGACGAAGCTAACTCACACATCACGCCCAATTTATATTGATCTATGTGCTAATCGCTATTTTCAGGTTTTGCAGTTAGTGGGGGTTTAAAACCCCCGCTATTCGTTTTTGTTTACAGGCAGATGGAGAAGATGAAGCTGGCGTGTCAAAGCATGACTGGATAGTTTGAATATTCGCGCGTGATTTTTGTTTTCTACCAATAGTGTTTGTTTTCTCATATATTACTCATGTCCCATAATAATAACAAAGAGACTCAATAGCTTGGATGGTTGATGCGCTGGCTTGCAGGTACTGGGACCTGGGTTCGATTCCCAGGTCCCCCATATTTCTCAATAATTTTGGTTGTGACGTGTTCAAGTACAATTTCCCTCCAGTGGTCCACCATATGCGCGTATGCTTGTGCCTGCCAAGTGTCCAGGGGCTTCAATCTGATGGCCAGGATGTGTAGATCACCATACGCGTTAGTCAACTGCTTCCCACGTGATCACTGAAAGTCAAATGGGCTTCTTACATTCCTGGGCCTAATTGCTTCAAAAACCTCCCTTTGGGTCCAGACACCCCCAGGGTTTGCTCAATCTTTTAATAATTTTTTTTTCTTTATTTATTTTTCCTTTTATTGTTTTAATTGTTTTTTTAATTAATTGTTTTATTTAATTCACAAAAATAATTTTCATAATAAAACCAAAAATCAAAACTAAAAATATGTTTATTTAATATTTTAACATTTTTGTAAATAAATCTTTAAATCATAAATTTAGTTAAATTAGGTTTTAAAATTTAAATGTTTTTCTTAATAACTAAAATATGTAGAAATTAGGTTTTTTAGCATTTCTATCTTTTTCTTAATAAATAATTTCTTCTTCTTATTATTATTATTATTAATTATTAGTTAATTTTGTAAATAAACATGTAATTAATTAATTAGGGTAAATTAGGTTAAACTTGAATATTTTCATTAAATAAATAAAAACCACCTAGAATTAGGGTTTCTTTAATTTTAATTTTAATTCTCTTTATCTCATAAATACCAAAAAACATAAAAAATATTCCTTTTCTTTTTATTAAATAACTAATTAATTTTTAATTTCAATTTAATTTCAAAAGGGTCCAACGCCCTCGAACATTCGATTCTAATTTCTTTTCGCACGTTTATTCTTATGTTTCTTAAATATTATGTAATTGCCCAAGCTTTGTAATAGTAATTAGGAAATTTATTTACTTTCTGCATTTTATTAAAAAAGGGTCTTTGTTAATTTGGCGATGTATAGACCCGCGCCTTGTAATAGCGTAGGACTTTTATTTTCCGCATTTTTATTTCCGCACTTTTAAACTATTAAACTTTGCATGAAAGAATGTATGGCCTAAAATAAAAACAAGCGTAGCTCACCAAATGCATGACAAGATAAAACATAAACTGAAAACAATACACAAATTCACACACCACTCTTAGGGTACGCCTCACCGTTGCCTTGCCCCTCGAAACGTGGTCGTCGAGTATAGGACGTTTTAGTATGTCCTTATGTCCATTGATCCATATGCCTCAAAACAAGTTGCCTCGAAAAGGTTGCCTCGGAATAGTTGCCTCGAAACGGTTGCCTCGAAATAAAAAGGATCAATGGCATAAGGGTAGCTTCTAAGGTGTCCTACTGTTGCTCTGGTGACCACACTGCCCCTAAACTCGAATTGACCCGAACACCTCCAACGGTGGTGCTACCTACCTCTCAATGATGGGATAGCACTACCTTAAGAACATTTACACAGCCTAATTCATTAGGGTATGTAGATGACTCATAGATACTTGCTCTAATTCAAAACAAATAAAAACTTCTTTTCACACCGACACTTTCAAAAAAGCTTTCCAAAACAATTTTTCAAACACTCTTGAGGACTGATACAAGAGTCGATCTGAAATCTTTAAACGAAACTTTTTCAAAGCCACTCACACTTTGAAAAGCAAACACTTTTGAAAACACAAATGAGCAAGTATCTAAGAGCCCATGGATAACCATGGATAGAAAGGGTGCTAACACCTTCCCTTTCTATAAATCTACCTCCCGAACCGAGAAACTATCTCATAAGGAATTTTGCTGTGCTTTTGTCCTGTCCATGTTGGAGAAAATAAAAGACGGTGGCGACTCTTGCTTCCGCGACATTTCGCGAACCAGCTTTAAAACAGTCAGTTCTATTTCCACTGATCACACGGAGGAAAATAAATCCTTGACTGCTGCTGAGGATATGTGGATTCTTCATGTCTTGAAGTTGGAGTATTGACAAAAAAAAATCTGTTGTGAGAGTAATGCCACGTACTGCTTGAGGAATCTGCTTGGAGAATCCATGGAATTTTGATGACTTCTACTGGGGAATTATCCTAGGAATCCTCGTTCTATTAGGTAACAATGAAAACTCTGTGGGAAAAAGCTTATTCCTGTTTGGAAAAAGTTCAAGAGTTTCGGTCACCTGCCACTCTACTAGGGAATTATCCTAGGTTAGGGAGAAACAGAAGTTATCCGTTATCCGGTTGATTTTCAGGCTTCAAGACAACCTACTGGGGAACTTGGAGAAACGGATGGTTTCCACCGGGGATTAATAGTTTGAAGTTTCAGCTCCGTTGGGGATCTTAATGATGTACTGTAGGGATTGTTCATGGAATAGCTTAAAAGACGTTTTCCTAATCTTTCAACCTGTCAGTAATTGTTCTTTTCCATTTTGCTTATTTGTAAACAGTAATTATGTTCAAATGCATATGTTCATTAATGAATCATTGGATGTTTTTGCAAATAAAACACAAGTGTAAAATAAAAGGAAAAAAAGTTTTATGTACTTTAAAGAGATATCTTTATATTCACTTTGAATAAGCATTTTTTACAAAGGAGACAGGCGTCCTAGTGAGAGGATGGTGTCATAAAATAAGAAAAATTTATACACAGAAAGATAGCTATATGTAATAATCCTATGGGGTTCCCATTCTGCTATAGCCTCCGTATCTCTAAATATATTGTATATCCGTTGCTTCAATCGAAGATGATTGAACCGATCAGAACTTCGAGTTTGTCAGTGAAGAGGTTGAAGTTGTCCTCAAAGTGATCCGACGAGACGTAGTCATACGCTTTAAATCCCTAATTTTTTCCTGGACCGCCCTTTCGGATTTTCAGTCCACCAGGAAACCCTTTTTTGCCCAAGTCGCCCTTTCGGGTTTTCAACTTGTCGGATGTACAGATTTTTTTATTTTATCCCTAATTTTTTCCCGAACCTTTTGGTTTGCCGGGATGCCCTTATTTTGCCTAGGTGTGTCAACCTAGAGGGTCTCTTATGCGTAGTATCTTTTGATTATGTCTGCATTCGCAGGGTGTGGCAGGTCGTCGCCGTCCATGGTGGTTAAGATCATTGCCCCACCGGAAAAGACGTTCTTGATTACAAATGGTCCTTCATGGGTAGGAGTCCATTTTCCCCTGGGATCACTTTGTGGCAAAATGATGCGCTTGATCACTAGATCTCCAACTTGATATTCTTGGCGTCTGACTTTCTTGTTGAAGGCCTTGATCATCCGCTTTTGATACATCTGACCATGGCAAACAGAAGTAAGCCTCTTTTCATCAATTAAATTCAGTTGATCAAGTCGGGTCTGGATCCAATCGTCCTCACTCAAACCTGCATCTTTCATGATTCTCAAAGAGGGGATCTGAACCTCAATAGGTAAAACAACCTCCATGCCATAAACCAAAGAATAGGGTGTTGCCCCAGTTGATGTGTGAACCGTGGTACGGTATCCATGGAGAGCAAACTGAAGCATCTCGTGCCAGTCCTTGTAGGTGACTGTCATTTTTTGTATGATCTTTTTAATGTTTTTATTCGCAGCTTCGATGACACCATTCATCTTTGGCCGATAGGGGGATGAATTGTAATGTTGAATCTTGAACTGCTCGCACAAGGCGGTGATCATAGTATTGTTAAGGTTCGTACCGTTATCAATGATGATCCTTTCTGGAATACCGTACCGGCAAATAAGATTCTGCTTGATGAAGCGGGCAACAATATTCTTAGTAACGGATGCGAAGGAAGCTGCTTCGACCCACTTGGTGAAATAGTCAATGGCCACTAGAATGAAACGGTGTCCATTGGAGGTTGTTGGCTTGATCTCCCCAATCATATCGATTCCCCACATAGCGAAGGGCCAAGGAGCTGTTAATACATTTAGAGGAACCGGAGGCACGTGCACCTTGTCTGCATAGATTTGACACTTATGACAGATCCGAGAGTGTTGATAGCAGTCTGCTTCCATGGTAGACCAATAATAGCCTGCCCGTAGGATTTTCTTCACCATCGTATTCCCACTAGAGTGAGTGCCAAAGGTACCTTCATGCAATTCATCCATAATCTTATCAGCTTCAATCTTATCCACACAACAGAGCAGAATAGAATCATGATTACGTTTGTACAGGATGCCATTACTTAGGAAGAACTTAGCGAAGAATCTCCTTAGGAACTTTTTATCATTGATTGAAGCTCCTTCTGGATACTCTTGAGCCTCGAGATACCTTTCGACTTCATGAAACCAAGGCCGGTCCACTACTTCTTCAGTATTAATCTCGTGACAGTGTGTTGGTTCGTCCATTTGTTCAATGGTGATCTGGGGATCCTCGTTATCCCAATTAAGTTTAAACATAGATGACATTGTGGCTAGAGCATCTGCTAGCTGATTTTCTTCTCGCGGGAAGTGCTCGAAGGTAATCTGCTCAAAATGTGGTAGCAATGTCAAAACATGTTCTTTGAAAGGGATAAGGTTTGGATGCTTAGTGTCTCGTTCTCCTTTGATCTGACTGATGACCAAAGCTGAATCTCCAAACACAACTAAAGATTTGATCCCCAAGTCTATGGCAGCCTTGAGACCAAAGATGCATGCTTCGTATTCCGCCATGTTGTTCGTACAGTTGAAGCAAAGTCTGGCAGTAAAGGGAGTATGACACCCTTCTGGGGATATGAGTACAACACTGATACCATTACCAAGTGCATTGGATGCCCCATTAAAGAACAGGGTCCATTGGGATCCTTGTCCAGGTCCGTCATATGGTCTGATTTCTTCATAGTTGTCTAATGTCATGATGTCTTCATCCGGGAATTCAAACTTCATGGACTGATAATCCTCTACAGCTTGATGGGCCATATGATCAGCTAGCACACTGCCCTTTATATCTTTTTGGGTCGTGTACTGCATGTCATATTCTGTTAGGATCATCTTCCATCTAGCTATCCTCCCAGACAGAGCAGGCTTCTCAAAGATGTACTTTATCGGATCCATCTTAGATATCAGCAAAGTGGTATGACTCAACATATATTGTCTTAGCCGGCGAGCAGCCCATACCAGAGCGCAGCAAGTTTTCTCGAGCAGTGAATATCTGGTTTCACAGTCGGTAAACTTTTTGCTAGGTAGTAAATAGCATGCTCTTTTCGGCCAGACTCGTCATGATGCCCCAATACACACCCTATTGAGTTCTCTAAAACAGTCAGATACATGATCAGTGGTCTTCCCTCGACTGGTGGCATCAAGATAAGAGGCTCTTGTAAATACTCTTTGATTTTGTCAAAAGAAATCTGACACTCATCATTCCATCTGACTACTTGATCTTTCTTCAACAGTTTGAAGATTGGTTCACAAGTAGATGTTAGGTGAGAAATGAATCTGGCAATATAGTTCAGGCGTCCCAAGAATCCGCTGACTTCCTTCTCAGTGCGAGGAGCATGCATTTCTTGTATTGCTTTAACCTTGGCAGGATCAACCTCGATGCCTTTGTTGCTGACAACAAAACCTAAGAGTTTACCGGACCAGACTCCAAATGTGCACTTGTTTGGATTCAATCTTAACTTGTACTCCTTCAATCTCACAAACAGCTTTTGCAAGTGATCAAGGTGTTCTTCTTCAGTTTGTGATCGGGCTATCATGTCATCTACGTAGACCTCTATCTCATGATGTATCATATCATGAAACAAAGCTACCATGGCACGTTGATAGGTTGCCCCGACATTCTTCAGTCCGAATGGCATCACTTTGTAGCAGAATGTGCCCCATTGTGTGAAAAATGTAGTTTTCTCCATGTCCTCAGGTGCCATTTTGATCTGGTTATAGCCTGAGAATCCGTCCATGAAAGAAAATACTTTGTGTTGGGCTGTATTATCAACCAGGATGTCGATGTGTGGAAGTGGAAAATCATCTTTAGAGTTGGCCCTGTTTAAATCTCTATAATCCACGCACATTCTCACTTTGCCGTCCTTTTTAGGCACGGGAACAATGTTGGCCACCCATTGAGGATAAGAAGTAACAGCCAGAAATCCAGCATTGAACTGTTTCATAACTTCTGCTTTGATCTTCTCTGACATGTCAGGTCTCATGCTGCGGACTTTTTGCTTCACTAGTGGACAGTCTTCTCTTGTGGGTAGACGGTGTACCACAATGTCTGTATCGAGTCTCGGCATGTCTTTGTATGACCAGGCAAAGATCTCAACATAATCATGCAATAGCTGAATTAGACGCTCCTTGACACTCGGCTCTAAATTAGCACCCACTTTGATTTCCTTTTTATCTTCCTTGGTACCCAAATTGATTGTATCCAACAGCTCCCCATGAGGCTGAATAGCTCTTTCCTCTTGTTGTAGTAGTCTGGCCAATTCCCCTAGCACCTCACAATCTTCATCACCTTCGTATTCGGCTTGGTAGATCAGATCTTCAGAGTCACTGAAGGCTATAGCAGTATCGTTACCCATGGGATCCGGAATGGAAGGGTACCTGCATTTGTGAGTGTGGGTGTGTGTAAGGGTATAGCCATCTTAAAACAATAAAATGTAAAAGAAAGACAATGAGCACAAAAGGTTTATATATGAAAAAGCGTCCATGATTCATTGAATGTCATATGAAGATGAAATAAAAATCCTTACAAATGGACCATTGTGCCTCGGGTAAGACACAAGGTTTTTTAAAGTGTGAATTGTTCGTGAATATTACAAGTCCAACAGAAATGTAAAAGATAAATTACTGAGAGATGAAAGTTATTGGGACAAAGTCTCTGGCTTCCCAGTTGCGAAGTCCTCCGCTGACAGTAGGAAATATCCAATCTTCCAAGCTTCCATCCTCTTTATGATACAGTGGGAGAACTGACTTGATGTTTTGCGTTTCGATCGCATTTGTGCGGATAGCAAGAGTCGCCACCGACTTTTCTTTTATCCAAAAGGAAAGGTAAAAAAGCACAGGAAAGACCTTTCGAGATTATTTCTCAGGTTCAGGGGGTAGATCATGAAAAGGGAAGGTATTAGCACCCTTTTCATCCAGGGTTTTCCATGGGCTCTTAGTTACTCGTTTAGATCACTTGCTTTCATTTGACATTGTGTTTGTGGTGTGGGCTTTGAAAGTATTTTTGAAAAAAAAATTCTCTTTGTAATGGTTCTCGTCTCTATAAGAACGCGTACAACGTTTTGTTTCGAAAAGTGGTTCAAAGATGTGTTTGTGAATCGTGTTTCCGAAAGTGTTTTGAAAATATGTTTTGCAATGGTTCTCGTCTCTATAAGAACGTATAAAAAATGTTGTCTTTTTGAAAATGTTTTGAAATGAAAGTGTAGGTGTAAAAAGTTTTTTTTTATCGTGAGCAAGCGAGTAACTAAGAGCGAATCTATCTACTCGAAAGGTCTAAAATTGTTCTTTTCTTCCTCCTTTTAATGGTGATATCTTACCATTTATTTGGTAAGAAGCCCCATCGTTGGATGTGAAGGGACAGGCGCGGGTCAATTTTACAATCATCAAAAGCAACTTATGAGACGCTTTAGCAATTTTTGTAAGGGACGAGGTCATTTTATCGAAGGCAACATCGAGGGTCATCGAGGGACTACGATTTTTTTTATCGAAGGGTCATTGCTAAAGCATCCCATATTCAAGGGACATGATTGTATTTCTGAGGCAACGAGCGAGGTTACCCTAGAGGTGCACGTGTGAAAAAGTGTGTTGTTTTCAGGTTATTTTATTCTTTGATTAGGTTATCTAGCGATTGATTTTTGAATCTTGCCATACACGCCTAATTACTATACAGTATAAGGAAAACAGTAAATTGCGGGAATTGAAATTCTACGCTATTACAAAATATTCGTGAAATGGGGGTACAATTTTTACAAATAGGGATGAATCAAATGTGATATCAAAATCCAAATAGCAAACAATACAACCAAATCGAATTTTGTGCGATTTATTAAAGCTACAATAATCTATGAGATAAAATCAACAAAATATGGAAATGAAATGTTAAGTATTTACTTGAAAAGAGAAAAGTAAAACCTATTCTAAAAAATAAAATAATTGATTAAATTATATTCTTTATTTTTATATTTTATTAATTTAAGTAAAATCTAAAGAAGGAAAAACAAACTAAATTATTATTTTTTGGTGTTTTATTAAGTCAAGCTTTGCTATTTTGTTTGATTTAGCTATTTGCTTATTTGCCATACTTGCCATACTGTTGCACTGCTGCCTGCTTTAGCTTTTGTTGATGTTGTTGTTACTTGTCCAGTTGTGATGTTGTTTGTTGTTTAGTTTGCGCTGCTGTTTGTGATGTTGTTTGGACAGTTTATGGCATTTTGTTTGGTTCAGTTTGCGCTGCTGTTTGTTTGGTTTAGCTTGCGCTGCTGTTTGGACAGTTTGTAATGCATTTTGTTTGGACAGTTTGTAGCATTTTGTTTGGACAGTTTGCTTGCGAATTTCTTTTCTTCTTTCTTTTTGTGAACCAAGAAGGGTAACCTTCTTGTGATTTGCAACTAGGGGAAATAGGTGGTGATGAAATAAAATGGAATTCTGATTCCACATTGAAAACCTTAACGATGAATAGTTTTTGGAAAAAATTTTGTTCATGCCCAAATAATTTGCACTAACCATGTTTTTCTTTCTTTTGTTTTCATGTGAGAAAAATGGAGATGAGAAAGCAAGGAACACAGGAAATCTGTGGCAAGCATGGAAGTCTTGGAGATAAATAAAAGAATTTGATACAACTTGAATCTTCAAACAAACTTATACATAGATTAATTCTCCTAGGCCAATCAATCATTTGGATTTTCTTTGTAATTTAGAAAAATCCTTCTTGTATTGTATCCAATAGTTGTACCAATTCATCTTTAGATACAATAAGTTGTAAAACATAAAGTATTGAAAGAATAAATTGTTTTGTAACAACGTTTGAAATTGGAGAAAATCTTGAGTTGTAGCATGAAATATTATGGTGTCACTTGAATAACTTGAAATCCTTTATCAACAACAACTTGTAATTTCTCTTCGCATCCTAATTGATTTTTGAAATTCCCAATCAAGATATTTGAAACAAAATGCTCCAGTCTGGTAACTTAAATTCCAAGTAATCCCAATAATTTTGTAACTGCATTTCAAACAAAAACGCACTATATATTCCATTTCCTAACCAAACAAATGTTTTAAGGACGTAAATCATCTGGTCAATCTGGATCCCACAATCATGATTGTCTTAAATGACAGTCTTAACTTCTATCTCTTGTCCCAACAAATCATGCTCTGAGAACAAACATTATCTTTTTCAGTAAACCGTGTTTTAAGAAAATTCAAAATCAATCAAATGCCTTGCGATGATTTGATAATTTTAAAGTTTTCCAAACTCAAATTTCTTCTGATTCTTTGAAGGTAAACCCGTGAACGACATCACATCTGACCATGAATTGACAGAATCGTCTCAAAATCTTGTAGCTTGAAGAAATCATAAGTACAACCTTGAGGAAGCATGAAGACCTGTGAAAGCCAATTGGATCTTTGAAAACTCATTTTCTTTTTGAGAATTGCAAGAAACCCTAATTACTGGTTTACTGCCACAGAAGAAAATCTGTCTGGTCAATTTCTGAGCCAATCTTGAATATCCGAGAAACCCTAGGATTGTATCTTGTATGAAAAATGGGAGGGAAAATTTTGGGGTACAACAGCTGCCCCTGTTCAATTTTCTTAAACTTGAAAAGCGAGATCGACATGTTTGTCGTTTGTGGCTTGAAAGTAGAAGATGATTGAACACTAGAGTGCCCCGAAATTTGTACTTGATGACGCGCTAGTTTGATTGTGTATGGAAATGGGCTTAAAGATGCCATTTGGAGAAACATAGGAGAATTGTCGGAGATGGGCTTGTAGATGCCATCCAAAGGTGATTGTTGACGGAAAGTTTGAACTAGATCTGAATAGAGAATGAATCAGAATAAATCGTTGAGAGATTTATCTGAAACAGTAAAAATCTGGAAATGAATCAGAATAAATTGTTGAGAGATTTATCTGAACCTGTAAAAATCTGGAGATGAATCAGAATAAACCGTTGAGAGATTTATCTGAAACCGTAAAAATCTGGAAATGAATCAGAATAAATCGTTGAGGGATTTATCTGAACTAGTAAAATCTGGAGATGAATCAGAATAAACCGTTGAGAGATTTATCTGAAACAGTAAAAATCTGGAGATGAATCAGAATTAATCGTTGAGAGATTTATCTGAAACAGTAAAAATCTGGAAATGAATCAGAATAAATCGTTGAGAGATTTATCTGAACCAGTAAAATCTGGAGATGAATCAGAATAAACCGTTTGAGAGATTTATCTGAACCAGTAAAAATATGGAAATGAATCAGAATAAATCGTTGAGAGATTTATCTGAACTAGTAAAATCTAGAGATGAATCAGAATAAACCGTTGAGAGATTTATCTGAACCAGTAAAAATATGGAAATGAATCAGAATAAATCGTTGAGAGATTTATCTGAACCAGTGAAATCTGGAGACAAATCAGAATAAACCGTTGAGAGATTTATCTGAAACAGTAAAAATATGGAAATGAATCAGAATAAATCATTGAGAGATTTATCTGAACCAGTGAAGTCTGGAGACGAATCAGAATAAACCGTTGAGAGATTTATCTGAAACAGTAAAAATCTGGAAATGAATCAGAATAAATTGTTGAGAGATTTATCTGAACCAGTAAAATCTAGAGATGAATCAGAATAAACCGTTGAGAGATTTATCTGAACCAGTAAAAATCTGGAGACGAATTAGAATAAACTGTTGAGAGATTTATCTGAACCAGTAAAAATCTGGAGATGAATCAGAATAAATCATTGAGAGATTTATCTGAAACAGTAAAATCTGGAGACGAATCAGAATAAACCGTTGAGAGATTTATCTGAACCAATAAGATTCTAGAAATGAATCAGAATAAATCGTCGAGAGATTTATTTGAACCAGTAAAAATCAGCCTTTTCTCGGGAACTGATATGTATTTGACTTGTTGAAGATTTGTGTCTGTCAGAAGTTTGTTGATAATAACTGTCAAATGTCTCTTTCCTGTAAAAAGGCGAAGAGTTAATTGTATCCAATGCTATGATGTATGCGATGCATGGTGTGATGTTTGCCTCTCAAAATAAATGAGATTGCACCATATGCACTTGAGTTGCCAATGTTATGACGTATGTATGCGAATGTATGAAAAGTAAAGATTGTTTGTGTTGTAGCATTGTTGGAAGTGGGAAAAATAAATCCCCTCTGAAGTACTGATGGGTGAATTTCCAAGTAAAAGCTCTGTTGCAAAAGGGAAAAGCCAGACATTGCTTGTGATATTCTGCTGGGGAAATCTGAGAAGTTGGGCAACTTGTTGGGGATACTTTGGACCAGTGGTTGAAAAATTTGCTCTGGTTGGAGAAAGTACCTACGGGGGTTTTATGGAATGGCTTACATATATTACTCTATTCCTTAAAGTCATTAGAAATTGTCTTTCCATTTTTTTAAAATTTATTTGCAACAGTAATCACGTTCAAATGCATATGTTCAAAATAAATCATTGGGTGTTTTGTAAATAAAATAAAGAAAAACAGATGGTTTTGCACTTTCAAAAGGGATATCTTTGTATTAACTTGAACAAGTGTTTTTTGTACAATGAGACAAAGCATTCTGGCAAGAGAATGTCGTCGTAAAAAATGAAAATTTATACAAAGAAAAAGGTAGCTATGTAAAATAATCCCATGGGGTTCCCGCTCTACTATAGCCTTCATGCCTCTGAATGTCTTGTCTGCTGGTCGCCTCGGCAAAGTAGATTGGATTGATTTAGAGCCAATTGAGTTGATTGGTTGACGCTGAAGATTGTTTTCCAGATGATCCAATGGGACATAGTCATACTCTTTAATCCCTAACTTTTTCCTGGACCGCCCTCTCGGGTTTTCAGTCCACCGGGATACCCTTTTTTGCCCAAGTCGCCCTTTCGGGTTTTCGACTTGCCGGGTGTACAGATTTTTTTATTTTCATCCCTTATTTTTGCCCAAACCCTTTTGGTTCGCCGGGAAGCCCTTATTTTTTCCTAGGCCAGTCAACCTAGCGGGTCTTTTATCATGCGTAGTATCTTTTAACTATGTCCGTATTTACAGGGTGCGGGAGGTCGTCGCCATCCATAATAGTCAACATCATTGCTCCACCAGAGAAAATGCTTTTGATTACAAATAGCCCCTCATATGTAGGGGTCCATTTGCCCCTGGGATCACCTTGTGGCAAAATGATACGCTTGATTACCAGGTCACCGACCTGATATACCTGACGTTTGACCTTTTTATTAAAAGCTTTGATCATGCGTTTTTGGTACATCTGACCATGACAGATAGCTGTAAGCCTCTTCTCATCAATCAAGTTTAGTTGGTCAAACCGAGTCTGAATCCAATATTCTTCATTCAAACCAGCATCCTTCATGATTCTCAGAGAGGGGATCTAAACCTCAATAGGCAAGACGACTTCCATGCCGTATACGAGAGAAAAAGGTGTTGCCCCAGTTGATGTGCAAGCTGTGGTACGATACCCATGGAGAGCGAACGGTAGCATCTCATATCAGTCTTTGTATGTGACTATCATTTTCTGTATGATCTTCTTAATGTTTTTGTTAGCAGCTTCTACTGCACCATTCATCTTTGGCCGGTAAGGGGAAGAATTGTGATGCTGAATCTTGAATTGCTCACACAAGGCGGTGATCATTGTATTATTCAGATTTGTACCATTATCAGTGAGGATTCTCTCTGGGATACCATACCGACAGATGAGATTCTGCTTGATGAACCGGGCGACCACATTCTTAGTAACGGAAGCAAAGGAAGCTGCCTCAACCCATTTTGTAAAATAGTCAATGGCCGCCAAGATAAAGCGATGTCCATTGGAGGTTGTTGGCTTGATTTCCCCAATCATATTGATTCCCCACATAGCAAAGAGCCAAGGAGCCGTCAAGACGTTCAAAGGAACCGGAGGTACGTGCACTTTGTCAGCATAGATTTGGCACTTATGGCAAGTCCGAGAGTGTTGATAGCAATCTGCCTCCATGGTAGACCAATAATAGCCTGCCTGTAGGATTTTATTTGCCATTGTATGCCCACTAGAATATGTACCAAAAGTGCCTTCGAGTAGTTCACCCATGATCCTTTCAGCCTCAGCCTTGTCTACGCACCGAAGCAATACCGAGTCATGACTGTGTTTGTACAGAATGTTGTTACTAAGGAAGAACTTAGCCGATAACCTTCTCAGGATTTTCTTGTCATTCACCGAAGCTCCTTCTGGATATTCCTGAGACTCGAGATACCTCTTGACTTCATGAAACCAAGGCTGGTCCACTACTTTTTCGGTATTAATCTCGTGACAGTAGGCTGGTTTATTCATCCTATCAATGGAGATTTGAGGAGCCTCGTTATCCCAATTAAGTTTAAACATAAATGACATTGTAGCTAATGCGTCTGCTAGCTAATTTTCTTCTCGCGGGAAATGCTCGAAGGTAATCTTCTCGAAATGCGGCAACAATGTCAACACATTTTCTTTATAGGGGATAAGGTTGGGTTGTTTGGTGTCCCATTCCCCTTTGACTTGACTGATGACCAAGGTTGAATCTCCAAATACATCCAAGTGTTTGATCCCCAAGTCTATGGCAGCCTTGAGACTAAAGATGCACGCTTCGTATTCTGCCATGTTGTTTGTACAGTTGAAGCAAAGTCTGGCAG
The DNA here is from genome assembly GCA_948472305.1 of Vicia faba. Taxonomy (NCBI): domain Eukaryota; kingdom Viridiplantae; phylum Streptophyta; class Magnoliopsida; order Fabales; family Fabaceae; genus Vicia; species Vicia faba. Next base: position 305,711 of record CATIWC010000880.1, on the reverse strand, counting down.
TAAAAGGAGTATGACATCCTTCAGGAGATATGAGTATGGCGCTGATACCATTGCCAAGTGCGTTGGATTCCCCATCAAAGAACAGGGTCCATCGGGATCCTTGTTCAGGTTCGTCATATGGCCTGATCTCTTCACAGTTGTCTAACGTCATGATGTCTTCATCCGAGAATTCAAACTCCATAGACTGATAGTCTTCTACAGCTTGGTGAGCAAGATGATCAGCCAATACACTGCCCTTTATAGCTTTCTGGGTAGTATATTGTATGTCATATTCTGTCAGGATCATATGCCATCTTGCTATTCTCCCAGAAAGAGTAGGCTTCTCAAAGATGTACTTTATCGAATCCATTTTAGATATCAACAAAGTAGTGTGGGTCAGCATATACTGTCTCAGCTGGCGAGCAGCCCATGCCAGAGTGCAACAAGTTTTCTTGAGCAGTGAATATCTTGTTTCACAGTCGGTAAACTTTTTGCTCAGGTAATAAATAACATGCTCTTTTCGGCCAGACTCGTCATGCTGCCCCAGCACACACCCCATTGAGTTTTCTAAAACAGTTATATATAAGATCAAAGGCCTTCCTTCTACAGGTGGCAACAACATAGGAGGTTCTTACAGGTATTCCTTGATTTTGTCAAAAGCAACTTGGCATTCGTCATCTGACTACTTGATCTTTCTTCAGGAGTTTGAAGATTGGTTCACAAGTAGCTGTCAGGTGAGAAATAAACCTGGCTATGTAATTCAGACGTCCCAAGAATCCTCTGACTTCTTTCTCAGTACGAGGAGACGACATTTCTTGTATCGATTTAACCTTGGCAGGATCAACTTCGATACCCTTGTTGCTAACGACAAAACCCAAGAGTTTACCAGACCGTACTCCTAATGTGCACTTGTTTGAATTCAATCTCAACTTGTACTTCTTCAACCTTTCAAACAACTTCTGTAGGTGATCGAGGTGCTCTTCTTCCGTCTGCGATCTGGCTATCATATCGTCTACGTAGACCTCTATCTCATGGTGTATCATGTCATGAAATAAAGCTACCATAGCATGTTGATAGGTTGCCCCAGCATTCTTCAGTCCGAATGGCATGACCTTATAATAGAAAGTGCCCCACTGTGTAACAAAAGTCGTTTTCTCCATATCCTCAGGCGCCATTTTGATTTGGTTATAGCCCGAGAAGCCATCCATGAAGGAAAACACTTTGTGTTGCTCCATATTGTCAACCAGGATGTCAATGTGGGGGAGTGAGAAATCATCTTTGGGGCTTGCCCTGTTTAAGTCTCTGTAGTCCACACACATTCGCACTTTACCATCTTTCTTGGGTACAGGGACAACATTGGCCACCCATTGGGGATAAGAGGTGACAAGCAAAAATCCAACATTGAACTGCTTCATAACTTCTGCTTTGATCTTTTCTGACATGTCGGGCCTCATACGATGAACCTTCTGTTTCACTGGGGGATAATTTTCCTTTCTAGGCAGACGATGTACCACAATGTCTGCATCCAGTCCTGGCATGTCTTTGTAAGACCAGGCGAAGATCTCAACATAATCCTACAACAGCTGAATCAGACATTCCTTGACACTCGTCTCTAGATTGGCACCCACCTTGATTTCCTTTTTATCTTCCTCGATACCCAAGTTGATTGTATCCAACGGTTCCTCGTGAGGCTGAATAGCTATGTCTTCCTGTTGCAACAACCTGGCCAACTCTCCTGGCACTTCATAATCTTCCTCACCTTCGTCGTCAGCTTGGTAGATCAGATTTTCAAAGTCACAATTGGCCATAGCAGAACTGTTACCTCTGAGATCCTGAGTGGACATAGATCAGCAATTTCAATGTGTGAGTGTGTGTAAGAACACAACTACCTTTGAAAGAAATAAAATGCAAGAAAGAAAAGACAAAGAAAACAAAATTTGATGTAAAAAACGTCCATGATTCATTAATGACATATGAGAATGAAGTGACAACCCTTACAGATGGACCATTGTGCCTCGGGTAAGACACAAGGTTTAAAAAAGAGTCTGAATTGTTTAAATATTACAAGCCTGAAAATATTAAAAGACAATTACTCTTGAATAAAAGTAATAGGAATGAAATCCTTCGCCTCCTAATTATTAAGCCCTCCGCCGATAGTTGGAAAGATCCATTCATCCATGTCACAGCTGCCATCACTATCTTCTAATGCGTTGACTCCTTGATTGCTGATACGCAGAGGTGGTCCCCCTACGCGAGAACGTCGGACAGTTTTCTGAGCCTCTGAAGTGAACCCCAACACAAATTTATCGGACTTGTAGGGAATATCCAGAAGCTGACCCCAGATAGTACATCCTCCCTCTTCAACTACTGCTCGAGCGTCTTTCAATGAAGCCATCTTTAGCGGAGGTCTGGTAATCTTTGGGACTTTTGGAATAGACTTGGTTGCTGTGACTGTTGCTGGAACCTCCTCAAAGTTCTGACAGGGAGTCTCTATGAATTCACCATCCATTTCAACATACCTGAAAGAGTTCAAATGGCTAACCATGTATTCCTCTTCTCCGTGAACTGTAACAATCTTCCCTCTGATCGGGTATTTTAGCATTTGGTGTAGGGTGGAAGTGACGGCACCAGCACAATGGATCCAGGGTCGACCCAACAGATAAGAGTACGAAGGGAGGATGTCCATCACATAGAAAATTGAGTCAAAGGTCTGAGTCCCAATTTTTATGGGGATGTTAACTTCTCCGTGCACTGTCCTCTTGGAACCACCAAAGGCCCTTACTACGATGTTGCTAGGCTTCAAGATGAGTCCCTCACAATCCAGCCGATCAAGGGCATTTTTGGGCAAGACATTCAATGATGAACCAGTATCCACCAAAACATGGGCAAGTGTGGTGCCCCTGCATTCAATGGAAATATGCAAGGCATCATTGTGCTTCCTTCCCTTAGAGGTTAAATCAGCATCGGAAAATCCCAATCCGTTATCAGCAGTTAGACTGGCCACACAGCCTTCAAATTGGTCGATGGAGGTCTCTTGGGGCACGTGAGCGGTCTTAAGAAACTTTACCAAGGCTTTGGCGTGAGTTTCAGAGCACAAAAGTAAGGACAACAATGATATCTTCGAGGGGTTCTGCCCCAATTGTTCTACAATGTTGTAGTCACTTTTTTGATTATCCTCAGGATTTCTTCTATTTCTTTTCTAGAAGCTTCAAGGATGACTTCGGGACATTCTCTTGCTTGGGCAGGCTCAACCAAAGCCTCTTTGCCCCTGGTATCGGCAGTAGGGACAACGGTGGGAGTATCACTGGTGGTGCCGGTAGGAGTGGCAGTAGTGATGATCACAGGAGTAGCAACGGTCTTTGGAGAAATCTCAGGTGAGAAGACCCTTCCACTTCTTGTTATTTTGCTGGTTCCAGTGATGTTACCGATATCAGGATCAATATCTCTCGCAACTTCTTTTGTGACAGCCAACTGATCTTGCTTGACCCTGTAGTAATAAATGTCATCCCCATAACTCCAGGGAACAGCTTTATTTGAGGAGTATGGTATTGGTCTTGGCATAGTGATGATCAATGGTGCAGTTCTGGGAGCGGATATGATCCTGATGGGTCTTTTGGTGGAGACCCTGAGAGGATTGTCGGAAATGGTGATTATCGAAACATCTTGATAAGAACTCTTGATAAGGGGTAGCTTTTCAAATAGGATTTCGTTACTAGTCATCAGGCGCTGGACGCCTATCTTTAGTAACAAACAACCATTCGGCAGAGATTTGCAAAGGTGGCAATTTTCATCGCAACCTGGGAACAAGTTGGCTTGTAGTAGATTTTGTTTAATGGTCAGCAGAGGAGTAACCAAGTCATTCACGGAGGAAACAAAACGATCATCATCAATGGCGTTGATACCTTGGCCATGTCTAGGCATAGGTGCCGTTATTACATTAGGCGTTTCTGGGGACTCAAATTCAAGCTCCTTCGCATTGATGAGGTATTGCACCTTATTCTTTAAGGCCCAACAGTCATTTGTATCATGCCCTGGGCTTCCAGAATGATAGGCACATCGGGCGTTCGGGTTGTAGCGAGGAGAAGTCGTATTGGGGTTCTTGGGAGCCTCCTTTAAAATGGCCAGATTGGTCCTTAAAAGGTGTGGCAACACTTGAGACATGGTCATGTTAATCCGGGTAAATCGTCTCATGGGCGCTTCTGGTTTGCGCTGATAATTTTGTTGCCGATTTGGTGCAGGATTAGAGATCATAACAGCCCCTACTGCCGGACGACGGTCGGTTTTGTTTTGATTCCTATGGCCATACGCAGCACTGGCCTCCTTCTTCCCAACAAAAGGTTTCTTCACCATACTTGAGGATGCATCTCTTTGAATTTTGCCGCTTTTTATACCGACCTCGACCCGCTCACTAGTCATGATTAATTCGGTAAACCCAGATGAAGAACTCCCAATCAGGTGATTGAAAAATGGTCCTGACAAGGTGCCAAGGAACATATCCACTAATTCTCTGTTGGATAGAGGGGGCTGGACTCTGCCAGCGAGATCCCTCCATTTTTTAGCATAAGTTTTGAAACCCTCATTCGTTCCTATAGACATACTCTGTAACTGTGTCCTAGTTGGGGCTAAATCAGCATTGTACTGATACTGTTTGTAGAAAGCGGCAGCCAACTCTTCCCAGTTACGGACATTGGACCCTTCTAATTGGTAGAGCCAATCCAACTGAGTCCCTGATAAGCTCTCCTGGAATAAATGCACCCACAGATTTTTGTCAGCCGTACGGGGTTGAATCTTTCTGACATATGACCTCAGATGTAGTTTTGGGAAAGAGATACCATCATACTTGGCGAAAGTTGGAACCTTGAATTTCTGTGGGATGACAACCCCTGAGATGAGTCCTAATTCTTCAAAGTCCAAACCGGGTACTCTCTGAATCTCCATGGCATTCAAATGATCCTCTAGCTGTTTGTATTTATCATCAACAGGAGGATATTGCTCCTCAGAGTAATCAGGCTCTTCCTCTCCTTTGGATACTGGGTCGTCGTTCACTTCCTGGGTCTCGGCCCCTTGGTTATCTCCTTCACCCGATGATGTTGCAAAGTCCAAGGTTTGTCTGGTCTATCCTTTAAACCTTCTTCCCATGATCATAACCCCGATTGGTTTCTTCGTTTTCTTCTTCTTCTCTTTGGCTAGCAGAGTCTTCAACTCCTCTTGCCCTTTTGTCAGAGCCATGAGCATTTGTTGAAACTGGGCATTCTGCGCCTGAAGATCTTTCACAGTCTGTTCAACATCCATCTCACTGAAATAAACAGTAGAAGGATAAGGCGACCTGTTATGAGAAACTTGTATGATGTTATGATGAATGAAGATGCAATATGCAAATGATTTCAAGGAAATTTAGAAGATTTGAATTTTTCCAAACCAAAAAGAACACACGTCATATTAAATAAAACCAAGTTTAAATACATCAGGCCTCTTTGGGCTTACAAAGAAAGAAACAAAATACAGCAAAAATTCTTAAGACAAAAAGACCGAGCGCATCCTTTTTGGAGCAATGTAGGTATTCAGATTTTTCTCTTCATGAAGCAGTTTGGTGAGCTCTAGAACCTTCTTCTCACTGGCGTAGTACTGGGTTTCAAAGGTGTCTCGTTCTTCCTTCAACTGAATCCAAGCTTTCTGCAGGTCTTTGAGATAGGTAGGCATGTCCGGATGAAGAACGGTGTATGGGACGTCTCCTTCAATAACAGGTTCAATGATGACAGGAAGGATGGAAGGGTAAGGCATTAAGAGACTCTGGGCACGAGCCCGTACCCACTTAAGGTAGGGCTTGAAAGGGATAGAGTTTTTATGTCCCAAAGTCCTACTGTCCACCTTGTTCACCATTCCCCAAGCACGCATGAACCTCTGGCGGTAACCTTGGCCTTCTTTGTCGTAGTCGAACACCAGACCTCAGATGAGCATCTCATGAGGGTCGTCCTTTTGGGCATACCCAAACTTCCGAAGATCTAAGCATGGGTTGTAGGTGATACCTCCCCTAATACCAAGCAGAGGTACATTAGGGAACTCCCCACAACAGTCAATGATAGAGATATCTTCCAAGGATCTCGAGCACCAACGGATATCAGAGTGGGTGAGAGACATCATCCTTTGAGACCAAGTCAATCTTTGCTCGTTCTTCAATGCTGACTGAGGCAGGTGTGAAGTGAACCACTTAGCGAGTAGGGGTATACAACACAAAAGGGTACCTCTTTTCTTCATGGTACGGGTATGAAAGCAATGCAAGATGTCCCCTAGCAAGGTGGGTATAGGATTGCGAGAGAGAAAAACTTTGATGGCATTAACGTCTATGAATTGGTCCAAATTAGGAAACATAACCAAACCATAAATGAGGAGATCTAGCACGTCTTCGAAAGCTTTGAAATCCATGTCATCCCAGAATTAACGAGCTTTTTCCAATAGAAACTTAGCTAAAAAACCTTTAACCCCACTTCTTGTCTCCCAATTGGCTATGACGTTGGCCCTCTTCACATGTAAAGCTTCAGCGATGACTTCAGGTTTTGGAATCCCTTCAAGACCGGTGAATGGTATCTGATTAAGCACGGGCACCCCTAAGAGTAGAGAGAACTCTTCCAATGTAGGTACCAACTGATATTCCGGAAAAGTGAAACAATGATGTACGGGATCAAAGAATTGGAATAGTACACACATCATCTCTTCTTGGAAGTTGGATGTAGCCAAACTGAGGAGTCGACCATACTTCTTGGTAAAAGGAGAATCCCCAGGAACTCTTGAAGCTATCTTTTGAAGTTGAGGATGTGCTTTTACAAATCTGATTCGGACGGTGTTTCTTCGGAGAGAATTCATATCCTACAAACAAAAACAAAAGATAAATTTCTAAATCCTTGAAATGGTTAGTGAGCATGCATATGATGTTGATGATGTTTATGATGTTTATGTACAAGCAAACATATACACACACAACAAACAAATCCCTATGTTTTAGGCTTGCATGAGTTTGTAGGTAAGTACCCTCTTGAAGTTTTAGTTGGCTCAACCTATCCTAGAAATAATGATCGGGTTCTAAAGGATATCAATATCACCGACCTTTCTCTTAGGCATTGTCTCAGCACAACAATCTTTTCTTGCGGCCGAGATATCCCAAAAGTCTAGCCTCAATGAGTGTAGTATCGAGTGTCAACCAATTTTCAGCTTTACACCGAAAACGGCTACCTCACTACGTCCTAATGGCCAAGTTTGTTCAATTAGGGTTCTAAGGTTAATTAGTGCTTCATGACGCCACTCAGCGGCCCCGTATTATCCTCGATTCACCACGAGGGATACCGGTACCCACAAATGCGTCACACTAACATAGCCATTGTTTCAACCATATCGGTCTACACTGTACAGTCTCCACAATCTATTGCTATTTACCTAAAAAGGTGCTCCAAATCCGGGTGGAGGATTAAAGCAATCCCAATATAAAGAACTGAATATAAATCACACAAATCAAATAATGAAAGCGAGTAAAAGTGATTTATCCCTAAGGTAACCCCACTTTTTTTAATTATCCCCAGCAGAGCCGCCAGTTCTTTGATACGGTGGGAGAACTGACTTGATGTTTTACGTTTCGATCGCATTTGTGCGGATAGCAAGAGTCGCCACTGACTTTTCTTTTATCCAAAAGGAAAGGTAAAAAAGCACAGGAAAGACCTTTCGAGATTACTTCTCAGGTTCGGGGGGTAGATTATGAAAAGGGAAGGTATTAACACCCTTTTCATCCATGGTTTTCCATGGGCTCTTAGTTACTCATTTAGATCACTTGCTTTCATTTGACAGTGTGTTTGTGGTGTGGGCTTTGAAAGTATTTTTGAAAAAAAAATCTCTTTGTAATGGTTCTCGTCTCTATAAGAACGCGTACAAAGTTTTGTTTCAAAAAGTGGTTCAAAGATGTGTTTGTGAATCGTGTTTCGGAAAGTGTTTTGAAAAGATGTTTTGCAATGGTTCTCGTCTCTATAAGAACGTATACAAAACGTTTTGTCTTTTTGAAAATGTTTAGAAATGAAAGTGTAGGTGTAAAAAAAATTTTTTATCGTGAGCAAGCGAGCAACTAAGAGCGAATCTATCTACTCGAAAGGTCTAAAATTGTTCTTTTCTTCCTCCTTTTAACGGTGCTATCTTACCATTGATTTGGTAAGAAGCCCCATCGTTGGATGTGAAGGGACAGGCGCGGGTCAATTTTACAATCATCGAAAGCAACTTATGAGACGCTTTAGCAATTTTTGTAAGGGACGAGATTGTTTTATCGAAGGCAACATCGAGGGTCATCGAAGGACTACAATTTTTTTTATCGAAGGGTCATTGCTAAAGCGTCCCATATTCGAGGGACGTGATTGTATTTCCGAGGCAACGAGCGAGGTTACCCTAGAGGTGCGCGTGTGAAAAAGTGTGTTGTTTTCAGGTTATTTTATTCTTTGATTAGGTCATCTAGCGATTGATTTTTGAATCTTGCCATACACGCCTAATTACTATACAGTATAAGGAAAACAGTAAATTGTGGGAATTGAAATTCTACGCTATTACAAAATATTCGGGAATGGGGGTACAATTTTTACAAATGGGGATGAATCAAATGTGATAGCAAAATCCAAATAGCAAACAATACAACCAAATCGAATTTTGTGCGATTTATTAAAGCTACAATAATCTATGAGATAAAATCAACAAAATATGGAAATGAAATGTTAAGTATTTACTTGAAAAGAGAAAAGTAAAACCTATTCTAAAAAATAAAATAATTGATTAAATTATATTCTTTATTTTTGTATTTTATTAATTTAAGTAAAATCTAAAGAAGGAAAAACAAACTAAATTATTATTTTTTGGTGTTTTATTAAGTCAATTAAATCTAAGACAAAATTTATTAAAGAAAGAAAATGATAAAAATTATTTACAAAGCCTAAATCAAATTAATAAAAATATATTTTAAGTGTTAATAGTATTTTATATAACAAAAAAAAGGAATAAGAAGAAAATAAATTAATAAAACAGCATGGGCTTATAGGAGATTTAGGGATGAGGCCCAAAAGAAAAGAGTGTTTATCTGCTGTAAAAAAAAAACAAGCCAAAGGGGGGTGAGGCCAGCAACGAAATGGGCTTTAAGATCAAACAAAAACCAAGCCCAAGCTTCTAAACCCAAATTAGTTGCTGATTAAGGGACAAAAACCAAAATTAGGGTTTTGATTCATCTTTGCTCTCTCCTACGGCGCCGCTAGTTCATCTCCTTCGTTCATCTCTTCCATTTTTGTTGAACCCTCTCTTATCTTCACTGACTAACCCATCCATGTCTCATTTTGCGAACAAAATCGCTCTCTCCAGTAACATGTCGCCTCTTTGCCTCACAGCGATTCACAATTTTGAAACCCTAATTTCGGATTTAAACCTAAAATAACCGAAATTGGTTCATCCTTGACCTCTCTGAAACTCTATTGCCGGAACACAAACCTCTCGCCTCCCTAATCAAATTCTAACAATTCTTTTGAAAAAAAAGGTGAGATTCTTGTCATTTTTAAAGCTTAAAGATTTTGCTGATCTTTTTCTATCTTTGTGTTTTCTTTTGAATACCTCATTCTTTTAGATGCAGAGAAATATGTTATGGAATTATGAGAAAGATGAAGAATCCATACATGTTGGAGCTTTACAATTTCTTGTGATTTAGAAAGGGAGAGGCAAGAACGAGGACTGTGTTCAGTGGTGGCAGAAGTTGCACGAGGGGAAGAGTGTGGCTTCACTTCGTTGTCAGTAACCTCTTCTGTTTTCTTTGTTTTAATGATGATTTTTTCAGTGATGGTTAAGGGTTGTGGGATTTTTGGTGATGGTTCTGTTGTTTTGAGTTAACCGTTTTTTAGGATTTGAGGCTTGCTATTGGTTTTTGGTTTGGGATCTTTTGGTTATGGTTTTTGTTGTTTGAGACTTTGCTACTGTATGATGGTTATTGTGTTTGTTGTCTTGATGAAAGCTTAGCAGGTTTTTTGGTTGTTTGATGGCTTACTGTTTTTTGTTGTTGTGAAGCTTGGCTACTGTGTTTTGGATCTTTTGGTTATGGTTATGTTGCTGGTTTTGAGAGTTGGATGTTGGTTACTGGTTTTTTTGGATTTTAGGTTTGTTACAGGTTCTTGGTTGTTTGATGGCTTTACTGGTTTTTTGTAAGCTTGTTACAGGTTTTCTGAGTTTGAGGTTTGGATACGGGTTTTGGGTTTTTGAGGCTTTGCTGATGGTTTTTGAGTTAACAGGTTTTTGATTTGAATGATATTTTCTGGTTTTTGTTCCCCTGCTTCTTTTGATTATCCTACTTCTGTTATATTGACCCTTCAAAAATGTTGTGGCCTCTTGGCCTTTGATCCCTTCAACAAGTTTTGCTTACAGCAGGTTTTGCTTACAGCAGATTTTGTTTTTTAGCAATTTTCTTGATTCTTGGGTTTGCAGCAGCTCCTCTTTTGTAGAAAGGCTTTTTGCAGAATGTGCATTTTGGGTAATTCCAATAGCCTAGGTGATTTATTTCCTCTCTTCTCTCTCAATGACAATAAAAAAGCAAATTTCTCTTTTGCCTTTTTTTTCTAATTCTGAAAGGTTTGCAGTTGGAAAATGATGACTTCTTGAGTAAGCTTTGCTATTTTGTTTGATTTAGCTATTTGCTTATTTGCCATACTTGCCATACTGCTGCACTGCTGCCTGCTTTAGCTTTTGTTGATGTTGTTGTTATTTGTCCAGTTGTGATGCTGTTTGTTGTTTAGTTTGCGCTGCTGTTTGTGATGTTGTTTGGACAGTTTGTGGCATTTTGTTTGGTTCAGTTTGCGCTGCTGTTTGTTTGGTTTAGCATGCGCTGCTGTTTGGACAATTTGTAATGCATTTTGTTTGGACAGTTTGTAGCATTTTGTTTGGACAGTTTGCTTGCGAATTTATTTTCTTCTTTCTTTTTGTGAACCAAGAAGGGTAACCTTCTTGTGATTTGCAACTAGGGGAAATAGGTGGTGATGAAATAAAATGGCATTCTGATTCCATATTGCAAACCTTAATGGTGAATACTTTTTGGAAAGTTTTTTGTTCATGCCCAAATAATTTGCACTAACCATGTTTTTCTTTCTTTTGTTTTCATGTGAGCAAAATGGAGATGACAAAGCAAGGAACGCAGGAAATCTGTGGCAAGCATGGAAGTCTTGGAGATAAATAAAAGAATTTGATACAACTTCAATCTTCAAACAAACTTAGACATAGATTAATTCTCCTAGGCCAATCAATCATTTGGATTTTCTTTGTAATTTAGAAAAATCCTTCTTGTATTGTATCCAATAGTTGTACCAATTCATCTTTAGATACAATAAGTTGTAAAACATAAAGTATTGAAAGAATAAATTGTTTTGTAACAACGTTTGAAATTGGAGAAAATCTTGAGTTGTAGAATGAAATATTCTGGTGTCACTTGAATAACTTGAAATCCTTTATCAACAACAACTTGTAATTTCTCTTCGCATCCTAATTGATTTTTAAAATTCCCAATCAAGATATTTGAAACAAAATGCTCCAGTCTGGTAACTTAAATTCCAAGTAATCCCAATAATTTTGTAACTGCATTTCAAACAAACACGCACTGTAGATTCCATTTCCTAACCAAACAAATGTTTTAAGGACGTAAATCATCTGGTCAACCTGGATCCCACAATCATGATTGTCTTAAATGACAGTCTTAACTTCTATCTCTTGTCCCAACAAATCATGCTCTGAGAACAAACATTATCTTTTTCAGTAAACTGTGTTTTAAGAAAATTCAAAATCAATCAAATGCCTTGCGATGATTTGATAATTTTAAAGTTTTCCAAACTCAAATTTCTTCTGATTCTTTGAAGGTAAACCCGTGAACGACATCACATCTGACCATGAATAGACAAAATTGTCTCAAAATCTTGTAGCTTGAAGAAATCATAAGTACAACCTTGAGGAAGCATGAAGACCTGTGAATGCCAATTGGATCTTTGAAAACTCATTTTCTTTTAGAGAATTGCAAGAAACCCTAATTGTTGGTTTACTGCCACAGAAGAGAATCTGTCTGGTCGATTTCTGAGCCACTTGAACATCTGAGAAACCCTAGGATTGTATCTTGTATGAAAAATGGGAGGGAAAATTTTGGGGTACAACACTCTTCATTGTCTTCTACTACATTGACCCCTTGGTTGCTAATCTTCACAGCTATCCCCCCAACACGGGCACGGCGCACAGCCTTCTGAGCAGTTGAAGTAAACCCCAAGCCAAACTTGTCTGATTTGTAAGGAATGTCTGGAAGCTGCCCCCAGATGGTGCATCCACCCTCTTCCACTACTGCCTTTCCTTCCTTTAGAGATGACATCTGAAGTGGAGGTCTTGTGATCTTAGGAATCGAGAATACTGCCTTGGTCGCTGCTACTTCTTGAGAGATTTCTTCAAAATGTTGGAAAGGGGTTTCAATGAACTCGCCATCTAACTCTACATATCGGAAAGAATTCAGATGACTAATCATGTACTCTTCCTCCCCGTGGACAGTTATGATCTTTCCTTGGATCGGGTACTTCAGCATCTGATGCAATATGGAGGTGACAGCACCGACATTGTGGATCCAGGGGCGTCCTAACAGACAGGAATAAGAAGGACGGATGTCCATCACATAGAAGGTTGAGTTGAAAATCTGAGTTCCCACCTTTATTAGGATGTCCACTTCCCCGTGGACCATCCTCTTCGAACCATCAAATGCTCTCACCACTATGTTACTGGGTTTTAAAGTCATCCCTTTGCAATCTAATATGTCAAGGGCTTTTTTTGGTAAGACGTTCAAAGATGATCCCGTGTCCACCAAGACATGGGCTAGGGTTGTTCCTCTACACTCCACTGAGACTTGTAATGCCTCGTTGTGTTTTCTCCCTCTGGGTGTCAAATCAGCATCGGAGAAACCCAATCCATTATCAGCTGTCAAACTGTCCACACAGTCTTGGAACTGGTCAGTAGACGTCTCTTGTGGCACATGAGCTGTCTTCAGAAATTTTACCAGGGCTTTTGCATGTGCTTCAGAGTACAGCATTAGAGCTAGCATAGAGATCTTGGAAGGGGTTTGCCCCAACTGTTCAACCACATCATAATCACTCTTTTTTATTATCCTCAAGATTTCTTCCATTTCCTTCTTGGATGTTTTGGGGATAGCTAGTGATTGAGACTTCGTCCGGACAGGCTCCTCTTGAACGTTTTTTCCTTTATTCTCAGTAGTGGAAGTATTGGTAGGGATAGGGATTGTGTTGTCTTTGTTGGTAAGTACGCTTGCAGGTATAATCACTGGTACAGAGGTAATCTTCGGAACAGCCACGGGTCCAAAGACTGCCTTTGGAGGGGCAATCTCTGGAGATAAGATTTTACCACTACGGGTAACCTTGCTAGTTCCGGCAATATTGCTAATGTCGGAATTGTCCTCTTAGGAGCTCTCTTCTTCGGCATTCAGTTCATCCTGTTTAATACCATGGTAGTAGATTTCTCCACCGTGATTCCATGGTACTGTTTTATCTGATTTGAACGAGACCGGCCAGGGCATTGTAATCTTAAGTGGAGTAGTCTTTGGAGCAGGTGTAATCCTAACGGGTCTTTTAGGGGCCTTGGAAGGATTTGCGTAGATGGTTATAATTGAAATGTCTTTAACTGGAACGGGTGAAACAAGAGCATTCTCGAATAGAATTTATTGGTTATTAATCAGTCGTTGGATACCTTTTTTAAACAAAGGGAAGTCAAATGATGAGGATAGGAAAACATGGTAGTCTTTGTCACAACCTGGGAATATACCAGCTTTCAACAAATTCAACTTAATAATCGGGAGTGGAGTCAACAGTTCATCCACGGTAGCAACAAACAAATCTTCTTCGATAGCATTGGCATTGTGACCATGCCTAGGCATCGGAGCAAAAATAACATTTGGTTTCTCAGGCGCATCAAACTCAACTTCCTTCGCATCTATTAGGTCTTGAATTTTGTTCTTCAAATCCCAACAGTTGTTAGTGTCGTGCCCTGGACTTTCAGAATGGTATGCGCATCTGGCATTTGGATGGTAATGAGGAGACGCAGTATTGGGATTCTTTGGGGCCTCTTTTAAAGTCTCCAGATTCAATTTCAGAATATGTGGTAGAACCTGGGCTGGAGTCATGTTAATCCTGGTGAATTTCCAGACTGGCCTTTCCACCCTTGGTTGGTCTGATGCAGGCTTTGGAATCATAACGGCCCCCACCATTGGTCGGTGTTCAGTTCTTCCTTGATTCCTGTGTGAATAAACAACTGATACTTCCTTCCTTCTAGTGAAGGTTTTTTTCACAACTGTAGAGGCAGACGCATCCTTCTGAATCTTTCCACTTCTTATACCAGCTTCCACCCTCTCACCGGTTAAAATCAATTCGGTAAACCCTGCAGAGGAGCTCCCAATCATATGATTGAAGAAAGGGCCTGATAGAGTTCCCAAGAACATGTCCACCAACTCCCTTTCAGACAGAGGAGGTTGCACTCTTTCGGCTAGATCTCTCCACTTCTGAGCATAATCTTTGAAGCCCTCATTGGAAACCATAGCCATACTCTAAAGTTGAGTACGGGTAGGCGCCAAATTGGCGTTGTACTGGTATTGTTTATAGAAAGTTGCGGCCAGGTCTTCCCAATTGTGGACGTCGGCCCTTTCTAATTGGTAAAACCAATCAAGTTGCGTTCCTGATAAACTGTCTTGGAAAAAGTGGACCCACAAGTCTTTGTCAGCAGAGTGCGGCTGAATCTTCCTGACATACGATCGGAGGTACATTTTAGGATAAGACACCCCATCATACTTGGCAAATAGTGGCACTTTAAACTTTGGTGGGATCCCAATTCCTGATACCAGCCCCAACTCTTCAAAATCTATCCCCGGTACTCTCTATTTCCATAGCGCTTAAACGCTCTTCAAGGTGTTTGTACTTGTCATCAGCCGGAGGGTATTGTTGTTCATAGTAGTCCTCCTCTTCCTCTTCTTCTTCAGAATCTGATGGTACTGTCGTTTCTTTTCCTTTTCTTTCCCCTTCATCAGATGTTGTTGGAAAATCTAAGGTCCTTCTAGCTTGTCCCTAAAACCTTCTACCCATGATTACCACACCAGCTGGCTTCTTCTTCTTTTTCTCTTTCTCTTTTTCTAGCAGAGTCTTCATCTCCTCTTGCCCCTTGGATAAGGTCATGAGTAACTGTTGAAATTGTGTGTTTTGAGCTTGAAGATCTTTGACCGTTTGTTCGAGATCCATCTTACTGAAATAAACAGTAGAGAGATGAGGAAACTTGTTGCAAAGACATGTTTATGTTTATGATGAATGATATGTATTCATGCAATGCTTTCAAGGATTTAGAAATTCAAATTTGTTTCAAACAAAAAGAAACACACGTCATATTAATAAGATAGAATTTGAGTACATCAATGCCCCTTGGGAAAAATAATACAAAATTCTAAGGTAAAAAGACATTGTGCATCCTCTTTGGTGCAATGTAGGTATTTAGAGTCTACTCCTCATGAAGTAGCCGAGTGAGTTCCAAAACCTTCTTCTCGCTTGCGTAGAATTGGGCTTCGAAAGTATCACGCTCTCCTTTGATCTGTATCCAATCCCTTTGTAGGTCTTCGAGTGATGTCGGTATGTCAGGATGTAGGATAGTGTATGGAACTTCTCCCTCCTTAACAGGATCAATAATCACTGGGAGAATGGAGAGATAAGGCATCATAAGACTTTGAGCGCGGGTTCGTACCCACTTGAGGTAAGGCTCAAGAGGGATGGAATTCTTGTGTCCCAAATTCTTGCTATCCACCTTGTTTAGCATCCTCCAAGTTAGGATGAATCTCTGGCGAAGTCCTTGATCGTTGTTGTCGTAGTCAAATACCAGGCCTTGAATTAGCATATCATGTGGGCCATCCCTTCGGGAATAACCAAACTATCTTAGAGCTAAGCACGGGTTGTAGGTGATGCCTCCCCTAATTCCAAGTAGAGGGACATTAGGGAATTCCCCACAACGGTCAACAATGATAACATTCTCCTTGGATCGAGAGCACCAATGAATATTTGAATGTTTAAGTGTCATTAACCTTTGTGACCACCTCAAACCTTGCTCATTCTTCAAGACTGATTAGGGAAGATAAGAAATAAACAATCTTGCCAGGAGAGGAGTACAACACATAAGAACACTTCTTTTCATCATTGTACGAGTGTGAAAAGAGTGTAGGATATCCCCAAGCAATGTAGGCACTGGGTTGCGAGACATGAAGATTTTGACAGCGCTTACATCTATGAGTTGGTCAGGATTAGGGAATAAGACCATCCCATAGATGAGAAGAGCTACAATCTCCTCAAAAGCTTTCAAGTCTAGGGAATTCCAACAGCTTTGGTCCTTCTCAAACAGAAACTTTGCCAAGAAGCCTTTGACACCACTTCTAGTTTCCCAATGAGTTGTGACATCAGATGAGTGCAAGTGCAGGGCTTGAGCAATCTCTTCTGGCTTTGGATCTCTTTCCGTACTGTTGAAGGGTAGTTGATTGAGAATAGGAATCCTCAGAAGTTGAGAGAATTCTTCCAAAGTGGGCACAAGTTGATAGTCAGGAAATGTGAAGCAATGGTGCAAAGGGTCAAAGAATTGGAAGAGAACCTTCATCATATCCTCCTCTGTGTTAGAGGTGACCAAGTTGAGTAGACGACCATGTCTCTCGGTGAATGGAGAGTTCTCAAGGATCCTTGAAGCTAGCTCCTTGAGTTGTGGAGGAATTTTTACAAGGTTGATTTGGATAGTTTTCCTGCGAAGTGAATCCATAACCTACAAAACAAGAATAAAGATGAATCTCCAAAATCCTTGAAATGGTTAGTGAATGCATATGATGTTCATGATGTCCATGATGTTTATGTACAAGCATGCATATACAAACAAATCAAGCAAGTTGTTAGTTTAGGCTTGCATGGGGGTTCATAGGTAAGTACCCTCTTGAAGTTTAGTTGGCTCAACCTGTCCTAACAATAGTAACCGGGTTATAAGGAGCTCAATATCACTGGATTGTTTCCTTGGTCATTGTTTCAGCTCAATCCTCTTTAATAGCGACCGAAATATCCCAAGAAACCAACCCTCAATGAGTGTAGTATCGAGTATCTACCAACTTCAGACTGCACCAAAGCCGGTCATCTCACTACATCCTAAAAAGGCCAAGTTGGTCAAGTAAAGGGTTCTAGAAGTTCATTAGTGCTTCATGACATCACTCAGCGGCCCCGTATTCTCTTTGATTGACTCAAAGGCTACCGGTACCCACAAATATATCACACTAATATAGCTATTGCTTAGACCATGTGGTATACCCCGCACAGTTTCCACAACGTATTGCTATTTATCTATAATGTTTCCCAAATCCGGGTGGAGGATTTAAACCCAAACAAAGAACCATAATTGTAAAGCAAACAAGTCAAACAATGTAAGAAAATAAATGTGATCTAAACCCTAAGGTAGCCCCACTTTTAAATTAATCCCCAGCAGAGTCGCCAGTTCTGTGATACGGTGGGAGAACTTACTTGAAGATTTTGCGTTTTATCGCAAATGTCGTGGTTAGCAAGAGTCGCCACCGACTTTTCTTTTATCCAAAAGGAAAGGTAAAAAAGCACATGAAAGACCTTTGAGATGTTTTCTTGAGTTCACGGGGTAGATTATGAAAAGGGAAGGTGCTAGCACCTTTTTCATCCATGGTTTTCCATGGGCTCTTAGTTACTTGCTCAGATCACTTGCTTTGTTTTGTTTGAAATGATGTTTGGTGTGGTTTTGAAAGTATTTGTAAAAGAGGCCATTATTTTAGGCAATCTTTGTAATGATTCTCGTTCGTAAGAATGTATACAAAGATGTTTGTCTTTTGAAAATGTTTTCAATGTTTTGTAAGATTTTTTGAAATGTGTGTGTTTGTTTTTGAAAATAGCAAGGATTGTTTGAAATGGAGAAAGTAACTTAGAAGCTATCTACCTACTCAAATGTCTTTCTTGTGCATTTTCTATTCTTTTGACATTGTTGACTTACCATTGATTTTGGTAAGCAACCATATCTTTGGATGTAAACAGGACGGGCGTGGGTCATCGTATAACCATGATAGCAATGTTGCCAAGTATCTTAGCATTTTTGAGGGACCAAGATCATTTTGTAAGGTAACTTTTGAATAGCGTCATCGAGGGACTATGATCTTATACTTGTTTTGTTTTGCCAAGATACTTCGCATGCGTAACATGGCTATTTTATTTTAGGCAACCAAGTGGGAGAAACCCTAAGGGTGCTTGTGTGCAAAATGTATCATTTTCATGCTTTTGATTTTGTCTTGTATTTAAGGTTTTCTATTTTGCTTTTTTTTGTTCTTGTCATGCAAACCCTAATTACTAATAATGGCATTTAAAGCGATAAATTGCGTAATGTAAATATACTAAGTTATTACAATAATTTTTTATGGGAGGGGGGAATACAAATTTGAATGGGGATTTGCACAAATATAAAGCTAAATATATTATTACAACCAAATCGAATATGTGCTAATTAAATAACTATAATACAAATATTTAATATATAATGCAATATGTGTGTAAAGAAAAGATTTTTTTATGTCTTGTTTTTGTATAAAAGAATATTTAACTTAAACCTAAAAATAAGAGGGGGAAATTAATTCTTTTTGAAAAGGATTAAACCCTAATTTTCAATTAAAAGAAAATAATGTTTCATATTATTATTTTGTGCATTTTTTGTATAAAAAATAATAAATAATATTGTATATGAATATTAAAAATTAAATATGTGCAAAAATTGGTATTTGTAAGTATAAAATGTATAGTAAAAATATTAAGTATTTTTAATTAAATTTGTAAGTTTATTAAGAAAATAAATTCTATTCTATCAAAAAAATTAATTTTTATGTGTGAAAATAATAAATAAAAAAAATAAAAGGGTGAAAATAAATAAATCATTTTTTAGTATTTTTTATCATTAAGAAAAATAAATAAAAGTATTAAATAAAAAAAATATGAAAAAAATACAAAAATATAAAATAGTTAGCAAGGGGGGTGCAATAGCAGATCAGGGGGGTGTTTAGCAAAAATAAAAAGGCCACGCAGCAAAAAGAAGCCCAATGACTTCATCCTTGTTCTTCGTTCATCATCTTCGCGCCATTCTCAATGCAACCTGTATCTTCCTCATGCTTGCATAAAAATGAAAACTCATAACATGAAAAATGTGGCATTTGAGCTCACGATTCTAACCATATAAACTATGTAATCTAACTATCAAAGATCAAAGAGAATTTTGGAATCCCTAAATCGTGACCTAATTTTTTCAGAGATTTCAAGCTTCAAATTCTCTTAGCACAAGTAATATAAATGCAAAGTAAGGATATGTACAGCTTCGTTATGATGAGAAATACATTTTTCCTTCACAAATTGTAGCTTGAGGTTGCCTGTATAAAGAGATAGAGTTTAAGAAAATACCTTCTTCAGCTGGAATCGTGTATGGCAATGTAGGGACTTTAATGGAGGCCTGATGATTGTTTGAGCTTCCCTGAACCTATTCCAATCCTTATCTTGCTCTGAAGATGGCTGAAACTCCCTGACCAAGTCCAACTGCAAGCTTCCAAGTTAACAATGGAAAATGGTGAAACTGATGTTACAGAACCAGGGTGATGGTTTGGATTGACTAGGTATGGAGTATGTAAGATGTTTTGATCAGTTAAACACAAAACGCACGAGCCAAATGAGAGTTGGCTGAGTTCTTGCAGAAACTGTATGCTTGGGCAGATTTTTGGTTTTTTTAAGTTTGAGAGAGTTCTAGGTTTAAGCCAAGCATGAAATCTCTTGTACATTATTTTCATATTAGTATAGAAGTGATCCAAAGTCAGCTCTCTACTAGCTGTGCAAGCCTTAGCCCTTTTTGCAACTTTTTTTGTACTTGAAGCAAAGTTGACAAGACCAAACCCACATGCTTGTACCAACTTGCTTTAGGGTTGATATAAGTTTGTACTAGTTGCTTGAGACCTGTGTGGTTTTCTTGTATCAAGGGTACAGGTTCAAAGCTCCAAGTTGACAAAATTGCAAAAGTGCATCTTTATGAAAATGACAATGAAGCCTTTTTACCCAAAATGGAAATACAACTTGTGTAAAAGTTCAAAAGCAAGGATAAAGGCTTTGTCAAATGAGTATGCATTTATTTAAGGAGTGTGTAGCAAGCTTAGGACTTGTAAAGCAAGAAATAGCCAGCATAGATTTGGTTTGCAACTTGATTCTTCATGAAAATGGCTTGAACAAAAAGTGAGAAAATGCCAACTTCCTCTCTTCGATTCTCCCTACTCAAAAATGATCTTGGAGAGTTCCTTGACATTTTGGAAAGCTTGCAATGTGCTCTATAATCCATATTTGAAATGAATTTTTATATACCTCTTGGAACTAGGTGAAACATTTCCATGAAGTTGGGTCCAAAACCTGCCTATATTAGGGCAAAAATTTACTAAGTTAAGAAGTTCATGACCATGTATTCACAAATTCATAACTTGAGATCCAAGCATATTTAGGGAAAATTTTGTGAAGAAAAGTTGTAGATTTCATGGGGATCTACAACTTGCATGTTGGGAGTTTTCTTTGAATCAAAATGCATCATGGTGAAAAAGTGGTGCAAAGTTGAGAAAAAACAAGAAAATATTTATACTTAGAAAAATTCTATGTTATGAAAATTTTCAAATTAAAACCCTAATTTTCAAATTTAGTTTTCTTGGTCAACAAGTTTCACATTTTGACATATATTAATGAATTATGACCCTTGGCACTTGATTTTGGACAAAAAGTCAAAGTTTGACTTTTTAGTGTACAGTTGACTTTTGATCAGTTGACTGCAAATTTCATTTGTCACTCCAATGAACTTGAGATCTTTTAAACCATGTAATTAAGTCAAGATGATACCATTGAATATTTGAAATCATGCTTGAACTCAATTGGTCAATTGCTAGGTTAAAAATCAGAAATTGCCCTTCCTTAGTCAAAACCCTAATTTTGACCATTTTGCCCTTTTGATGATTTGATCAAATCTCTTGAGGTGTTGTGATCCAAACTCGATCAAATGGTACATATGAGTATAAAATGTTGATGTGGATCAAAAATTATGAAGTTTGACTATAAATTGGCCATGGTTGACTTTTTCCCCAATACAGCTGATTTTTAGGTCAACTGTCCAATTGACTGATCCAAAATGTGGTTCAAGGCTTGAAACTTATCATGAGCAATCTTAGGGGTCCAAAATGATGTATGAAAGTCAAATGAAGCATTGGTGATCCAAAAATCCTTGTGCAAACTCAAACCCTAATTTTGGGTTATCAGTGCAAGATGAGATGTCTTGAGCTGACCAAACCCTAATCTTGTCTTGAGTCAAAGAAGTCTTGTGAGAAAAATTTTGATAAATGAGAGGAAAAATTTTGGGGTACAACAGGTTAAATGCCAAGTTTGCCATAAATTTAAACATGATACTCTCATTTTCTATCAAAGGTACTCCAACTTGTTTCAATTTATAATACCTCCATTTGATCCTCTAATTATGGTTGCAAGACCTTCGTATCCATCATCTTTTGCTTGTATTGCTCTTAGACCACCACCACCAAGATAACAATAATATCCTCAAACATTTCTTAATGGATCATATCCTAATTTCAATAATCACTGGTGGTATCCTAATTCAGGTGCATCTCACCTTATTACTCTTAATGCTCCAAACTTGTCTGGCTATTTCTCTGCCTGGATCATACCAAGTGTTTATGGGGAACGATCAAGATTTTAATATTAACTTTGTAGGTTCCATGCATATCACTTTACCTAATCACCCTAACACATCTCTCACCTTACACAATTTGCTTATTGTACCTCACATCACTAAAAACCAAACCGGTGTTAATAAATTTGCACAAGATAATCATGTATTATTTAAGTTTCATCTATTTATCGTCTTGTCAAATCACATGTTTTTTTTGAAGTCCTACTTCGTGTTATTGTTGGAGATGATGGACTTTACAATTTTTCCAATCCTACCTTACCTTTTATCAAGTCTTTATCTAGTTTCAGCTCTCCTGCAACTTCCATTTCCTTTCCTTGTAATTTCAATTATGCTCTTACTTGTAAATCAAACTATGTTTCTACATGTGATTGCATTCCCCTATGTAAACATGAACTTAATGCCATTGTTTTACTTTGCATTTTTGCACATGTTACAAATATTTATATTGTTGGTTTAACTAGCCCATATTAGTGATATAATGCAATTACTTCTATGTCTAATTATAAATATTATTTGTGGCACACATGCTTAGGTCACCCCATCATAATGGTTTTGCAAAAGTTCTAAAACTTTGCAATGTTCTCATTCCTCACAATCCACCTAAGGAACTATGTTATGCATGTTATTTAGGAAAGTCCCATAGACTCCTAACTTTTAACTCTATAATTGTGCACCATCAACCCTTTGAATTGGTAGTTTGTGACATTTTGGGTCCAGCTCCAATCCTCTAGCGGTTACACATATTTTTTTATCCATGTTAATGTTTTTTCCATTGTGTGGGTATTTCCTCTTAGGTTTAAATATAATACTCTTACTCAGTTTATTCATTTTAAGTCTATGGTTGAACTCCAATTTAATTGAAAAATTAAGATTGTCCAAAGTGATGGTGAATGTGAGTTTTGGTCTTTCACTAAATATCTCTCTATGTTTCACCTCTCCTCATACCCATCATCAAAATGGGATTGTTGAACGAAAATATCATCACATAGTAGAAACAGGTCTAAGTTTGCCATCTCTGACTAAATTTCCTCTCAAATGCTAGGATCGTGCCTTTATCGCTACAACTTACCTTATTAATCGTCTTCCTACTTCCACCTTACAAAATCAGTCTCCCTACTCTATTCTTATGAACAAAACTCTTGATTACACTGTTTTCTTAGAGTGTTTGGTTATGTGTGTTTCCCTTTTATTAGACCTTATAACACAAATAAACTGACATTTAGATTCCATGAGTGTATTTTTTTTAGGATACTCTACTGCTCATATAGGATATAAATGTCTTGCATTTGAAGGCCACATTTATGTCTCCAAAGATGTCATATTTCATGAATCTAAACTCCCTTACACAGAGTTATTTCCTACCTCTGAACCAGCCAAGTTTAGCTCTTTTACTTCTAGAGCCTAGTTTATGCCAGTAGTGTCTTCTACACCTTTACATATTCATTATTTTAGTCTTGCTCCAACAACTCCAACCATAATTCATTCCTCAGCTAACCTAACAATAATATCAAAGCACACATTTCTACACCTAGCCCTCTTACCCATTTAACCACTTCTCAAACCAATTATACTTCTTTTTCCAATTCTGACTGTAACAGTCATTCTTTACCTATTTCACTTGCTTTTACTCTCTCGCCATTTTTCTTGTCTTGTGATAGTGTTGAAGCTAGAACTTTCTCTCCCTCATCATCTCCTAACATCAACCTCCCTACTACACATATACCTGTCCCTCCCACTCAACCTCAGTCTAGGGTGAATTCTCTAAATACTCATGTCATGCAAACTAGGTCCAAGTGTGGTATTGTTCAACCTAGACTACATCATACTCTCCTTCTCACCTAAATGGAACCTACTGTAATAAGTCAAGCCTTGGATGAACCTAATTGGTTTCACGTAGTGAAAGATGATATCATGCTCTTTTGAAAAATCAGACTTGAACACTTGTGTCCCCATCTGCCACTAAAAAGCTCATTGGTTGCAAACAGGTCTTTAAAGTCAAGGAGAATCCATATGACTCAATTAATAAGTACAAGGTCAAGCTTGTTGCAATGGGATTTCATCAGAAGGCTGAAAGTGATTTTACAAAAATGTTTTCCCCTATTGTGAAGCATGTGAGTGTCAGAATTTTTTCTTACTCCAGTAGTCACTAACATGTGGACCCTCAATGGCATTCTTGAGGAAAAATTTTATACACAACAACATTTTGGATTTGAGGCAGGTGATAAGTCCTTGTTTGCAAGCTAAACAAGGCACTTTATGAGCATAAGAAGTCTCCTAGGGCCTAGTTACAGGCTAAAAGGTTATCTATTGCAGTTTGGTTTGCAGGCCAACTTGTGATTCAATCCTATTCATGCTTCACCCATACACTCTATCTATCATGATATTTGTTGAAGTTGATGATATTATCATCATTGGAAATTCTCCATCATTGATTCACAATCTCATCAAAGATCTCAATCCAAAGTTTGCACTCAAAGAGCAGTAATCTCGATTATTTTGTAGACATTGAAGTCACACGCCTATCTAATGGCTCTTTGCTTTTGTTCAACGTTCATGATTTATTAGCCAAGGTAAATATGTTATATGCCAAAGGGATGGCCACACCAATGATATCCAATAGCAAACTCTTCAAGATTGGGTATGGTATTGTCCTTGATCCTATACAATTCAAGAAGTTTTCTTTTTGTTTTCCTAGTTCTAACTAACTTTATACCGCTTTAAAGTTAGTTACATATGTCGCATATAAAAGGAGACCTTTGTATTCATTGATTGATTGAGAAATACAATATGAATCATGATCCATTAACACTAGATATAAGTCTAAAATACTTGAATTAAATTTCAATAGTTAAAAGAATTAATTAAACTGTCATATTAAATAACATAAAATAAATAAAATATATATATATATGATCCATTCTTTGCCTTAAAAAATAGACTATTTATATATTTTAGACATAAATATTGAAATTATTAGAAGAATTAGTTTCTTATTTTACACCAGAAGAATCTATCTAGAAAAGCACAGCCTTTTCATACATAATGCATAGCACGGAAGTTATACATATACATGGTAATTAGAAACAAACCTCCAAAAGGATTTTGAGCTGTAATTAATTATAATAGCAATGTTTATTCACTTAGTTGTACATTACCAACCATTAGCATCAATTACAAGAATGATGTGACTACAAGAAATCAGCAACTTCCAGTTGCAAATTGCAAATTTTTTAAGTCCAAAAAATAGCTTACCAAATAGCTTTCAAAATGGTAATATTTCATGATACAATTAAATATATAAATTCAAATAAACTATCACACTGTACAGGTGAACAGAGTCATCTCGTTATAACTCAGACTTCAAAAAAAAACTAACTTGTGTTTAAAATGAAAAAAGATTGCACATGCAAATACAATAACAGCCACATGAAACAAATATGCCTTATACATGGAGTCGCTAATTGCACCCATGTATAAGACTCGCAAACCACCAAAATGAGAA
Source organism: Vicia faba (assembly GCA_948472305.1). Classification (NCBI taxonomy): domain Eukaryota; kingdom Viridiplantae; phylum Streptophyta; class Magnoliopsida; order Fabales; family Fabaceae; genus Vicia; species Vicia faba. Next base: position 280,372 of record CATIWC010000880.1, on the reverse strand, counting down.
AGACAAAACAAAACCTTAGGCAGGTTTGACAAAAACAATGATAGGGGCTATATCTATGATCGCCATTTGTCACGTACCTTGCGACATGGCATAATAAAACACCTCGCGTTGACGAAACTTGAAGGGTAAAAATGAATTAACCCAGGCAACTCACCAATATTAGAAGCCTAAGTTGGTGAAAATAATCTACTATACACATGCGAGGACGATAAAATTATATGCACAGCTTGGCATCGGCATCATTGTGCAGTGCCCGGGGATACCCGCAAGATGGAGCAATAGAGGCAACAATCAAAAATCATTTGTGTATTACTCTGAGCGAGCTAGTAAGAACCCGAACCCTGAGTTCTCACGTATCAACGGAGGAGGATCCACATCAGCAACTTCTACTTGTTGCATGGATTTGGAGATGTCGTCCACTGAAAATGGAATGCTGCATCCATATCAAAAGGTTAAAGAAAAATACTACAGCAACGTCAAAGACAATATTAAACTGTATCTTGAAGTGATACTGTACCTTGAGTCATCATCTAATAGGAAAGAAGTACTGACAGCATTATTAGAATCCTCCGCAACCATAGCTCTCATGGTTGTTGTAACCTGCATAATCCATAGAATTATCAGTAACTTTGTTTTGAGATTTATCACATCGCAGGCGTTCCCAATTGTACAAAAGATGCGCAATTAAACCGGAGAAATATTACAAAGAGATTAATGCTAACATACATCCGTAGAGACACTGTGAGTGCCGTATTTGTCATCCCAGTACATTGTACTTATTCTATATAACTGCTGTATACTGAGACCCTGCAACACCGAAATATTTGACTTAGTAATAGAATCAGAGCAAATTTTAAGCTCATGAATAATAGTTAATAGGAAGAGAGAAAGCACTCACAGGACAAAGCTCCTTAGTTATTTCATTCAGGGACTTCTTGGGCTTTTGATGTATCACCTGAAACAGACAAATGAGAGTTGGTCATTAACGCAATAAACATCAATATTGAATTGAATTTGAATATGTATCCCAACTGAACGTTACCAGGAATCCAACTGCCTGCCTGATATGTTTCAGTTCCTCCCACGCCGAGCCAGTGTACTGTACACAATAGATTGAAGTTAAGATCATAAAATGGAAAAGTAAACAATCAGGATTAGTTGCTTGGTGCTAACCTCTTCTGTTGCCTCGACGCACCAATGTTCTAATTCGGCCAAACCTGTCTTCACATACTCCCCGTTGCTGAATGAACAACACTCGCGACGCAGCAGAAGACTGCAATCAATGACATTAGGTTGCTGAATTATAATATTAATGTATTATTTCCTTTTCTTATTATTTTAACTTTATGTTTATTTTATTTTCCTTATATCTCTCCTGTAATTAAGGAGTTGATTGATTGTATTTTCTCCTATAAAAGGAGCCCTTTTATTCATAATATACAACAATATTATTCTCTACATAAGTCCATAAAAAATTCTGCATGCTACAATATGACGTGCAATGCGAAGTGGGAGAACGAGATTACCTGTTGAATAATTGAACATCGATGAATGAGAATATTTGAGTAAACACTTTACGGACCAAGAAAGGAGGCGCCTGTTAAACCAGATTTCTAACAGGTTAAGATCAAACTCAGGCAATGGAAATGCGGAAACTGAAAGGGAAACTCACATAGTTTGCTTTCATTATCTTTAGCGAGTTGTTCAAGCTTTTCACAATACTTTGCCAGTGAGCTATTAAAGCTTGCTGAGCAACCGCATTAGCATGTGAGCGTCCTTTTATTAAACCTTGGCGGGAGGTCCTTGGAGCCTGCAGTTGTTTTATTATAAAGATAAAATAAACAAATATAAACAACCAGAGAATTAAGCTTATCAGTTACTGGAGCCTAACCCTAGTGGCTGCTACATATAGAAAATAAGTGAAAGAATATGCACAAGTACCAGCTACTGATTTATTGATTACTTGAAAAAAATTTGATTGTCATTTTTCCGGAAAAATAAATGTAAGATGTTTTTTTACCTGTATACACAGTCCAAGTAATGGGGATATCTCCTTTTTCAGGTTGTCTCGTATCATTCCATATAACTTCTCAAGGAAGGCAGTAAGCTGTTGCTTAAACAGAAGTGCCGGATATTTTGCTTCTACTTGTCGTAAACCATCAAGTCTACTAAGACTTCTTCCATTTATAAATGGCAATCCAGCACTTTGAGGAGATGCCCTTAGCCCCTAAAATCACAAAAGATAATCAAAATCGAAGTACAAGAATATAAATGAAACCTACATAAAGTGACCAAATTCATTCAGAAAGGATAAGCAATTGCTTCTTACTTGAGACATCCTTCCAAACAGAGAAGATGATGCTGTTCTCCGCCGCTGGGGTGTTAAGCTAGCAGCTCCACTTGCTTTGAGGGTGCGTTGGAGCAGCATCAATAAAGTAGATGTATTAGACAACCAATAGGCTAATACATCGGTATTATCCTGGGCCTACAATGGTGCAGAATAGCGTTAGTAACATATTTTTGGCATGTCAAAAATTGATGAATTGCAAAAGCACTGTATCGTGAATATTATACAAGTAATCCAAAAATGTTAAGTTACCTCAACAGCTGAAGCTATTGTTTGAATGATACGGTCAAAGACAGTTGTTCTTTCAACTTCAAATGACCTCCAGTGTAGAAGGCATTTATATATGACGCATGCAGCAACAGGTTTGCCACCAGAAAATCCCAAATCTTGTGATATGCACTTGATCAACAAGTCCTGGTTTTCCTGAACCAGAAGAAAGTGAAATTTTAAAATAGGAATGAACAAGAAAATGATGGAAAATATATTTAAATTGAAAATGCTACTTAAAGCATGTATCACAGATTCATTCTTAAGTGTGTCTATGTAGCCACTCACTTGTTGTTTCTCATTCAAAGATTTCTGCGGTTTTCCTTCAGATTCAGGCTCACGCACATTGGATAGAGCAAGAGTCATATCCTAAGATATACGGAAGGTAAGGATTTAACAGATTAAACAAAATGTCTCATTACCAAAATGAATTATTGATATATATTCATAAAAAAATAATAGTGTCCTCCCTCTTACTTGTCCAGGTTTTACATCCCCATTTAGAGCATTCCCATTTTCTGGTGTCCTCTGCAAATCATTCACAAAATCTCGTTGAGTCCATCTTCATATACATAATTTTGAGCAATGATCATATGTATGTTTTCTTACCTGAATAATTACTGTCTTAGGTCTGGAAGTAAGAGCTTTTGCGGTTGGTGATACAGCCAATGCTTGTTGCCGAAGAACTTGATTTTCTGACTCTGAATTGGCAATTTTTTCCTCCAATCTGCATTGTATATAGTTGTTTTAAAAGATTAATTCATTTATATTAACGAAGTTATATGTGGTTATTAGTGGGGAGAGGAGGAACATAAAACTATATTACACATCCAAAGCCACACAAAAAATTTCGTGTGTGAACAAATGGTTGAAATTGAAAGGAAAAATGTTGTACCTCTCTATTAGAGTGAGATATGAGAGAGAAGAGAGAAAAAGTTAAAAGAGAAAAGAGAGAAACAGATTCTGTTATTGCTTAATTGGAAAGGAGCATTATGCTCTATTTATACAAGAGGAGATGAACATTCAAGAGTTGAATCATTCAAGCTCTACAATTAAGGAAGACTTTTCTTATTCTATTAAATTAAGGCTGGACTTAATTATTCTATAGTGCTGATTATTCATATTCTAAGATATAACTCTAATACTCCCCCACAAGCTCAAGGTGGCTGCAAAGGCTGACTTGAGGCAGACAGGTTGAGCTTGCTGCTGAGCTCCATAAATCTTGAACATGAGAGAGGCTTGGTGAGGATGTCAGCCTTCTGGTCAACACCAGGAATGTGGCAGACAGTGAGAGACTTATTAATCACCTTTTCTCTTACAAAAAAGAGGTCAATTTCCATATGCTTTGTTCTTGCATGAAGAACAGGGTTATGAGCCATAGCAACTGTGCTCTGGTTGTCACAATAGATGGTTGGAGTTGTCAAGGGAATTTTTAGTTCAGCTAGCAAAGTTTGAACCCATAAAACTTCAGTTGTGGTGTGAGCCAAGCTGCGATACTCTGCCTCAGCACTAGAACGAGCAACAACAGTTTGCTTTTTGGACCACCAAGAGATCAAATTAGGGCCTAAGTACACAGCTGACCCAGAGGTGGATCTTCTATCATCTGGGTCAGCAGCCCAGTCAGCATCACAATAGGCTTGCAGAGAGAACGGAACAGTGGAGGCTGGAGTGAACAATAAACCAGAGGTGATAGTTCCTTTTAGGTAGCGCAGAATACGCTTGACAGCTAGCCAATGGGACTCCAAGGGGTGTGCCATGAATTGACATACTTTGTTAACAGCATAGCAGATTTCTGGCCGTGTAATTGTTGCATACTGCAGGGCCCCTACAATGGACCGGTAGTGGAAGGCAGCAGACCCTGTTTTGATGAGTTTGGTGGAGGAAGCCATAGGAGTAGCAACTGGATTGGAATTCTCCATATCAGTTTTGATTAGCAAGTCCCTTAGGTACTTAGATTGAGTGAGAAGGAGATTTCCATTGGACAATTTCTTCACCTCAAGGCCCAGAAAATAATCCAAGTCACCAAGTTGTTTGAGAGCAAACACATGATTTAATTGTTGAGTAACTTGCTTGATGAGAGGAGGGGAGTTTCCTGTGATGATTATATCATCAACATAAACCAGCATATAAATGACAGCATTGTGATGCTTGTAGATGAAAAGTGAAGTATCACACTTGCTGTTTAGAAAGCCAAAGGATAAAAGAGTGGTTTTGAGTCTTTCAAACCATTGCCTCGGGGCTTGTTTTAGGCCATACAAGGCCTTGTGCAAGTGACAAACCAGAGATGAATTAGGGGCAGTAAATCCAGGGGGTTGCATCATATAGACCTCCTCTTCAAGAATGCCATTCAAAAAGGCATTGTTTATGTCCAACTGCTGCAAAGGCCAATTGTAAGTTAGAGCAAGAGTCAAAATAATTCTAATTGTGACCGGTTTAATAACAGGGGAGAAAGTTTCATTAAAGTCAAATCCATGGACTTGATGGAACCCCTTAGCAACAAGCCTAGCTTTGTACTTATTTACTGTCCCATCAGCATTTTCCTTTACACGAAAAACCCACTTGCAGCCTATTGCTTTCCTGTTAGCAGGCAGTGGTACCAAAGACCAAGTGTTGTTCCTTATCAAGGCACCATACTCCTCTTGCATAGCAGCAAACCACTTAGGATCTTGGAGAGCAGTTTTAACACTCTTAGGCTCAGAATTGACAAGAAAAATGGAAGGATTTAGACGAGGTAAGGGTACACCAGATTTAGTTCTAGTAGTCATAGGATGAGTATTGGTGGGGAGAGGCTGAAGGTTAGGATCCCTAGGAGCATAAATAGAGGAGGAGGATAGTGAAGTGGTAGTAGTAGGCTGATTGTTGGCATTTGAAGAGGGTGAAGGAGTAGGATTAGTGCTGGCTGTTTGTGTTATAGGGGTTGCTGACCCAGAGGCAGTAGGTGTGGGGCTGGAATTGGATTGGGAAGAAGAAGAGGAGTGTGAGACAATAGGTGTGGGGCTGGAATTGGATTGAGAAGAAGAAGAGGAGTGTGAGACAATAGGTGTGGGGCTGGAATTGGATTGAGAAGAAGAAGAGGAGTGTGAGGTAGTGGAAGCAGTAGGAACGGGAAAAACATGAGGGAGAGCTTGTGTGTTAAGGGTTACTTTAGATGAGGAGGAGGATGGAATGGTTGATGAGGGGAGAGAAACATTAGAGGAAAAAAGATCATTGTAAGGAAATTTGGACTCGTTGAAAAGAACATCTTTAGAGATGAATATTCTACCACTTGGAGAGAGACATTTGTAACCTTTGTGAGCTGTAGAGTACCCTAGAAAAAGGCACTCGTGGGATCTAAAGTCAAATTTTTGAGAGTTGTATGGGCGAAGGAGAGGAAAACAAGCACACCCAAAGACTTTAAGGAATTTATAGTCAGGATTTTGATTGAAAAGGACAGCATATGGTATATGTTGATTGAGAGACATGGTTGGTAACCTATTTATTAGGTAGACAGCGGTTAAAAAGGCATGGTCCCAAAATTTGAGAGGTAAAGAGGCATGACTCAAGAGGGTTAAACCAAGATCAACAACGTGTCTATGCTTCCTCTCCACTACACCATTTTGGTGATGAGTGTGAGGGCAAACTAGGCGATGAATAATGCCAAGATCAGAAAGAAACTTTGTAAATGGGCGAAATTCACCACCCCAATCAGTTTGGACAGATTTAATAGGAAATCCAAATTGTAATTCAGCCATGACTTTGAATTGTTTAAAGATAGTTAAGGCTTCAGATTTATTTTTGAGCAAATAGATCCAAGTAAATCTGGTGTATGCATCAACAAAGGTGATGTAGTAGGTAAAGTTTTGGGAGGATTTGACTGGGGCAGGACCCCATAGGTCACTGAAAATTAATTCAAGAGGAGAGTGATATTGAGTTTGTGACTGAGGGGAGTGCAGCCTATGTGCCTTTCCCATACAGCAGGCAGAACAAAAGATAGATTCAGCTTTATTAGAATAAGGAATATTACATTGAGCTAAAACAAGTCTCATAGTATTAGAATTTGGATGACCAAGGCGTAAATGCCAAGTATGTTGAGAATTATATGAGTTATTAGCTGATACATTTTGATTAGAAACTGAAACCCTATCACTAGTGCTGGAATCAGATCTTGAAACATGAGCATTAGAGTCTAAGGTGAGACATGAGACTTGACTTGTTGAAGGAGACTTAAGAAGCTGAAGATGGGAAAATTGGTACAGGCCATCACTTCCTACACGACCTTGGAGCAGAATTTCATTGGTAGCCTGAGATTTGACATAGCACATATCAGCATGAAACTCAAAGAAAACTCTATTATCAAGACAGAATTTGCTGACACTTATCAGGTTCTTTGTAATAGAAGGAACAAGCAGTAAATTATGAAGAGCTAATGGAGTGTTAGGTTTAGAATGAGAAGGAAAATAAGAAGAGCCTGAAGAGTGAATGTGCAAACCTTGACCGTTACCAATGAAGATCTGATCAGGACCTTCAAAAGGTGTGGTTTGCTGTATGTTTTGAGAGGCATTGGTAACATGATAAGAAGCTCCTGAGTCTGGGAACCAGGCACTGCTTGGAACTGAAGTTGTGTTAGCAATCATAGCATTGGGAGTGATATGTGACTGAGGAACAGGGAGAGGGGCAAGTCTTGGTTGATAGCTTGGGCGTGACCGAGTGTTAACCATGGGCTGAGCAAACTGAGGTCCACCAATTGGTTGATACGGATAGAAATTTTGTAGGTTCATTGTTTGAAAATCAGCAGGTATGTTAGGTTGAAATTGTTGATTGAACCTATGATAGCAGTTAGCAGCAAGATGACCATATTTGAAGCAAACTTGACATTGAATGTTGCTGAACCTACCTCTCCCACGGCCGCGTCCACCACCACGGCCAGCTGCACGGCCTCCTCTTGAATAGGTTGGATTAAAGGTTGAATTCACAGCTTGTTCATTGTTCTTGTTATTCGAGTTATCAGTTTCAGGTTGAGAATTGGCTTGAGTGAGATTCACTGAGGCAGCCACCTCCATTTGTGAGTGTTTCTTATACTTGTTGTATCTCATCTCATGAGCAAGAAGAAGAGCTTCAACTTCTTCAAGTTCTACTGAATCAAACTTGCTTTCAATAACTGAAATAACAGAGGCAAAGTCTTGAGGAAGACCTTCAAGAATCACATCAATGTGTTGCTGATCTGGAACTGGATCTCCTACTGAAGCAAGCGCGTCAACAAGAGCTTTGATGCGAACCAGATAATCACCAACAGATTTGTCTTCAAGTGTTGTAGATCTGAGTTCCGCTCGTAGTTGTCTTGCTTTCGCACGTGTAAGCTTTTGAAAATGCGCAAGAATACGTTCCCAGAGCTCGTAGGAATGAACGCATCCAAGAACACGTGAAAGAATTGAAGGTGAAAGCGTGGATTGAAGCCACGTCATAAGCCACTGATCTTGCGTAATCCAGGTGCGATACGCAGGGTTCTCACGAGCAGCGGCACGATCTTCATCAGTCAGGTATTGATTCGGTATGTCACGAAGGTAAAGGTAGTTTTGAAGATTGTTCGCGTTAACGAAAGGATCTACTTGTTGGCGCCAAAGTAGGAAATTCTTCTCATCAAGTTTTTCTGTGATTTTGAGTTGGAAGGACATAGATGTTGGGGTGGCCGGAGCTGTAGTTACTGGAATCGCTGCCATGGATAGAACCGAAGCTCTATGATACCATATTAGAGTGAGATATGAGAGAGAAGAGAGAAAAAGTTAAAAGAGAAAAGAGAGAAACAGATTCTGTTATTGCTTAATTGGAAAGGAGCATTATGCTCTATTTATACAAGAGGAGATGAACATTCAAGAGTTGAATCATTCAAGCTCTACAATTAAGGAAGACTTTTCTTATTCTATTAAATTAAGGCTGGACTTAATTATTCTATAGTGCTGATTATTCATATTCTAAGATATAACTCTAATACTCTCTATCCCAAAAAAATATGGAGTGTGAACAAAGGTTTATTTACACAAACTTAGAAAAATAATGAATGAATGAAATAATTTTAAAAAATAGTCCTTATTAACTAGTATTGAGTATTAGTCATTGTCATAAATGCATTTGGAGTGTAATGACTTGGAAATTGTGCACACAATATAAACACACATCCTCAATTAATGTTACAGTGAAAAAAATAGAACAGAAACTTATTCTAGTACGGAGGGAGTAGTAGACTAGTAGTAATAGTTGGATGCATTGTAGATTTAAAGGGTGGATGGAAAAATCCAATAAATTTAAAATGAAATTTGATACATTTAGAATTTTTATCATGTATCTATCCCAAAAGCTTACACTTTCAGGTGAAAGAACGTGAATAGTGGTTTTATATCAAACACACAGCCTCAAGCAAGAGCTCTTTGACCTTGAAACTGATAAAGTGCAGAGGCTAGCTAAGCTTGTGCTTAACTTCAAAGGACTTGGTCATAGAGGACAGAATATCATGTAGTGTATGAAATAACTCAAAAGTTTAAGCTACTAGGTGAAAGCAGATAAATGTTGTGTATTTAAGACCTTGGTTGTTGGCTGTTTTATTGAAATTTGATAGATTTTCATATAAATACAGTGAAACTTCTACTCATAACTATAATCTTTTTACTCCTCAAACATTACTAACCTCTGAACCAATTCTTGGAGTTGATCCACTTTGCGATCGGAGTCCTCAACTTTTTTAATCAGCTCCTTATTTCTAGCTTCAGCCTCCAGCTGAGCTTTTTTCGCCTCTTCTTTAACCTCTCTTTCCAATTGCAGTGAATCCTGTATCAGGTATTAAATAATGGGACTCAATAAGTGCTATGTTGCAATTTTATCATACACAACAATTAATGGTAGTTTCTTTTCTTAGACCCTATAAGACCGGGGATGTTGGACTGTAAAGAACCAACACGAAAGTAAGCAGAGATGAGATTAAATGACACAAACACGCCCTTCTATTTATTGATCAGACGCTCGCCACCTCTTAAGATAAACAAAAAAGATGATGAGTGTAATTTAACTAAACAAAAAGGTAATAAGTGTTTATTAAAAATAAAGGAGACATGCATATCTTTGGAGCAGGCCTGAAGAGAGGTAAGTGCAATTTCTCCAAAATATAATTAACAAAACAATATCTTCAAAAAGGTGTAATGAAATCCAAGGATGCCTTGAACATTAATTTGAGAATCAATCAGAGTCATAGTTAAAGGTTAAGAAACAAAAAAAAGGTACTAGCACTCTTTAGATTAAGTTGAAGAAAGCATGCATTTGCCCTTTTAAACGTTTTTTCCTACAAGAAACTTACAAATCACTTGTTAGAAAATGCAATAAATTATTAAAATTCTGGTGTATCGTTAATATAATCAAAGATTACCTTTAAACTATTGATTTCAGCCAATAAAGAATTAATCTTCTCAGTATCTTGAATTATAACGGGAGTCTCTTTAATAACTGGAGGTGCTTCTTTAATTGCTTTCTGTGCAGCTTCACGCTCTTTGATGACTCTGGCATTTGCTTCTTCAACTTGTATTTGCATTGCATTTAAAGTATCATGTAACTTAGTAACCTCTTGTGCTTTTTCCTCTTCCAAATCAGTCTATAATCAATTAAAATCTTATAAGTTTATGCAATTAAAAGTTGCAACAATAATGAAGTGTTATATTTGATAATGAAGTTACTCTCAAACGCTTCTCGAGTTGCAAACGCCAAGTAAGTTCTTCAACGCGCTTTTCTAGCTTGTCTTTGGCTTCTTTAAGAGCCCCTGTATCTCTTGCAGCCTGGATTGAATAAACAAATATCACTACGTTAGCAAATAAAGCAAAACGTAGTGCACTAATTACACAAGCATTGTGAAAGAAAGTGTCATCCAAACCATTTTAAGCATTCTGAGTTCCTTTCTAGCAACCCTGCTCCTCCAACCACACTGAGTAACAACCACAGCCTTTTGCAATTTTTTATAATATGAATATGTAACTTGCCGGCGAAAATGAGCCTGAAGAAACACACAGAAAAGATGTTATAGTAGGTAAAAAGATTGCATGATTTCCTCTTCTCAGTTTAACAGTCTAACTAAGAAGATCAACAAGAGCACCTGGATTTGAATTGCAGCCTTTGTTTGCTTTCTAAATTTAAATTCATCACGAGCCTTCATAGCCCTTAATCCTGTCTGCAATACAATTGCAGATGATCGTGCTTTACAATAAGATTTCCTGGCAATGTATCCTTTGAAGTTCTTTTCTATTTTCAAAGCTGCTGCCTCACGTCGCAATTGCTCGTAAAGCTTCCGGGCCAATATTCCTATTCGTTATTGAAAAGCATCACATGAAGGAAACTTGTATTTACAAATCAAACTATGAGAAGGAAACCTATTTTGTTAGAAAATCCAAACTAATTTAGTGCTGCGTGAATTCTAAAATACTGTGAATAAAAACATCAAACTAATTGGGGATAAAAATATCATATCATGGGCTTAATCAGCAATGAAAAAAGACTTTTATATTTCTTTTAAGCTCCAAAACTTTTCACATAAGGGAATATGCAACTATTTTTCTTTTTAGTAAAGATTAAGTTTATCTAAACATGCAGTTAAGATCATAAACCACTAAACAAGGTAGCAACAAAAATCAAGCATATACAGAGGAAACTGGGGATACCTCGCAAATTAGATTGCAAACTAATTGCAGCACGACGCAATCCAATGAATTCCTTGCGTGCAATATGGGTACGTGTTTGCCTCTGAATGACTCTAGCTGCATTTCCAAGGACCTCAGACCTTCTTGCATCCAACTCAGCCATCTGACCTGCTCTTAGGAAAACCTTTGTCTTGCCTATCTGGTAAACCATCAAAAACATTGTATGACTTCATTGTTTACAAAATCCATTCGTACAGATAGAATTCTGTATAGTTTACCAGGACACTAGGTGAAAATGGTACTGTAATAGTCATGTAATAAAATATTAAGCAAATTTTCAATGCAGAAGTTCAGGAGTCACCTGATAGCCTTTCATACCCATTTTACCCAGGATCATTTGACATGCAACCTGGTCATCGTAGCTGAAAAGGAACAAGAAAAAACAATTAACAAGTAAACAGGCACAAAATGCAAATGCAAACAGAAGAAGCCAATAGTTCTTCGATAAAATAATAACTGCTCTAGAAAATATAGAAATACGAGACATATAAGTTTGCATGAAAAATCAGAAAGTCATTTTCCTATTCAAATATAAAAACAGCCGAACAAGGAGACGAGCTTTACTTTCCATCCAGAACTTCAGGGGCAAGAACACCAAATCGGTTGAGAAATTCATAAAAGGTCCGTCTTGTAGGATATCCAGCACAGCTGATTCTAATTGCCTCTAGAACACCCTAAAGCAAATAAAAATGAGACAAACAATTGTCAAATATAAATATTTACATTACATGCTCAATTATGTAAAGTTAATGAAGACAAAGAAAGAGTGATATATACTCACACCACAACGTAATTGTTGGATAATGTTGAGATTTTCAAAAATAGCAGGCTTGAGAACATTATTTGGCTTCACGCATCTAATATAGTGAGGTTCTGTTGAACTTAGGGTCTCCATCAAAGACTGAAGTTGTGACTGCATTTTTAAGAAACGTGACATTTACTACTAGTAAAACATAAAAACAAAAACCCAAAAACTTGAGGTAAGAACTAGGAATGTCACAAAAACGGTATGATGATAAAATACAATAGAGCTCAGAAAGAGAGTGATATAAATTAATACCTTAAAGCGAGATCCAATTGAAGAAAATTTTGAAGATTTTGAAGACTCTTCTGGAGAGCGGGGGAATAGACCTGCTACAAAAGGGCATTTTGAGGCTATCATCAGATCCTGATGTTCAGCCACCACATAGTCCTTGTTTTTATCCAGAAACATATCAGCCTGATATGTCACCTAAACAAAGGAGAATAACTAGTCAAGAAGAAGGCAAACAAAATATTACAAGCAACAGTTTAATAAGTAAATAAAATAATAAATAAATTAAAGGTTGTGAAAGGAAACATGCAATAAAAAAGAAGAGCAAAGATACCTCCCCTGCATAATGAGATATTGTGAAATTAGTTCGAGAAAGTTTCGGTTTGATAAAGCGCTTGTTGTTCTTGAATGTCTGGTACAACTTCTGAGCAAATGTTTCATGTGTAGACTTAGGAAACATGCTGTTTCACACAACAAGGGTAACATGAGTCCAAGCAGAACTACGGAGTTCAAGTAATGCAAGATATTAAGTCTTGCATGTATCGTACTTACAAAATACTGGTAAAAGCATACAACCATAAATCTATGATAGTAAAAAATAAAGTAGCGTCAGAAAAGGCAATGCATCTAGCTTCTATATAACTAAAAGCAATACTAAATGAACAGTGAAATCGCTGACAGTTGCATACCAGGCTTCATCAAGAAGTGAAATTATTCCTCCAGGTTTCTGCAAAAGAATTAATACTAAAATCATTATTACCTGAATTTATTGTGTAGGAAATAGAGAAGGTGTACCAACAAGCAACAGTGAAATACCTTTTCAATTAGATCCAAAACATCTTGGTTGTCAACAAACTCTATGTAACTCCAATTAATTTCTTCTTTGGTGTATTCTTCTTGTTCCATTTTAAAGACATGCTGCAACCATTCAGTAAGAATAAACTCATTTATCTGGAAGAAAAATATTATATAATATAAATCATAAATTTTTCAAGAAACTACCATACCTGATTAAAATGTTGCTGTAGCTTCTCATTTGTAAAATTAATACAGAACTGCTCGAAACTAAGAAAGCAAATTTCATCAGATACAAGGCTAAATTCTGAAGTGTTAAATCATAAACGTTGGATGAAATGATTAGCTTACCTATTAAACTTAAAACTTTCAAACCCATATATATCTAGAACTCCAATGATAGATTTTGAATTTGGATCTTGCCCAATTGAATTGTTAATCTTCTCCACTAGCCTAGAACCAATGATGAGAATTTGTCAGAATATGAAACCTTGAAGAAAGGAAATTTATATTTAGAAAAATTATGATTCAATCACATAATTTGTTCCTGGAGACTACTGATAGGTACAGTAATTAAAGTTTGTTACTCTAATGTTGGAAGTTATTAGAGAGATAAGTACAAAATCAACGGATTATGTGTTATACAGCTCAGCATAATATTCATTGTAAATAATAATTAGTAATTAGCTATTAATAATTAGTAATTAGTTGTCTTCTACCATATTTAGAATTAGCATTTAAAGTGATTTGTCCCTTGTATTCTAAAAATACCTTTCATGTACTACTCACTGAAATATCAAAAAGAAATACAGATTGTTTGTTTCTTTATGGTATCAGAGCACCCAATTCTAGGGGCTCTGCTTCCGCGCTCAAAACACTAGCCATTCTTATTACAGCCCTTTTTCCTTGGTCAAGGTTCCCTTTCTCTTGGAACCCTAGTGATCTTGGTAACTTTGCAGCCGTCGTGCACCGCTCAACCGTCGTTGCAGAACCGGACGGTTTCACCTTCATTGTTGTTTTCAGGACAGCCTTCATTGTTGTACCTCTGTTTCTTGCTGTTTGCAACCCTTGATTGTTTGGTTGTCATATTTGTTGGAGTTTCTCATTGGCAGCCCTTTGATCCTCTCCTAACAGTAGATCTCGACTCTCCTGGCTCGAGATGGTTTGTTTCTCTTTATGGACTCCTTAAGTTCTCTAACACTAGTTCTCTGACCATGACTGGTAAGAACTCTAGCTTCTTAGCTTTTAATGCCTCTTGTTCTAAAGATATTTGAATTATTGACTCCGGTGCAACTGATCACATGATCCCATATATGTCATATCTCTCTTCTTATTCACCTTTATCTAATAAACGCCATATTACCGTTGCAAATGGGTCCCAAATCCTGATTGTCGGATCTGGTAACATCCGCCTAAGCCCATCTCTCCACCTAAATCATGTGCTTCATGTCCCTAACCTTTCTAACAATCTTTTGTCCATCCATAAACTCACTAAAGACTTGAATTGTGTTGTAACCTTTTTTCATTCTCATTGTGTTTTTCAGGACCTTGCCACAGAGAAGACGATTAGAATTGTTGAGGAACAGAACGGATTATATTGTCTGCCTCGTAAGGAAAGCAAGTGTCATCGGGCTGGTTTAGAGTCATGGGCAAATACTCAAATATGGCTCCAACAAAGGCGTCTTGGACATCCTCCTTTCCGCATGCTCAGGTCTCTATTCCCTCACCTATTTACCAAAGTGTCTGTTGATTCCTTTCATTGTGATGTGTGTCAGTTTGCCAAATCCCATCGAGCAACCTATTCCCCTAGTGATACTAGGAGTGTTGAACCCTTTGATCTTGTTCATTCTGATGTATGGGGGCCTTCATCCATTTCCAATATTTCTGGTGCAAAATGATATGTTACTTTTATTGATGATTGTACTCGGGTTATATGGGTTTTTCTTATGAAAGATAAGTCAGAAGTGTGTCAATTGTTTGTTAACTTTTTTCAAATGGTTAAAACACAGTTTAGGAAACCTATTAAAAGGTTATGGTCAGACAATGGTAAGGAGTATGTAAACTAAAATTTTCACTATTTTCTCAAAACTAATGGTGTTGTTCATGAGTTGAAAGATAAGTCTGAAGTGTGTCAATTGTTTGTTAACTTTTTTCAAATGGTTAAAACGCAGTTTGGGAAACCTATTAAAAGGTTACGGTCAGGCAATGGTAAGGAGCATGTAAACCAAAATTTTCACAATTTTCTCAAACTAATGGTGTTGTTCATGAGTTGACTTGTGTTGACACTCCACAACAAAATGGGGTTGCTGAAAGGAAAAATCGTCATCTTCTTGAAATCACCCGAGCATTACGCTTTCAAATGAATTTTCCTAAATTTTATTGGGGAGAAGTTGTCTTGACCTCTGCTTATTTAATCAATAGGTTACTTTCTAGGGCGTTATCTGGTGTTAGTCCTGTGCAGGTCCTGACTCGATTCTTTCCGTCCGTGCCCATTATGTCAAGTCTTCAGAATCGTGTCTTTGGTTGTTCTGCCTTTGTCCATGTTAATGGTCCTCATCGGGGTAAGTTAGATCCTCGGGCTATTAAATGTATCTTCATAGGATATGTTTCAGATAAGAAGGGGAACAAGTGTTATCATCCTCCTAGTCGTCGTGTCTATATCCATGGATGTTACTTTTCAGGAATCTGAGTCTTTTTATCCCAGTCCTTAGCTTCAGGGGGAGAATAACCAAGAAGCTGAGTCTTCAGAGTTGTTTGTTCTTCCTGTTATTTCTCTAATAATGGACCCAGAGCCATCTGTTGAGTTGTTTGTTATTCCTCTAATACAGGACTCAGAATCGTCTCCTGAGTTGTCTATTCTTCCTGTTGTTCCTGTAATACAAGAGCCCTTGATGCCTAATGAGGATGGTGATGATGTACCAATACTGGTGCATAATAATGTTGACAGATACAAGTTACAGTTCCAGCGAAAAAGGTGGAAAGGTAAACCCGTTCTGCCCCAACAAGTCCAATCGTCTGAACCTGAGGTAAGTGTTCCTAACTCTGAGCCTAGTAATTCTTGTGAGCCAAACCTTGATGACCTACCTATTGCTTTGAGACAAGAAAAAAGATCTTGTACCAAATACCCTATATCCCACTTTGTACTAAAAAGCTTTTTGTGCAGCATCAGAGTTTTATTTCAGCTATTGACTCTATTAGAGTCCTGCATCAATACAAGAAGCATTAAAGGATAAGAATTAGATTCAAGCCATGAATGAAGAGATGCATGCACTAGAGAAAAATGGGACTTGGGAGATTATTGAGAAGCCAAATGACAAGAGGCCAGTAGGCTGCAGTTGGATATATATGGTAAAATACCGATCCGACGGTACACTCGACAGATATAAGGCGAGGCTAGTTGCAAAGGGATACACCCAGACCTATGGAATTGATTATGAAGAGACATTTGCTCCAGTAGCAAAAATGAACACCATAAGAATCATTCTTTCCTTCGCAGGAAGTAATAAGGTTTACAGGTTAAAGAAGGCCATATATGGGCTCAAGCAATCACCCCGGGCTTGGTTTGGGAGGCTCACTCATGTTATGGTGTCCTTGGGTTATAAACAAAGCCAAGGTGATCATACTCTCTTTATAAAACATGATCAAAATGGTAAACTCACTCTTTTGTTAGTCTACGTAGACGATATGATCATAGCAGGTAATGATGAATTTGAGAAGAAGAACTTGAGGAAGAAGGACCTTGGAAAGTTGAAATATTTCCTAGGTATGAAGTAGCATACTCAAAACAAGGCATTTTCATTTCTCAGAGAAAATATGTCCTTGACCTTCTCAAAGAGACTGACAAGTTGGGTTGTATACTCACCAGAGTGCCTATAGAGCAAAACCACAAGATTGGGAGTGATGAGGAAAGCCCAAGGGTTGATAAAGCTCAATACCAGAGACTTGTGGGAAAGCTCATTTATCTATCTCACACCAGGCCTGATATAACTTATCTGGATAGTGTTGTCAGTCAATTCATACATGACCCACAGGAGAGGCACTTACACGCAGTGGATAGAATCTTGCAGTAACTAAAGATGAGCCCAGGAAGAGGACTACTATTCAAGAAAAGTGAGTCGTTGTCTATGGAGGTTTATACTGATGCAGATTATGTAGGGTCGATTGTTGATAGAAGATCCACCATTGGATATTGTATGTTCCTAGGTGGAAATTTAGAGATATGAAGGAGCAAGAAACAAAATGTAGTTGCCAGATCAAGTGCAGAGGCAGAGTTTAGAGTCATGGCTCAAGGAGCTTGTGAACTGTTGTGGATGAAGATCATTCTAGATGACTTGAAAACAAAGTATGAAGCTCCTATGAGACTTTTCTGCAATAATAAGTCTGTCATTAGTATTGCTCACAATCCGGTCCAACACGGCAGAACAAAGTATATAGAGATAGACCGACACTTCATCAAAGAGAAGTTGGATAGTGGTCTTATTTCTACACAGCACGTCCCATCAGGACTTCAGTTAGCTGATGTGCTCACGGCTCACCAAAGGACTTCCCTTGGAGCGGTTTCGAGATCTTACTTGCAAATTGGGGATGATAGATATCAATTCCCCAGCTTGAGGGTGAGCGTTGGAAGTTATTAGAGAGATAAGTACATAATCAACAGATTTTGTGTTATACAGCTCAGCATAATATCCATTGTAGATAATAATTAGTAATTAGCTATTAATAATTAGTAATTAGTTATCTTCTACCATATTTAGAATTAGCATTTAGAATTAGCATTTAAAGTGATAAGTCCCTTGTATTCTGTAAATACCTTTCATGTATTATTTACTGAAATATCAAAAAGAAATACAAATTGTTTGTTTCTTTACTCTATATCGTTGTATAGATGTTTTTGATAGTTTTTTCTTTCTTTGAACATATTGTTGCAATAAGATTACTTACAATATTAATAATAAAAGTAGTGATTAAGGTTTTACCAGTCAAACAAACGACAATAGATAGTTTTAGCTAATGCATCCCTGCTACCGAGAGCTGCAACGGGATCAAGTGTTCTTGTAATAACCTCCTCAGGAGTTACCATGACACGCTGAATCAGTGCATCTTCCAAGCTCTTAGCATCACACCTACAATTATTCCAAGGTAAAATATCCAGAATATCAAATAAATGATAATACAGTAATGCGCTGAAAGATTATGTTTGCCATACTTGAGAAGCTCAGCAGTCGTATTAAGATGAAACCTAGACTTCTCATCCTTGAGGACAGAAGAATCAATCTCCTCTCCTTTTGCAAATTCAATATTTCCAAGATGCAAAACTGCTGCTACAACCCTAAAAATTGCATCCTGAAATATAGGTCTATATCATTAAAACAAGATTAAAAAAAAGCTCATTTGGTTAAAGAAGGATTCAGGAAGAATAACCTGTTCCTCCTCGCTGATTCCAACAATATCCATTGCTCTTCGAGTTGCAAGATATTCTTCTGCATCGTCCACTCCATCCAGCCCATAGCATTTGGATTGGTTTAGGTAATGGAAGGAGCTAGCATTTCCCAGCTTATACTTTTCTTTTTCCTACAGAATAAAGAGTTATAATCAAGACATAAAATATTAATATAGAAGTCAATCTTTATGACAAAGATACAAGAGGATTTCACTATAACAACACAATGTTTTAACCTCAGCTGGTGCTGCACAAAGAAGGTAAAAACAATGGTAATTTCTTTCAGGATCTGAAACTTGACAAACACGGGACCTCTCAAGCAGATAAGTCCGTATAGCTGCCCCAGAAATTCTTCCCTTGTTGTCAAATTGTATCTCAACAAATTTACCAAAACGACTGCATCACAAAATCAATACAACATAAAATATACATTTTATATCAAATTTGAACAAGAAAACGTTTTTCTGTTGTGTAGTGATTAGAGCAACATGTTGCTGACAATCAGAACCTACAATTCTAAGAGTAATAGATTTTAACCAATGAATAACTGAACTAGTATGCCTCAAATCTTTTATGAAATAACAATGTCACAGACAATCAATTTGCCAAACCATTTTATGACAATTTTCATGCAGCAGTCAGCACTTACCTTGAATTATTGTTTCTCACTGTTTTGGCATTGCCAAATGCTTCAAGAACTGGATTAGACTGCAAAGTAATTAATATAGAAGCGAAAATGAGAAAACAGTTTCCACTTCTTTTAACATCCTACATATCTAACAAAATCTGAAATAAAGTGAAATAATATAACGGAACTGAAAGTCATAAAGTAGAATGCATAATAAAAAAAATGTGGCATACAAAACAAAACAAAAAAAAAAGGCTTGTACATCATACTTCTAAAACTTGTTGTTCAACTGTCCGCCCTTCTACTCCAGACCGGCCCCCAAGGTACGCAAGATATCGCATAAGCATTTTTGTTGTCTCTGTCTTTCCAGCCCCACTCTCACCACTAACCAGGATTGAGTTGCTTTTTCCCTCAACAATCATTGCCCTGACATAAATATGATCATAAACAAACTACACAAAAAGAATTTACGAAAAACAAAATTATATTGACATCTCTCACCTGTATGCAACATCTGCAACTGCAAAAACATGGGGACTCAACTCTCCAAATGCAGCTCCTTTGTATTGCTCCATCATGTGAGTATCATATAGATGTGGTAACCTTTGAAATGGGTTTATGGCAATCAGGATATTTCCAGTATATGTCTGCAATGATGATGGAGGAGTGGCGTGATTGTAGTATTCATAAGTTCTACTCTTACTCAAACAATCTTATTATGAAATGAAATAATAAATATTTTTTTACAATCTTACATAGATTTCGTTAAGTTCATATCTAGTTGCCAAGTTATTCAGAACTCCTGGCTCGTGCAAGTATGACAATTTTGTCATGTCGTCTACACCACCAGGTGGTGCTTCATTATCCTTGGGAATAACCTTAGAAATACTTGTAACGACCTGCAACCAGATTTCCCAAGTGTTAAAACTACAATTCTAGTCACTCTTGTTTAACTAGTGGTCAAAGCTGGAAAGTTGCGGAGGATATTAAATCGCATAATTGACACAACTTAACAAGATTGCATTGTAGTATAAGAAAAGTATTTTTGTAATTCCAAAAAGTGATTCATCCCTGCTAGAATCACAGAGAAGAACTAGAAAAACAGTTGCAATTTTGCATTAATCCAAAAACAATGTACAAAACAAAGAATCTGTGCAAACAATTTCTCACACAAAGTACAGACAGTTTGACTCACTGTTTTTCCATCTCCGGTGCGAACATGGACGTTTTCACCACTGATTTTAGTAACTTCACCTCCAATCCATGCTAGTGCTGGATCTTCAACCCAGACATGAGAACCAACAATAATGTTCACTGGTGCAGACTGCAAAAACATATTAAGCATTCAAAGGAAACAGGTGAGTTCATAGAAACACAACTGATATTCCAAAGAATCAATCACAACTTCACAAGGAATGCATTAATTTTGAAAATTAACATTTTAGATAGGTATTTAACAAAATATATCATCTGCTAAAACTTATTAAATTTCTCATTGGAATATAATTTAGTTTTCTACAGTAAGTAACTATAGCTACTAAAGCCCATATGTGTAATGTAATCAAGATGTTAATGAAAAATATAGGAATCGAATGCAAACACATATGCTTCTGCCACAAAATAGCATTATCAACCCTAAACATTTAGTTCACAGGAGTATGCACACCACTTAAACTTCATTTTTATTCAACAGAACGAAAAATAATTGATGAAGATAAAGAAAAAATCAAATCAAACAAAAATTTAAATCAATAGACAAGAATATAAAATAATAACCGTTAGTTCCATAGATAAATAATGGCAAATGATCAGGGTAAGCGATTACAAAATTTTGGAAATTATGTGCACAAATTACAAAACTGAGTGTGCTTTGGCTTTGTCATTATATATTGTGGTGACCAAAACATTGAACATCATAGAATGTGTTGCAAGTATACGTTTCAAACATAGAAGTGCTAGTGCTACAATCATTTACTTTTGATTTTCTCAACAATTATGTGCAAAGACAAGCAACAGAGTTGGTATTAACCAAAGTTATTGAGAATTTGTGATAGCCTTGTAATGTAGCTTGCAATATGCAGCTTTCACCTAGCATTTACAGTCAAATGCAAAAGAAAGAAAATCTGACTAAACTACATCTTACCAATATATTTACAACTTTTATAGTTTGAAACACCACCAATGATTCCATGAATTAACAATTTCATACAAATCTATACAACATTTGCAGCACACAACTGTATATCAATGTTCGTTTTAATTTGAGTGCAATCACTCTTTCCTTGATATCAAATCACCATTGTTATGTTTATTTATTAGAAAAAAAATTATTCCACGTCATTTGCAGAAACAGAATCCTCCCAAGTCCAAACTGTTTTCCACGATAACGTGCAAACCAACCCTTCTTTCTTATCGTGCAACAGACGTGATAATTAGTATTGAATCAAGGATAAGATTTGCCCGTACAAAAAGCAATTTGTAAATATGGCACTATTGTTAAGTTGCAAATGAATTTTCACTTTTTCCCTTTTACACTTTTTTTCTATTCTCACTAATTCTGTTTTTCTCTCTCTCTCTCTTCCTAGACATTCATCTCATAGAAAATACTCTCAATTATTTGAAATCAATACTAATTTTCTCCCCCTTTAACCAAACATTTAAAAATACCCAAGCTAATATAATTACAAGGGAAAATACATGCCAAATAAACTCAACTCATGTTTTTCTTAGACTATGTTTGGATATCATAAAATGAACAGAGTAGAATGTAACAGAGCCGAATGGAATGTAGCGGAATGAAATCAATACCGCTCTATTCCGTTCGGCTCCATCCGATTTTAAATGATCCAAACTACAGAATACCACTCCGTTTCATCCCATACTGCTTTGCTCCATCCGATTCCATCAATCCGGACAGAGCGTTAGGGAGCACTAGGGCTGGAAATGAGTCGAGTCGAGTTGAACTCGCCTCAGCTCAATTCGACTCGTTAAGAATTAGCCGAGTACGAGTTCGAGTTCATCGTGAACTTTTTTTTCAGCTCAAACTCGACTCGTTAAGAATTGGCCGAGTTTGAGTTCGAGTTCATCACGAACTTTTTTTCTAGCTCAAACTCGACTTGTTAGAACAATCTTATTTATCCTCATGGTATTCACAAGAATTATAGACAATATTTCTAGCTTTCATATAATATAAGTTTCATCTCAAAATAATATTTGTAATTCAAGATATTATCATCAAAAGTAGGTAGTATGAGCAAATAATAAAATGTTATAACTTAAATTTGTAACATATATTTTACTAGGTTGAATTTGGATTTTTTTTAATCAATAGAATTATAAATTATTTTATCATCTTTCAAATGATATAAATAAATATGAAAACTAAATATTGATGTCTTCATGAAACTTATATATCGAGTCAGCTCATGAACCAAACGAATCGATCTATACATAGCTCAAGTTCAAGTCATTTATTTTACGAACTTAATTTTGAGCTCAAATTCGACTCATTTAGTTCATGAACCAAGTCCAACGAATTAATTACCGAATCGAATCTCGAACTATTTTCGAATTGGTTCAGTTCATTACCAGCCCGACGGAGCAGTAAAACTCAATAATTAACTTCATCAAGTAGTATAGTATTTTCAAGCTTCTAAACCATCAAAAATCGATTCTATATACTACCAACCCAAAATTAACCCCAATCTTATCTATCACCGGCTCATATTCACCAAGCTTCATTTCACACAATCAATGCACGGATCGACTATCATAACTCTCATTTCGAAAACATAAAAAACAATCAAAATTCCTAATTAACATCCCCAAATATATGAGTCACATAGAGAAAAACTCCACAAAAAAAAATTATAAAAAAAAATTAAAAAAAATAAAATCGAAGTCAAACGGATTCAACGAAGAAGCTAATAAAGTCAAACAAAAATCAACGAAAATCAAAGACGTAACAGAAAGATGAATTTACCATAGCGATTAATGCGGAGCGATCTTAGAGAACAAACTCATCCGAGTGGAGCGGGAAAAAGTAACTCAGTGAGTCAGATCGGCGAATAGAGAACGATAGTTTGAAGTTTGAAAGAGAATTTAGAGAAAAAAGAAGCTAAAATTAGAAGCTGGAGAAAACGATAAAGAAGAAGAAGAAGAAAACAAAAGGTATCAAGCTTGTGTTGTGTGCTGGTTTTTGAGTTCTCTCAAACCTTTTTTGTTTTTGAAGAAACCGTTATTATTTTATTTTAATAGGAAATTATATAGAAAACCAAAACAGCTTTTATTTTTATTTCAGATGCTTTTATTTCTATCTCGGAGAGAGTTTTTTTTTTCAAATAATTTAGTAATTATAATTTATTTTTAAAAAATAAATAAAATGAAATGTTACGGATTCAAATTCATATATCTTGTATCAAATGTCTCTGCATAAAATATTAACTTAGCTGAATTAATGACATTCTGAAAATAGTTTTTTAGCGAGTTTTTCTTTTTTTTAATTTTTTATTTAATTTTTAAAATTAATTAATTATTGTTTTTACAAAATGAGGTTTCTTGTTTGCTGAGTGGTGAAGTGGGGTCCAGTGAGAAGGAAATGAATCAGATTGGCTGGCGTTTAACATTTTCGTGGTGTGCACAACATAAACATAACGTTTCTTTGTTTTTGTTTTTGTTTTTGTTTTTTTTTTGTTTTTTATCTTATGGCTTTAGAACCAATTTTACACGCATAATATAAAAATAAAAGTTAATAATGGACGACAAAATTATTAATTTCGATTTACTTAATACTTTAGGGCATGTATTTGATGATATTTTCGAAACTACCATTCATTGGTTTTTTGTCGTTGTTTAAATTTTTTGAGTTTAATCTAAGGTAAAGTAAAGTGTAACCGTTATTAGAGTATTAACATTTGGATAATTACGGTTCAGATTTGGTTTTTATTTAGGGTGGGATACGTAATATGCCCTTTATGAAAAAATAATACTTTGATGATGAAAAGTATATTTTGGTTATTTGATAAAAAAAAGTAATGAATTGTGGATAAAAACTAAGAGATAGATGATGAGTTTATAGCTAATAATAGTAATAATAATAAATAAGTTAGTATATTAGATTTGAAAGGTCTAATAAAACTAGTAGTTGAATTAACTAATAAATATAAAAAATCTTTGAAATATGTAATTAATATATATGAATTTTTAATAAAGTATCAAAAATAGAGAAATATGAGTTTAAGACGGATATTTTTGTAGTGTTTTCTTCTTTTGTTTTGATTGTTTTTGTAAGTTTCTTAGTTATAAGGATCGGTATTAATTTTTGGTAAAACAAATATAGCACTAATATGTTAGATATGATGTTTTAACTTGTTAACAGGAACAGGTTGAGCAAGAAGTTATACCTTATGTTAGGACATGTTGAGTTGAAGTATTTCAACATCTGGAACAACATGTCGGATGATATGTCCTATGAGGAAGCATACGATATTGCGTCTGAGCTAAATTTGATTGTTATATTATGTTAAGTCACAATAACAGAATATACTTTGAGGATAATAAAGTATTTATATTATCCTATATGGCATTGTTTTGTAGGTTAAGAAGAATATTGAAGAATATTAAAGAATGTTGGCTTTCTAAATATGGAGATAATTTAGGAAGATTTGATTGAAGACATATTTTATAGCAAAATTTTCTACTGTTTGTAACAGTTAAAGAGTTATCATTTGAAGGCCTAAATCCAGTTGGATATAGGTTATAAATAGAAGTTTTGTAACCTAGGATTGGTACCATCCGAGAATTGTAAAGATGTAATCATTAGGGTTGAGTCTGTTAGCCACTCTCTATGAGAGTTGGTATGTATGAACCACTCGAGTTGTGAGATGGTAATTGTATTCTCACTCAGAAGTCGTGAGTAATGAGTTGATTATTGTTCTTGAAGGAAGCTTTGAAGCAACTATAAGTTGTGTTCTTAGTCAAGAGTCTTGGCTAGAGAATTGCCATGGAAATGTGTCTTCGTGTTTGTTTAGAATTGTTGTTGTCCAATCGTTGTCTATGATTGAAGAGAGATTAAAGAGGGCCTCATATTTAGGTGAGTCTTAGATATAAATCTATAAAGGATAGTGATTAAGTGATTAGGCCGTAAATGGGAGGTTTGTTGTAGGGTCTATGAATTGATAATATTTGACTAGATTTGTCCCTGACTTGATATGCCCCCGGAGTATGAGAGTTGCTCCGAACTGGGTTAACAATTATGGTGTGTTGTTTATACTTTTCAGTACTGTTTGTTTATTGTTGATACTTGTCCTGTTTGTTTATGTCACATCAGATGTTCCAACATGTCATAGGACATTTGAGTTCTGTCATACCAGAATTTTAATTGGTATCAGAGTGGACATCCTGTCTGTTTCTGGATGAGATCCATATGGGATACTTTCTGGTGTATGTGTAAGGTAGAAGGTTCTACTGAAAAATTGTTTGAACTTAGAGAATTCATATTGGTGTTTGAACGTTCCCTAGAAGTGGAGGATAGATTGTTCATGCCAGGTGTGTATTGGACATGTCTGTGTTGTTTTCAGGCGTGTAGCTTTGATGACAAGCTACTGTAATTTGGTTTAATTTTTTTCAAACCTATGTTGACCTGATGCACTTGATGTGTGGAGTTTGTGTGTAAGGGTTTGTTGTGCCTGAAAGATGTTGAGGAGATGTTGTTTGTTCCGCTAGTATCTGTTGTAACCCTAGTTGACATGGCATTAGGGTTTGGTCTCCTCAACAAGTTTGGTGTGTGATGTTGTAGTGTGTGCAAGACTGTTTCAACTATTTGTGTAAATTGGCCAACTATACTTGAGCTTTATATCTCAAGTTCACTCATAAAGGCACTTTTGATGAGCTTGTTGAAGAAAAGACACAACCATTTATTTTGGTTTCTAAAAGAGTCTTCCTAATTCTTAACCTAATTAGGAAAGTGACTTTGAGTCTTGCAGTTGTTGGTGTTGTTGGAGCTTGGACTATTTTTGGAGGACCTTGAAGGTTGTTGTACCCCAAAATATGCCCTCCCATTTTCTTCAAGACATTCTCATGAGGTCCCCATTTGCTCAAAACTACTCAAGAGTTGACTGGTCAAAACCACATCCTAAGCAAGGGTCTTCAACTAGGATTTGGTGCTTCTCAAAGAAAATTGGTCTGCAAGGGTCTCAATTGACTTTCGTGGTTCATCCTAGGTCCTCAATAATGCTTATGTCAAGTTTCAAGTCTTGCATCACATGTTTGCTCAGTCAATGACTCGAGATTGAAAATCAACTATATTGAGTAAAAAGTAAACTATGGTCAACATACAGTCAAATTTTAAGATTTTTTGTCAACATTAACATTTTGAGGTGATATTAATCATTTGATCAAGGGGTTGATCATGATTCCTCAAGGAAAGTCCACAAATCATCAAATGTCAAAATTTGCCAAAATTATGGTTTTTATTGAAGATGACTGATCATTGACTTTTGGACTAGTGCATGACCTAATGACTTAAAGTATGATCTTAAGGACTCAAATACAACATCTTGACCTAATTACATGGCTCAAGACATTTCCATAAATGCAAGTGATTGACAGTTGAAAAATTGAATCAATTAATAAAAGTCAACAGTCACACAAAAGTCAAACTTTGACTTTTTGATCAATATTGGAATTCAAAAATCAAAAATTATCAAAACATTCAAAACTATCAAACTTTGTCATCAAGAATCAAGAAATTTAACAAAAGTTAAAATTGAAGATTTTCAAACACTTAGAAAAATTCAAGTTTTTATGCCTAAAAAATCCTAACTTCACAAGCAAGTTTCCTCAAGATACAAGTTGATTCAAGGAAAACTTTTAACATAAAGTTGTAGGGATTAATGAATTCTACAACTTTGTTAATGTGGGATGATCCTCAAAATGTGTTTGGATTAAGAGATATGGGCCCATGAAGTTCTGATTATTTTTACCCAACACTTAGAAAAAAATTCTAAGTGTTTTGTTCTTAACAAAGTCGCTACTTTATGACCATTTTTCACTAAGATTCAAATTGATTCAGTAAAAACTCACAATATGAAAGTTATAGATCTTGATTCAAGCTTTCCAAAATATCCAAGAGCATGAAAAGATCATACTTGAGTTGAGAGATTCGAAGAGATGAAGTTGGCATGCCATACTTGAATTATAGGTTATTTCCTTTGAAAACCTTATGGCCAAATCTCACACCTTACCATTCAATCTCACTTTTCAGGCCATGTTACTTCTGAATCTCCATATAATCTTAGATTTACACAAGATTATGGTGCATTACACGAGGATTTGAAGCTTTATCCACTTGATCATACAATTTTTTGATGAAATTGCAAAAAGCTCCATATCCGTCTGCATAAAGATCACTTTAATCACAAATTCCACTCCTTGAGCCTCTAACTTATTTCTTCTGATCACACTCAACATGAATGATCATAAGCAACAAATCTAAGCCTACCAACCACCCTACAATGCATTGGAACCATGTTCTTCAAGGTTACTTCAAAACTAAGCTTCCAAACCATAACTTGTTATCTCAAGATTCTGGTTACTTCAAACTCTCAAACCTCTTGCCTATAAATAGCATGGTTATTTGCAAGCCAATACATGAATGGACAGCTTCAAAAACATCCTCAAATTATCTCAAACTCAAAATCACTAAGAAACCACCATTGTTGTATATTCAAAGCTTCCAATGCCAAACTCTCAATTCACTCGTGCGTTTTCCCTTTTTAACATTAAAACATCATTTATACATCATATAGAAGCCATTCAAACCCCTGTTATACTTCTGTAACACCACCTTCATCATCCTCTAAACTCCATATCTGAAGCTTGCACATTGACTTGGTTGGATTGATTCAGCAACTTTCAAAGGAAATTAGTTATCCTATTAGCTCAAGGAAGGTCCCATCAAGCTTAATCCATCATCACATTGCTTCTGGAAGTCGTGTAAAGGGCATTGGATTTTTCTTCAAGAGGTGAGTTTTCTCAAACTGTGATATTCTTATCCATGCATCATTTGTGTTTGACTTCAAAAGATAAAATGTATATATCAATGCCCTGGAGCTAAATATATCATTAGTTTTCATTAATTTTGCTTATGGAGTGAGAATCGAAGCTCTGACCAGTTAGGTTTCATTTTTGGTACTGGGTAAAATTATTTTTAATCTTTAAGTGTTAATTAAAGTTAATGACATGGTTGAATTCATGGTAAAATTTAGAACGACTTTCATGTTTACATTTTTTTAAATGGTTGAGAAATGGAAGAGTTTGATATTCATCAATGGTTTTGTTGTTGTCTACGCATGCGAGGAAGAAGAAGATAGCATTTTCAGATTTGAAAAATGAGTTTGTAATATATTTAATGGATGTTGTTTCATAACCGGATGAAACAGCCACCCGAGTGACAAGCGTGTGTGTGTGAGTAAGACGTTGGTGTGCCAGAGAAGGGGTTCGATCCCTGCCTCTGACATTTTATTTTCTAATATTTTCATTATAGATTCAGTGTAAGCCAAGCATATACGCGCACCATGCATTCTCATGTTACAACCATTAGATCTCATCAAAGGCAGATCCAATGCACCAAGCGCAAGCCCCATGATGCACCTCCACTGGATCCAGCGCAGCAACTTGGGCTCTCTGATTTGGGCCTTTTTTATTTTTGCTTTTCCATCCCCCCCCCCCCCCGCCCCCCCCCTCAATTTCTTTTACAAACACAGACCCATTTATATTTTTGTTTTAACTAACTTTTTTTCTTTTTTCTAAATCATTTTTTATTTAATCACAAAAAATAATAAAATCACAAAAAATTTAGACTTAGGTTTTAATTAATTAATTTAATTTTCATAAATAAAAATTAATTTGATTTAATCACCTTGTTTTATTTTAAATAATTAGTTTGTAAATAATTAGAATTAGGTTTTATTATTATTTTATACTATAAAATATTTTCTAAATAAAACATCAAAATTATTTTCTAACAATTAGTTTTCTTTTTTTTTTATTAAAATTAATTTAGACTTAGGTTTTTTTTAAGTTAACTAAATTAGTTTCTTTTTAATTAATTAATTTATTTAACTTTTTTTCATTTATTATTAAATTTAATTTAGTTTCTTTAGGTTTTCACTAAACTTTTTTTATTGAAAATTAATCAAATAATTAGGTTAATCATAAAACTTTTTCTATCAAAAGATCACAAAACAATTTCCTTCCTCTTTTCTTTATTTTATAAATCTCCGCGTAGTTAATTCCCAATTATTATAACTGCTCAATAGTCTATAATAACTTTAATTAGGGTTTACTGTTTTTCATCCCCATTCATAAATTTGTACCTCCATTTCCCGAAGCGTTGTAATAGCGTAAGACATTTAATTTCCGCAATTTACTATTTTCCTTATTATTGTTAGTTTAATAGGATTGTATGGCAAGACCTAAAACAAAACATTAGAAAACCTAATCTCAAGACAAATACTTGAAATCAAAACATTATTCACACACGCACCTCTAGGGTAACCTCACTTGTTGCCTTGGATAAAAAACAGTCATATCCCTCGAACGTGGGATGTTTTAGCAAAAACCCTTGGTTAAAAGATCGTAGTCCCTCGATGACCCTTCGATGCTGCATTCGGTAAACGATCTTAGTCCCTTACAAAAATTGTTAAAACATCGTACGAGTTGCCTTCTATGATTGTACGATGACCCATGCCTATCCCCCACATCCAATGATAGGGCTCCCTACTAACTAATGGTAGGATACCATTATCTAAAGGATGAGGAAAAGAACAAAGACTTTTTGAGTAGGTATATCGCTCGTAATCGCTTGCTCACAAACTAAAACAATTTCCATATTTCACACTTTTAAAATAACTAATTTCAAAACGCTTTATAAACACTTTTGAGGACTGATACAAGGGTTATTAAAAAGCATACTGCCTTACATTGGCATCTTCAAAACACTTTTCACAAAACAACACTCTCTTTCATAAATATTTTCAAAACAAATATTTTGTATACATTCTCAATGATACGAGAATTATTACAAAATTGCCACACTTAGGCATTTTCAAAATATTTTCACACAAAAGCACAAAGCACTTCTAAAAAGTGAGCTAGCAATTAAGAGCCTGTAGATAACTATAGATGAAAAGGGTACTAACACCTTACCTTTTCATAACCTAACCCCCCTTACTTAGAAAATTCTCAAAAGGTCTTTCCTGTTCTTTTCACCATTTCTTTTATTGGATAAAAGAAAAGTTGGTGGCGACTCTTTCTATCTGCAATATTTATGATAAGACGCAAAAACTAAAAGTCAATTCTCCCACCATATAATAGAACTGGCGACTCTGTTGGGGATGTAAACTATAAGTGGGGTTACCTTAAGAGCTAGATCACCTTTACTGCTTTACTTGCTTGCTTTGTATGCTTTATATTCCGGGACATGCTTGGGTTTATTTCTTGTATAGATCCTATACCCGGATCTGGGGGAATTTTAGGTAAGTAGCAATAGATCGTAAAAATTATATGGCATAGACCGATATGCTTGAAATGATGGCTACGTTAGTGCGACACATTGGTTGGTGTTGGTGTCCCTTGAGCCAGTCAAGGAGAATGTTGGGCTGTCACGTGGTTTCATAAGCACTAACTGACCTTAGAACCTTAGTTGACACAACTTAGACATTAGAAAGTAGTGAGATGGTCGGCTTTGGTGCATACTAAAGTTGGTTGATACTCGATGCTATACTCATTGAGATTGGACTCTCGGGATATTTCGGTTGCAAATCAGATGCTTGTGCTGAAACAATGCCTGAGAGAAAAATCAGTGATATGAGATTCTTAAAACCTGATTACTTCTTTTAGGACAAGTTAAGCCAACTAAAACTTCAAGAAGGTACTTACCTACAAACTGCAAGCTTAAACCTAAGGCCTTGTGTGTTTTGTTTGTGTATGATTAGTTGTTCGAACATGACATCATGACATCATGACATCATACCATATCATTTTTACTAACTATTTCAAGAAGCTAGGGATTTACCTTTGTTCTGTTTTGTAGGTTATAACTTCCGCTTGCAGAAACACTATTCGGATCAATTTTGTGAGGATACCTTCTCAACTTAAGGAGTTAGTCTCAAAAGTTCCTGAAAGCTCCTCAATTTACCAAGAGGCATGGTCATCTACTCAGTTTGGTTACCTCGGGTTTTAAAGAAGATATGATGAGCATTTTATTTCAGTTATTTGATCCCGCACATCATTGTTTCACCTTTCTGGATTATCAGCTGGTACCCATAATGGAAGAGTTCTCTAAGCTATTGGGAGTACATGTTCTTGATCAGACGCCTTTCAATGGTTTAGAAAAAGATCCACAACCTGAAGAAATTGCAGCAGCCTTACATCTGAAGCGATCCGACATTGTATCTAATTGGGAAATAAGGAGTGGAGTCAATGGTTTTCTAGCTAAATTTATGTTAGAGAAGGCTCAGTTGTTTCTAGATCCTATGAGTTTTCAAGCTTTCAAGGAAATCTTGGCTTTGTTGATCTATGGTTTGGTGCTATTACCTAATCCAGACCAACTCATAGATGTGAACACCATCAAAATATTTCTTTCTCGTAATCTTGTGCCTATTTTACTCGGAGACATTATGCATTCTCTTCACACTCTTACTAAGAGGAAGCGATGTACTCTTATGCGTTGCATACCTTTTCTATCTAGGTGGTTTATTTTACACCTTCCCCGATCAGTAATGAAGAATGAACAAGGTTTGAGGTGGTCTCAAAGGATGATGTCGCTTTCGTATTCAAATATCTATTGGTGTTCCTGATCTCTGGAAGATGTTACTATCATTGTTTGTTGCATGGAATTCCCTAATGTTCCACCCCTTGGCATTAGGAGAGGTATTACTTACAACCCTTCTCTGGCTCTACGACAATTTGGTTATGCTCGAAGAGATGGTCCCCATGACGCACTTATCTAGGGTATTGTGTTCAACTACGAAAATTATTTTCAAGGTTATCGTTAAAGGTTTATACGTGCTTGGGGCATGGTGTAATACGGTGGGAGAACTGAATTTTGGGTTTTGCGTTTAATCACAAATGTTATGGATAGCAAGAGTCGCCGCCGACTTTTATTTTATCCAATAAAGGAAAGGGTGAAACGAACAGGAAAGACCTTTGAGAATTTTCTGAGTAAGGGGGTAGGTTATAAAAAGGGAAGGTGTTAGCACCCTTATCAACTGTAGTTATCTACGGGATCTTAATCGTTAGCTCACTTTGAAAATGTTGTGTTTGTGTATGTTTGCAAATATTTTTAAAATGCCTAAGTGCAACAATTTTGTAATGATTCTCGTATCGTTGAGAATGTATACAAAATGTTTGTTTCAAAAATATTTTGAAAGAAGGTGTTTGTTTTGTGAAAAGACGTTTTGGAAATGCCAATGTAAGGTAATTTACTTTATAATATCCCTCGTGTCAGTCCTCAAGAGTGTTTATAAAGTATTTTGAAAGTAGTTATTTTGAAGTGTGAGAATTATTTTAGTTTGTGAGGAAGCGATTACGAGCGATCTACCTACTAAAAAAGTCTTTGTTCTTTTCCTCCTCCTTTAAATAGTGTTATCCTACTGTGATACGGTGGGAGAACTGACTTGGGTTTTGCGTTTGTGTTCGCAAATGTTTCGGTTTAGCAAGAGTCGCCACCGACTTTTTATTTTATCCTAAGGAAAGGTTAAAAAGCACAGGAAAAACCTTTGAGATGTTTTCTTGGGTTCGGGGAGTAGATTATAGAAATGTAAGGTATTAGCACCCTTTCTATCCATGGTTATCCATGGGCTCTTAGTTACTTGCTTAGATCACTTGCTTTGCATTTTCAATTGTTTGAAATGGTGCTTTGTGTGTGGTTTTGAAAGATGTTTTGAAAAGAGGCCATTGTTGTGGCAACCTTTGTAATGATCCATGTTTGAATGTATACAAAGGTGTATTGTCTTTTGAAAAGTTTTTTAATGTTTTGAAAGTTGTTTTGAAGTTGTGTTGTGAGGTGTGTTTTTGAAAAGTAGCAAGGATGTTTTCTTTGCAAGTTTGGTCAAGTAACCGAGAGCTATCTACCCTAAATTTCTCAAAGATCTTTCTCATATTTTAACCCTTTTAATAGTGTTGTTTCACCATTGTATTTGGTGAACAACCTTGTGTTAGGATGTTAACGGGACGGGCACGGGTCATCGTTTAGACCATGAATGCAATAGTGTCAAGTATTTTGGCAATTTTCTTGAGGGACTATGATCATTTTGTTTAGGCAACTCCGATAGCGTCATCGAGGGACTATGATCATTTTGTTTTTGTTTTGCCAAAGTACTTGACATGCAAACATGACCCATTTTTGAAGGCAACAAGTGGAGTAACCCTAAGGGTGGAAGTGTGCATTGTGTTTGTTTTTTCATGCATTTATCTTGGATTTAGGTCAAGCTATTTGTTGATTGATTTTGCATACAAACCCTAATTCTCTAATCATGGCATAATTGAAAGCTTTTAAATACGGAAATTTAAATGCTAAGCTATTACAACAATGATTATGGGGATGGGGGTACAAGTTTTCATTGGGAATATTTGACAAGGAAATAAAATCTAAGTTATTACAACCATATCGAATGTATAAGATAAATATCTAATATTTAAATAAGTACAAATAAATAAATATCAAATAAAAATGCATTATGCTAAAAAAGGATTTTTTTTTCATGTATGTAAAAGTATTTTTCAATGTGAAATAAAAAATAAAATAAAAAGTCATTTTTTTTGGTTATTTTTATGGTTTTAGGGTTAAACCCTAGTTTTTGAATAAATATTATTATTTATTGATTATGTACAAAATATATTAATTTATGCACAAAATAAAAAGTATATGGTTAAAAAAAGTATTTTTTGATGTCAAATATTAAATAAAAATAAAACATATTATTTTTGTATTTTTCCCTAAATATTTAATAAAATATGTATAAGTATAAATCATATATATTTAATATACTAAATATGTAAAAAAATAAAATATTGATTATTTACAAAAAAAGTATATTTTTAGAAAGTATTTTCAAAATGTAAATAAAAAATAATAACTAAAAATAAATATTTTTTGTATTATTTCTAGGGTTTTAAAATGAAAAGAAAATATATTTATTTACATGTATATGTTTAATAAAGCAAATAAATGCCAAATAAATGTAAAAAAAATGTGGAAAAATATTTTTAATGTTTTTTATGTTTGGACAAAAAATATCAAGTCAGAATAAAAAATAAAAAGTCAAAAATGACAAATATTTCACACAATGGGCCAGGGGGTGCAAATGGAAAAAAGGGGTGTAAAAAATAAGTTGACTCAGGCCCAGCCCAAGTCAACTCTGTCTTCAACCTCCAGCATTGTTTAAACAGAAAAAACGTGCGCCTCTTTGATCAAACACCAACTCCTGATTCTTTGACTTTTATGCAAAACTCATAACACCAATATTATAAAGCATCAAAAGACGAATTCAAACATGTAAAGAACTTGCCCTAACTCTAAGAAACCAGGGAGAATTTCTTCACCCCCAATTTCTGACCTAATTTTTTCTCCACATGTTCATGGCTGAAATTCTCACAGTACGCTTAACATAAATAAAAACTGATCACATGTATGGCTTCAGGGCTATGAGTAGAGCATGTTTCATTCACAAACCTAAGCCTAACTCTTCCTAGATTGAGAGATAGAAGTTCATGGTTTTACCTGTTTCAGCTTGACTTGAACAGAGCAATGTAGGTATCTTCAATGGAGTTTGAGCTTTGGTTGAGCTTGCCTGAAGTCCAAGGATGCTTCCCAAATGCCTAGCTTGCTTTGAAACCAACTGTATCGTGCTATGGAAGTCCACCTGCACAGCTTGAAAGTAAAAATGGAAAACGTGGTTAGGGGTGTTACAGCTTGAGTTCAAGGCTTGGGATAGCTTCAGTGGATGATATAGAATGTGTTTGAACTCCTTTTGGACAAAACGCACGACATGAATGGATTGTGAAACTCAAGTTGCAGGGTATGCCCTATTTCTGCAGCAAGAGGGTGTTTTGATGTATGAGGAGGTTTGAGAGGTGGTTGAGTCGTGCCTTAGGTCTGTTTTGGTGTATGAAAGCTGTGAATAAAGTTTGTTTTGGCTGGTGTTTACAGGAATGAAAGATGGAAAGTTTTTGCAATGTTTCTTCCACTTGAAGCAAGAAAGTGCAAGTTGTGATATAGGCCTGTCCAATACTCTCAAGCATGTTGCAGCATTTTCTCTTGATCAGTGGGATTTGTCTACCAAACTTTGCCTCAAATCTGGCTTGTACTTCAAAGATCATGTATTGACATAAAGTGTTACTTTTCCAAAATGGCAAATTAGCTTTTTCCAAATAAGGATTAATTCTATGTGCAATGCCCAAAGGGAAGAAATAACACCTTAACACAATGGTTAGGCATTTAATTATTGAGTGTAAAGAGGTTTAGAGGCCTGCAAGATAGCATAAACCAAGCTGACTTGAAAATGCAAATGTTATGAACAAGCTTTGGCCATGAACAAAAGTGAGTTTTGGCCAACTTTGCAAATTCGATTCTCTCTAACCACAAGGGTGTTTGAGAAGTTCTTGGACAATTTGGAAAGATTGGAATATGTACTACAGTCCATCTTTGTAATGCAAATTTAAATTCCAAGTGTAACCATGTGAAAAATGGCCAAGAAGTTGGACAAAAATCCTGCCTAGAATAGGGCAAAATTTCTCTAAGTTAAAAATGTTTTGCACCCTTGTTCCAAAAATCATAACTTGAGATACAAGCTTCCTTTGAGAAAACTTTGTGAATCAAAGGTGTAGATTTTGCAATGGACTACAACTTTCATGTTTGTTTGAATCCATTTGCATCTTGGTGAAAAAATGGGACAAAGTTAGGAAAAAATAAGGAAGTTTCATAACTTAGAAAAATTCTAAGTTATGAAATTTTCTCATTTTAAACCCTAGTTTGCAATTTTGGGTTTCTTGATGAAAAAGTTTCATAATTTGACATGTCTTGATGAAAAATGAATCTTGGCACTTGATTTTGACCAAAAAGTCAAAGTTTGACTTTTCAGTATACAGTCAAATTTTGATCAGTTGACTGAAAAATTCATCTGTCAATCCTATGCATTTGAGATCTTTTGAACTTGTGGAATGGGTCAAGACAATTCCATTGAGTCCTTGAGTCCATATGTGAGCTTGGTTTGCCATTGGTTAGGTCAAACAGTCAAAAATTGCCTTTGTGCAGTCAAAACCCTAAAAATGACCATTTTGCCCTTTTGATTATCTGATCAAATTTCTTGTGGAATTGTGATCCAAACTTGACCAAATAGTTCATATGAGTTCATTATGTTGATGTGGGTCAAAAATCATGAGGTTTGACTGTCAATTGGCCACAGTTGACTTTTTCCCCAATACAGCTGATTTCTAGGTCAACTGTCCAATTGACTGGGCAAAGATTGGAATCAAGGTTTGAAACTTGGTATGGATAAACTTGTGAATCCAACATGAAGTATGAAAGTCACTTTGGGCATTTTTGGTCAAAACATCCTTGTGCAAACTCAAACCCTAATTTGGGTCAACAATGCAAGGAGGGGTCTTGAGCAGAGCAAACCCTAACTTGATCTTGAGTTCCAAGAGTCTTGTGATGAGAAAATATTGATGAAAAGGGAGGGAAAATTTTGGGGTACAACAATTGCCCCTGTTCAATCTTCTTGAACCTGAAGAGTTAGATTGGCAGGTTTGCCTTTCGCGTCTCGAAGGTAAAAGGAGATTGGACACTAGAGTGCCCGTAAATTTGCACTCGTCAAAACATAGGTGTGGGAATGGGCTTAAAGATGCAATTTGGAGATGGGATTAAAGATGCCATCTGGAGAGGTGACAGGAGCTTGTCGGGGATGGGCTTAAAGATGCCATCTGGAATGTTTGTTGAACTGTAATTTGATAGGTCAGAAGAATGAGGATCAAAATGGTATCCGTGTCTGGAATACATTTGAACTGTATCTGGAGACTGAGTTTGTATGAGCAAAAGAATAGCCTCCGCGTCTGGGGCGTATCTGAGCTGTAACTGTGTTTGAATGTAGAATGAATATCAGAATGACTGCCGTGTCTGAAGTGTATCTGTATTGTATCTGGGTGACAGAGAAATATCTGTGTGTGGAGCAACTGTGTGCTGGGGATAAACTCTGAATGAGTGACAGAATGGCAACCGTGTCTAGAGCGCATCTGGACTGTATCTGAAGTTGAGATCTGTATGAGTAGCAGAATGACTTTCGTGTATGGAGTGTATCTGAAACTGTAACTGGGATCTGAATAAATGACAGAATGACTTCCGTGGCGAATGCACTGGGGAGAATCAAACTGTTGTTGTAAGGGTCAGAATGGTATCCGTGTTTGGAATGCATTGAACCTTGAGGTTGATAAATGAATCTGAATGAGAGATAGAATGGCTGCCATGTCTGGAGCGTATCTAGTCCGTATCTGATTGTTGTAGTCGGAATGAGTAGTAGAATGACCACCGTGTCTGGGGTGTATCTGTATTGTATCTGATTGTTGTAGTCTGAATGAGTAGTAGAATGACCACCGTGTCTGGGGTATATCTGTATTGTATCTGACTTGAAATTCTAAATGAGTAATAGAATGACCACCGTGTCTGGGGTGTATCCATACTGTATCTGAATAATTGTTAACGATAGCCTTTTAATCTTATCCTGAAAAGGATGAAATGTTAGCTAAAACACAAAGTTATGTTGCATGATATGTATGATGCAATATATATGTTATATCAATGTTTATGATATATGAATGTAATGAATGCGTATGTAAGCTGATGAGTTGTCTTGCTGAAGATAGATGAATCCTGGATAGCCAAAGATAATAGAATCTTGACTGCTGCCGGGGAAAGTGAATCCTTGACTGTTGTAGGGGATTCCGAGGATCTTTGATTGCTGAAGCTGAGACATCCTTGTTGACTGCTGACTGCTTGGGGAGCAAGATCTTCAGTTGTTAAGGGATCTTAGGACCACCGCTAGGGATTGAGGATCCTTGGTGACTTGTGGGGAATGAGAATTCTGATGATCTCTACTGGGGAGTCCAGAACCTGGTAGACTTAGGCTGGAGAAGTGAGACTGAGAATCTTCAATCTGATGGGAAGTATCTCTGTGGGGAGAATGTTCACTAATCTGGTTCTGCTGGGGATTAACAGTTTTGGCTCCACTGGGGATCTTGAAACTTGACTCTGAGGGGAATTAGATTCTGGAAGGCTCTCTGGCTGGGGAAATCAGCTTTGAGAAAGCTTTTGTTCTGCTGAGGATCCTGAAGTTTAACTTTGTTTAGGGAATTAAGCTCTGGATTTTAACTTTGTTGAGGAATTTGGAATTTAATTCCGCTGGGGATTTCTTCTGAAAGGGCATCAAGATATCTATCTGTACCTTCAACCTATCAGCAATCATCTTTCTTGATTTGTAAGAAAATGATTATGTTCAAATGCATATGCCTATTTAACAAAACATTGGACGTTTCTCAAATAAAACGTAAGTGTAAAAAGCAAAAAGAAGACAAAGCAAATTTCTGTATTTGGAAAAGTATTTGTATTAACTTTTTTATGAGTATCTTTGTACAAAGGAGACAGACATCCTAGTAAGAGGATGTTGTCGTAAAAAAATTGAAAATTTTATACAAAAGAAAGATGGCTATGTGTAACAATTCCATGGGATTCCATTCTGTCATAGCCTTCACAACTCTGAATATCTGTCCATTCGCTGCTTCGTCCGCCGATGACTGGATTGATCAGAAGCTCGGAGCTTGTTGAGGAAGAGATTGTTCTTTAAAGTGATCCGACGAGACATAGTCATACGCTTTAATTCCCTAACTTTTGTCTGAATCGCCCTTTCGGGTTTTCGATCCACCAGGAAACCCTTTTTTGCCCAAGTCGCCCTTTCGGGTTTTCAACTTGTCGGGTGTACATATTTTTTTTTGTTTTATCCCTAATTTTTTCCTGAACCGCCCTTTCGGGTTTTCGGTTCACCGGGATGCCCATTTTTGCCCAAGTCTCCCTTTCGGGTTTTCGACTTGTCGGGTTATTTTATGCGTAGTATCTTTTGACTATGTCTGCGTTCGCAGGGTGTGGCAGATCGTCTTCGTCCATGGTGGTCAGAATCATTGCACCACCGGAAAAGATGTTCTTGATCACAAATGGTCCTTCGTAAGTAGGAGTCCATTTTCCCCTGGGATCACTTTGCGGCAAGATGATCCGTTTGATTACAAGATCTCCGACTTGATATACTTGACGTCTGACTTTCTTGTTGAAAGCCTTGATCATCCGTTTTTGGTACGTCTGACCATGGCAAACAGCAGTGAGTCGCTTCTCATCGATCAAATTGAGTTGATCAAGTCGGGTCTGAATCCAATCGTCTTCATTCAAACCAGCGTCCTTCATAATCCTTAAAGAAGGAATCTGAACTTCCATGGGTAGGACAGCTTCCATGCCATATACCAAAGAAAATGGGGTTGCCCCTGTTGAAGTACGTGCCGTGGTACGATATCTATGTAGAGCAAACGGTAACATCTCATGCCAGTCCTTGTAGGTGACTATCATTTTCTGAATGATCTTCTTGATTTTTTTTTCGCGGCTTCAACAGCACCTTTCATCTTCGGCCGATAGGGAGATGAATTGTGATGATAAATCTTGAATTGTTCGCATAGAGCGGTGATCATAGTATTATTCAGATTTGTACCGTTGTCTGTGATGATCCTGTCGGGGATACCATACCGGCATATGAGGTTCTGCTTGATGAAGCGGGCAACCACATTTTTTGTAACAGAGGCAAAAGAAGTTGCTTCGACCCACTTGGTGAAATAGTCAATAGCGACCAAGATGAAGCGATGTCCATTGGATGTTGTGGGCTTGATCTCTCCGATCATGTCAATGCCCCACATTGCGAATGGCCAAGGAGCTGTCAGAACATTGAGAGGAACAGGAGGAATATGTACCTTGTCGGCATAGACTTGGCATTTGTGGCAAGTATGGGAATGTTGATGGCAATCAGCTTCCATGGTAGACCAGTAATAACCTGCCCTTAGAATCTTCTTAGCCATCGTATGCCCGCTCAAGTGGGTGCCAAATGTGCCACTATGTATCTCAGTCATGATTAACTCTGCTTCAGCTTTGTCTACACATCGGAGTAAAACACAATCATGGTTGCGTTTATAAAGGATGCCATTGCTCAGGAAGAACTTGGCTGCAAATCTCCTTAAGAAATTCTTGTCGTTGACGGAAGCTCCTTCGGGATATTCTCTAGTCTGGAGACACCTTTTGATTTCATGGAACCAGGGTTGTTCCACTACTTCTTCGGTATTAATCTCATGACAATGTGCAGGTTCATCCATTCGCTCGATGGTGATTTGGGGAGTCTTGTTATCCCAGTTGAGTTTAAACATGGAAGACATTGTAGCCAAAGCATCTGCTAGCTGATTTTCTTCTCGCGGGAAATGCTTGAAGGTGATTTGCTCGAAATGAGGCAACAATGTCAGGACATGTTCTTTGTATGGGATAAGATTAGGATGTTTGGTATCCCACTCTCCTTTGATTTGACTGATAACCAAAGCCGAGTCCCCAAATACAACCAAAGATTTGATCCCCAAGTCTATGGCAGCCTTGAGACCAAAGATGCAAGCTTCATATTCAGCCATGTTGTTGGTATAACTGAAACAAAGTCGGGCCGTGAAAGGTGTATGGCAACCTTCTGGGGAAATGAGCACCGCACCGATACCGTTTCCAAGTGCATTTGTAGCACCATCAAAGTACAGGGTCCATCGGGATCCATTTTCAGGTCCGTCATACGGTCTGTTACCTTCAATGTTGTCCAAAGTCATGATGTCCTCGTCCGGGAAGTCGAATCTCATGGATTGATAATCTTCGATAGCTTGATGAGCTAGATGATCAACTAGTACACTCCCTTTTATAGCTTTTTGGGTAGTATACTGGATGTCATACTCGGTTAGGATCATTTGCCATCTAGCGATTCTTCTAGATAAAGCAGGCTTCTCGAAGATATACTTGATCGGGTCCATTTTGGAAATCAACAAAGTGGTATGAGTCAACATATACTGCCTTAGTCGGCGAGCAGCCCATACCAAAGCCCAACAATTTTTCTCAAGCAGTGAGTAGCGGGTCTCACAGTCGGTAAACTTTTTGCTAAGGTAATAAATGGCATGCTCTTTTCGACCAGACTCGTCATGTTGGCCAGTACGCACCCCATTGAGTTATCTAAAACAGTCAGATACATGATCAGCGGCTTTCCTTCGACGGGTGGCATCAGAATAGAAGGTTCTAGCAAATACTCCTTGATCTTATCAAAAGTAGTTTGACAATCATCGTTCCATTCAACTACCTGATCTTTCTTCAATAGTTTGAAAATTGGCTCACAGGTAGACGTTAGATGAAAGATGAATCTGGCAATATAGTTCAAGCGTCCCAAGAATCCTCTAACCTCCTTTTCAGTACGGGGGGCAGGCATTTCTTGTATAGCCTTTACTTTTGCTGGATCGACCTCAATGCCTTTGTTGCTGACAATAAATCCTAGAAGTTTACCAGACCTGACTCCAAAAGTGCACTTACTTGGATTTAACCTGAGTTTGTACTCCTTCAACATGGCAAACAGCTTTTGCAAATGTTCAAGGTGCTCTTCTTCTGTTTGTGATCGAGCTATCATGTCGTCTATGTAAACTTCAATCTCATGATGTATCATATCATGAAACAAATCTACCATGGCGCGTTGATAAGTTGCCCATGCGTTCTTCAGTCCGAACGGCATCACCTTGTAGCAGAAGGTCCCCCATTGTGTAACAAAGGTTGTTTTCTCCATGTCCTCGGGGGCCATCTTAATCTGGTTGTAGCCCGAGAATCCGTCCATGAAAGAAAATACTTTGTGCTGAGCCGTGTTGTCAATCAAGATGTCGATATGTGGTAGCGGAAAATCATCTTTAGGGCTGGCCCTATTCAAATCTCGGTAGTCCACACACATTCTGACCTTGCCGACTTTTTTGGGAACGGGCACAATGTTAGCAACCCATTATGGATAAGATGTAACAGCCAGAAAACCAGCGTTGAATTGCTTCATTACTTCAGCTTTAATCTTCTCAGACATGTCGGGCCTCATTCGGCGGAATTTTTGCTTGATCGGTGGACAGTCTTCTCTTGTAGGGAGACGGTGCACCACGATGTCTGTGTCTAACCCT
This sequence comes from Vicia faba, assembly GCA_948472305.1. NCBI lineage: Eukaryota > Viridiplantae > Streptophyta > Magnoliopsida > Fabales > Fabaceae > Vicia > Vicia faba. Next base: position 237,847 of record CATIWC010000880.1, on the reverse strand, counting down.
GGCATGTCTTCATAAGACCAGGCGAAGATTTCAACGTATTCATTCAATAGCTGTATTAAGCGCTCCTTGACACTTGGTTCCAGATTGGCACCCACTTGTACTTCTTTCATGTCTTCCTCTGTTCCTAAGTTGACAGTTTCCAACAACTCTTCATGAGGTAAGATGGCCCTCTCTTCTTTTTGTAGAAGTCTGGCTAGCTCTCCCGGTACTTCACAATCTTCGTCATCTTCGTACTCAGCCTGATTGACCAAATCTTCAGAGTTATTGAAGGATACAACAGAATAGTCACCCATGGAATCCAGAGTGGATGGGTACCTGCATTTGTGAGTGTGGGTGTGTGTAAGGGATAGCCATCCTTAAACAAACAAAAATGCAAAAGGAAAGAAAATGAACACAGCAGTTTATAAATGAAAAACGTCCAATGATTCATTAAACATGGCATATGGTTATGAAGAGAATCAAGCCCTTACAAATGGACCTACATGCCCTGGGCAAGGCATGAGGTGAAAAATAGTGTGCGGATTATTTAAGAGTAATTATTACAGACCAATAAGAAATGTTCGAAAGATAAATTACTGATTGATGAAAGTAATGGGAACGAAGTCCTTCGCCTCCCAGTTGTGCAGTCCCCCTTCAACGGTTGGGAAGATCCAGTCTTCAAAGTTACCCTCTTCGTCTTCGTCTTCTAAAGCATTGATTCCATGAGGAGAAATCTTGATGGGTGTCTTTTCAATTTTGGAGCGACGCATGGCCTTTTGCCCCGCAGCCGTAAATCCTAACCCAAACTTGTCTGTTTTGTGGGGGAAGTTAGGAAACTGTCCCCATGTTGAGCTCTTCCCTTCCTTTATTGCAGCCTTTGCGTCTTTCAGAGATGCCATCCTGGCCACCTTCTTGGGTACCTCAGCTACTGCCTTTACTACCGCAACCTCGGGAGAAATTTCCTCGAAGTGTTGGAACGGTGTTTCAATGGATTCGCCATCCACTTCCACATACCAAAAGGAATTCAGATGACTGATCATGTATTCCTCCTCACCGTGTACAATTATGATTTTTGCCCTTAACAGGGTATTTCAGCATCTGATGTAGGGAGGAAGTGACTGCCCCAGCATTATGAATCCAAGGTCTTCCTAGCAAGCAAGAGTAAGATGGGCGGATGTCCATCACATAAAATGTTGAGTTGAATACCTCAGTGCCTACCTTGATGGGAATGTCGACCTCCCCATGCACCATTCTTTTAGATCCGTCAAAGGCCCTGACAATGATATTACTTGGTTTCAGCTCCAAGCCTTCACAATCCAACCGGTCCAGAGCCTTCTTAGGCAGCACATTTAGAGAAGAACCAGTATCGACCAAGACATGGGCGAGAGTAGTTCCTCGGCATTCAACTGACACATGCAGTGCGTCATTGTGCTTTCTTCCCTTCGGAGTCAGGTCAGCATCAGAGAAACCCAGGCCGTTGTCGGCGGTAAGGCTGGCTACGCACTCCTGGAATTGGTCGGCTGAGGTTTCCTGGGGTACATGGGTTGTCTTCAAAAACCTTATCAAAGCTTTGGCATGAGCCTCCGAACAAAGCAGCAAAGCTAACATGGAGATCTTCGAGGGGGTTTGCCCCAGTTGCTCTACAACGTCATAATCACTCTTCTTAATTATTTTCAGAATCTCCTCCATTTCTTTTTTAGAGGTCTCAGGGATGACCAATGGCTGAGCCCTCGTCCTGACGAGCTCTTCTTGGATCCCTTTCCCTTTATCAGCAGCAGCAGAAGGGACAACCACAGGAGTAACAACTTCTTCAATCATTGGCGTTCTTGCAGATAGTTTTACCGGTGCAGGAGTAACCTTGGGAGCAGCGGAGGGTCCAAAGATTGCCTTTAGAGGGGCAATCTATGGATAGAAAATTCTTCCACTTCGGGTAATTTTGCTTGTTCCAGCAATGTTTCCAATGCCGGCAGTTTCTTCGTCAGAGCTCTCTTCAGTTATCTCAATTTGTTTAACACCGTGGTAGTAGATTTCTCCACCATAATTCCACGGTATTGATTTGTCAGATTTGTATGGGACGGGCCCAGGCATGGTTATTTTCAAGGGTACAATCTTCGGAGCAGATGTAATCTTAACAGGCCTTTTGGGGACCTTGGAAAGATTGGCGGAAATGGTGATTATTGAAACATCTTTGATAGGAGTTTGAGTAACATGAGTCTTTTTGAAAAGAATTTGTTGGTTGTCCATTAGGCGTTGGATGCCTATCTTCAGCAATGGACAATCGATCAGTAAGGAGGAACAAAAGTAGCAATCTTCTTTACAACCTGGGAAAATCCCAGCCTTCAACAGATTCAACTTGATTGTTAGTAGTGGAGTTATCATATCATCAACAGTAGAAACAAACAGATCTTCTTCAATAGCATGGACATTGCGACCATGCTTTGGCATTGGAGCGGAGATTACATTTGGCTTCTCAGGGGCGTCGAACTCAACCTCTTTAGCATCTATTAAATCTTGAATTTTATTCTTTAACGCCCAACAATTATTGGTGTCATGCCCGGCGCTGTCAGAATGATAGGCACATTTAACATTGGCATGATAATATGGCGATATGGTGTTAGGGTTTTTCGGCGCCTCCTTTAAACCAGTCAGATTCAACTTCAACAAATGGGGGAAGAACTTGTGCAGGCGTCATGTTGATGCGGGTGAACTGCCGTTGTGGCCGTTCTACCCGTTGCTGATTAGGTCTAGACTGATTGTTACGAGGCTGATCATTTGACGAATTTTGAATCATCACGGCCCCCACAGTCGGTCGGTGCTCAGTTCTTCCCAATCCTTTTTGAGAGTATACAACAGCCACTTCCTTCTTGGCCGGGAATGGTTTTTTAACAGTTGTGGAGGCAGAGGCATCCCTTTGAATCTTCCCACTCTTAATACCAGCTTCCACCCATTCGCCAGTCAGAATCAGTTCAGTAAACCCTGCAGAAGAACTCCCGATCAAATGGTTGTAGAAAGGGCCAGATAGGTTCCCCAATAACATATCAACTAGCTCCCTATCTGAAAGCGGTGGTTGCACCCTTCCGGCCAAGTCACGCTATTTCTGGGCGTATTCTTTGAATTCCTCATTTGAGGCCATCCCCATACTTTGTAATTGAGTACGGGTTGGCGCCAAGTCAGCGTTATATTGATACTGGCGATAAAAGGCAGCTGCCAAATCCTCCCAACTATGCACTTCTGACCTCTCAAGTTGGTAAAACCAATCTAGCTGTGTACCAGACAGGCTATCTTGGAAGAAGTGTACCCAAAGATTTCTATCGGATGAATGAGGTTGAATTTTTCTGACATACGACCTAAGGTGCATCTTCGGGTAAGACAGACCGTTGTATTTTGAAAAAGTTGGCACCTTAAACTTTGGAGGGATCACAATCCCAGCAATCAATCCCAATTCTTCAAAATCTAACCCGGGAACCCTTTGCAGCTCCATAGCTGCCAGTCTATCCTCCAGGTTTTTGTATTTGTCGTCCGCTGGCGGGTATTGCTTCTCTGAATAATCTTCATCTTCCTCAACCTCTTCCTCTTCAGCCTCGGACTCAGAAGGTAATGCATCTCCTTTTCCCTTACCGGTCCCCTCGTCAGATGTGGAGGGGAATTCAAGAACTCTGCTAGCTTCATTCTCAAATCTTCTTCCCAGTGTAGCTACCCTAACTCTTTTCTTCTTCCTTTTTCCTTTTTATTGCTCTTTATTCCCTAACAGTGCTTTAAGATCCTCCTGACCTATTGCCAAGGTCATAAGGAGTTGTTGAAACTGCGAGTTTTGTGCCTGCAGATCTTTGACCGTCTGCTCAATATCCATCTTACTGAAATAAACAGCAGAAAGATAAGGAAACCTGGTGTGAAGACCTGTTTATGCATATGATGAATGATATGTCTATTCATGTAATGCATTCAAGGATTTAGAAATTCAAAGTTGTTGCAGACAAAAAGAACACACGTCAAATTAATAAGAAAAAAATTTGTCAGTACATAAATGCCCCATGGGCCAAATATTACAAAAACTTCTTAAGGTAAAAAGACGTTGCGCATCCTCTTTGGTGCGATGTAAGTGTTGAGGGTCTCCTCCTCGTGAAGTCGGAGGGTAAGCTCCAAAACATTCTTCTCACTGGCGTAGAAGCTGGCTTCAAAAGTATCCCTTTCTTCCTTGAGTTGGATCCAACTCTTCTGCATTTCCTCCCATGATGTTGGCATGTCAGGATGTAGGATGGTGTATGGAACCTCTCCTTCCTTAACAGGCTCTTTGATCAAAGGGAGAATGTGAGGGTAAGGCATCATAAGACTCTGGGCGCGGGTTCGTACCCACCTGAGGTAAGGCTCAAGAGGGATGGAGTTCTTGTGCCCCAGTGTCTTGCTATCCACCTTGTTAGGCATCTTCCAAGCTCTGATGAATCTTTGGCGAAGTCCTTGCGCATCATTGTCGAAGTCAAAAACTAGGTCAGGAATCAGCATGTCATGAGGGCCATCCCTCCGTGCATATCCAAATTGTCTCAAAGCTAGACAAGGATTGTAGGTAATGCCTCCCCTAATGCCAAGTAATGGAACATTAGGGAACTCACCACAGTGATCGATGATGATGACATTTTCTCTGGACCGAGAACACCAATGTACATCAGAATGTGTGAGGGTCATCAATCATTGTGACCACCTTGAACCTTGCTCATTCTTCAAAACAGATTGTAGAAGGTGAGAAATAAACCACCTTGCAAGGAGAGGAGTACAACACATGAGAACACCTCTCTTCCTCATTGTTCGTGTGTAAAATGAGTGGAGGATGTCCCCAAGCAATGTAGGTATGGGATTCCTGGATAGGAAAATCTTGACAGCATTCACATCTATAAGTTGGTCAGGATTTGGGAACAAGACCAACCCATAAATAAGGAGTGCCACAATTTCTTCAAAGGCTTGTAGATCCAAAGAATTCCAACACTCTTGTGCCTTCTCAAACAAGAATTTTGCCAAGAAGCCTTTGACACCACTTCTGGTTTCCCAATGCCCCTTGATGTCAGATGGTTGCAAGTGTAGTGCTTGAGCAACATCCTCAGGCTTTGGTTCTTTTTCCGTACTGTTGTAGGGTAGTTGATTAAGAATAGGAATTCTCAGGAGTTGAGAAAATTCCTCCAAAGTAGGCACCAATTGGTAGTCGGGGAATGTGAAACAGTGATGAAGGGGGTCAAAGAACTGGAATAGCCCTTTCACCATGTCTTCTTCAATGTTGGTGTTGACTAGGCTGAGCAGTCTACCATGTCTTTCACTGAAGAGAGAACTTTCTGGAATTCAGGATGTAAGCTCCTTGAGTTGAGGAGGGATTCTCACAAGGTTGACTTGGATAGTTTTCCTGCGAAGAATTTCCATGACCTACAAAACAAGAACAAAGATGAAGATCCAAACCCTTGAAATGGTTAGTGGATGCATATGATGCTTTATGATGTTCATGATGTATGCACAAACACATGTTCAAGCAAGTCACACAAAACCCTAGTTTCAGGCTTGCATGAGGTTTCATAGGTAAGTACCCTCTTGATTTTAGTTGGCTTAAAACCTGTCCTAGAAATAGTAACCGGGTTCTAAGGAGCTCAATATCATTGGATTGTTTTCCATGTTCATTGTTTTAGTTTAGCCACTTAACTAGCGACCAAAATATTCCAAGAAAACAACCCTCAATGAGTGTAGTATCGAGTATCTACCAACTTCGGACTGCACCAAAGCCGGTCATCTCACTACCTCTAATAAAAGGCCAAGATGGTCAAGTAAGGTTCTAGGTCATTAGTGCTTGGTGACATCACTCAGCGGCCCCGTACTCTCCTTGATTGAACTCAAGGGTTACCGGTACTCACAAATATGTCACACTAATATAGCTATTTCTTCAACCGTGTCAGTATACCCCGCACAGTTTCCACAATGTATTGCTATCTATGAATGTTTCCCAAATCCGGGTGTAGGATTTCAAGCCCCAAACAAGAGAACCAAAATGTAAAGCAATCAAAGCAAATAATTAGTCATGCAAAAGGGTGATCTAGGCCCTAAGGTTACTCCACTTTTAAATTATGTCCCCAGCAGAGTCGCCAGTTCTGTGATACGGTGGGAGAACTGACTTGGGTTTTGCGTTTGTGTTCGCAAATGTTTCGGTTTAGCAAGAGTCGCCACCGACTTTTTATTTTATCCTAAGGAAAGGTTAAAAAGCACAGGAAAAACCTTTGAGATGTTTTCTTGGGTTCGGGGAGTAGATTATAGAAAGGGAAGGTATTAGCACCCTTTCTATCCATGGTTATCCATGGGCTCTTAGTTACTTGCTTAGATCACTTGCTTTGCATTTTCAATTGTTTGAAATGGTGCTTTGTGTGTGGTTTTGAAAGATGTTTTGAAAAGAGGCCATTGTTGTGGCAACCTTTGTAATGATCCATGTTTGAATGTACACAAAGGTGTATTGTCTTTTGAAAAGTTTTTTAATGTTTTCAAAGTTGTTTTGAAGTTGTGTTGTGAGGTGTGTTTTTGAAAAGTAGCAAGGATTTTTTCTTTGCAAGTTTGGTCAAGTAACCAAGAGCTATCTACCCTAAATTTCTCAAAGATCTTTCTCATGTTTTAACCCTTTTAATAGTGTTGTTTCACCATTGTATTTGGTGAACAACCTTGTATTAGGATGTTAACGGGACGGGCACGGGTCATCGTTTAGACCATGAATGCAATAGTGTCAAGTATTTTGGCAATTTTCTTGAGGGACTATGATCATTTTGTTTTGGCAACTCCGATAGCGTCATCGAGGGACTATGATCATTTTGTTTTTGTTTTGTTTTTGTTTTGCCAAAGTACTTGACATGAAAACATGGCCCATTTTTGAAGGCAACAAGTGGAGTAACCCTAAGGGTGCAAGTGTGCATTGTGTTTGTTTTTTCATGCATTTATCTTGGATTTAGGTCAAGCTATTTGTTGATTGATTTTGCATACAAACCCTAATTCTCTAATCATGGCATAATTGAAAGCTTTTAAATGCGGAAATTTAAATGCTAAGCTATTACAACAATGATTATGGGGATGGGGGTACAAGTTTGCATTGGGAATATTTGACAAGGAAATAAAATCTAAGTTATCACAACCATATCGAATGTATAGGATAAATATCTAATATTTAAATAAGTACAAATAAATAAATATCAAATAAAAATGCATTATGCTAAAAAAGGATTTTTTTCATGTATGTAAAAGTATTTTTCAATGTGAAATAAAAAATTAAAAAAAAGTCATTTTTTTTGGTTATTTTTATGGTTTTAGGGTTAAACCCTAGTTTTTGAATAAATATTATTATTTATTGATTATGTACAAAATATATTAATTTATGTACAAAATAAAAAGTATATGGTTAAAAAAAGTATTTTTTGATGTCAAATATTAAATAAAAATACAACATATTATTTTTGTATTTTGCCCTAAATATTTAATAAAACATGTATAAGTATAAATCATATATATTTAATATACTAAATATGTAAAAAAATAAAATATTGATTATTTAGAAAAAAAGTATATTTTTAGAAAGTATTTTCAAAATGTAAATAAAAAATAATAACTAAAAATAAATATTTTTTGTATTATTTCTAGGGTTTTAAAATGAAAAGGAAATATATTTATTTACATGTATATGTTTAATAAAGCAAATAAATGCCAAATAAATGTAAAAAAATGTGGAAAAATATTTTTAATGTTTTTTATGTTTGGACAAAAAATATCAAGTCAGAATAAAAAATAAAAAGTCAAAAATGACAAATATTTCACACAATGGGCAAGGGGGGTGCAAATGGAAAAAAGGGGTGCAAAAAGTAAGTTGACTCAGGCCCAGCCCAAGTCAACTCTGTCTTCAACCTCCAACATTGTTTGAACAGAAAAAACGTGCGCCTCTTTGATCAAACACCAACTCCTGATTTTTTGAATTTTATGCAAAACTCATAACACCAATATTATAAAGCATCAAAAGACGAATTCAAACATGTAAAGAACTTGCCCTAACTCTAAGAAACCAGGGAGAATTTCTTCACCCCCAATTTCTGACCTAATTTTTTTTCCACATGTTCATGGCTAAAATTCTCACAGCACGCTTAACATAAATAAAAACTGATCACATGTATGGCTTCAGGGCTATGAGTAGAGCATGTTTCATTCACAAACCTAATCCTAACTCTTCCTAGATTGAGAGATAGAAGTTCATGGTTTTACCTGTTTCAGCTTGACTTGAACAGAGCAATGTAGGTATCTTCAATGGAGTTTGAGCTTTGGTTGAGCTTGCCTGAAGTCCAAGGATGCTTCCCAAATGCCTAGCTTGCTTTGAAACCAACTGTATCGTGCTATGGAAGTCCACCTGCACAACTTGAAAGTAAAAATGGCAAACGTGGTTAGGGGTGTTACAGCTTGAGTTCAAGGCTTGGGATAGCTTCAGTGGATGATATGGAATGTGTTTGAACTCCTTTTGGACAAAACGCACGACAAGAATGGATTGTGGAACTCAAGTTGCAGGGTATGCCCTGTTTCTGCAGTAAGAGGGTGTTTTGATGTATGAGGAGGTTTGAGAGGTGGTTGAGTCGTGCCTTAGGTCTGTTTTGGTGTATGGAAGCTGTGAACAAAGTTTGTTTTGGCTGGTGTTTACAGGAATGAAAGATGGAGAGTTTTTGCAATGTTTCTTCCACTTGAAGCAAGAAAGTGCAAGTTTTGATATAGGCCCGTCCAATACTCTCAAGCATGCTGCAGCATTTTCTCTTGATCAGTGGGATTTGTCTACCAAACTTTTCCTCAAAGATCTGACTTGTACTTCAAAGATCATGTATTGACATAAAGTGTTACTTTTCCAAAATGGCAAATTAGCTTTTTCCAAATACGGATTAATTCTATGTGCAATGCCCAAAGGGAAGAAATAACACCTTAACACAATGGTTAGGCATTTAATTATTGAGTGTAAAGAGGTTTATAGGCCTGCAAGATAGCATAAACCAAGCTGACTTGAAAATGTAAATGTTATTAACAAGCTTTGGCCATGAACAAAAGTGAGTTTTGGCCAACTTTGCAAATTCGATTCTCTCTAACCACAAGGGTGTTTGAGAAGTTCTTGGACAATTTGGAAAGCTTGGAATGTATACTACAATCCATATTTATAATTCAAATTGAAATTCCAAGTGGAACCATGTGAAAAATGGCCAAGAAGTTGGACAAAAATCCTACCTAGAATAGGGCAAAATTTCTCTAAGTTAAAAATGTTTTGCACCCTTGTTCCAAAAATCATAACTTGAGATACAAGCTTCCTTTGAGAAAACTTTGTGAATAAAAGTTGTAGATTTTGCAATGGACTACAACTTTCATGTTTGTTTGAATCCATTTGCATCTTGGTGAAAAAATGGGACAAAGTTAGGAAAAAATAAGGAAGTTTCATAACTTAGAAAAATTCTAAGTTATGAAATTTTCTCATTTTAAACCCTAATTTGCAATTTTGGATTTCTTGATGAACAAGTTTGATAATTTGACATGTCTTGATGAAAAATGAATCTTGGCACTTGATTTTGACCAAAAAGTCAAAGTTTGACTTTTCAGTATACAGTCAAATTTTGATTAGTTGACTGAAAAATTCATCTGTCAATCCTATGCATTTGAGATCTTTTGAACTTGTGGAATGGGTCAAGACAATTCCATTGAGTCCTTGAGTCCATATGTGAGCTTGGTTTGCCATTGGTTAGGTCAAACAGTCAAAAATTGCCTTTGTGCAGTCAAAACCCTAAAAATGACCATTTTGCCCTTTTGATGATCTGATCAAATTTCTTGTGGAATTGTGATCCAAACTTGACCAAATAGTTCATATGAGTTCATTATGTTGATGTGGGTCAAAAATCATGAGGTTTGACTGTCAATTGGCCACAGTTGACTTTTTCCCCAATACAATTGATTTCTAGGTCAACTGTCCAATTGACTGGGCAAAGATTGGAATCAAGGTTTGAAACTTGGTATGGATAAACTTGTGAATCCAACATGAAGTATGAAAGTCACTTTGGGCATTTTTGGTCAAAACATCCTTGTGCAAACTCAAACCCTAATTTGGGTCAACAGTGCAAGGAGGGGTCTTGAGCAGAGCAAACCCTAACTTGATCTTGAGTTCCAAGAGTCTTGTGATGAGAAAATATTGGTGAAAATGGAGGGCAAATTTTGGGGTACAACACCTACCTTTTGTTAGTAGGAAGCCCTATTGTTGGATGTGAGGGACAAGCGTGGGTCATCTTACAGTCATAGAAGGCAACTTGTAGGATGCTTTAGCAATTATCGTAAGGAACTAAGATCGTTTACCAAAGTCAGCACCGAAGGGTCATCGAGGGACTACGATCTTTTAACTGAGGGTCTTTTCTAAAACATCCCACGTTCGAGGGACGTGACTGTTTAAATCTGAGGCAACAAGTGAGGGTCACCCTAGAGGTGCGTGTGTGCTAAGTATTTTGATTTCAAGTATTTATCTTGAGATTAGGTTTTCTAATGATTGATTTTAAATCTTGCCATACAAACCCTAATTACTAACAATAATAAGGAAAGCGGTAAATTGGGGAAATTAAATGTCCTACGCTATTACAAGGCTTCGGGAATGGGGATACAAATTTATGAATGGGGAGAAGGTGAAGAAACCCTAATTATCTATTACATACTTTGAGCAATTACATAATTATCTAAATGTAAACAAAAATAAGCAAACATGCAAAGATGATGAAGAGAAAATATGTCAAAACCCTAAAACATTTTTTGAGTTTTTTTAGAAAAAAGTATTTTTGGTGTTTTTGTTTAGAAAAAATAATTTGTAGTGTGAAATAATAGTAAAAACCTAATTTTAATTATTTTACAAATTAATTAATAAAATAAAATAAAGTGATTAAATTAATTTTTATTTATGAAAAAATAAATTTATTAATTTAAAAACCTAAATCTATTTTTTTTTTGTGATTTTATTATTTTTTCTGATTAAATAAAAATGATTAAAAAAAGAAAAAGTTAGTTAAAACCAAAAAATAAAATAAAATGGACCTGTGTTTGAACAAGTAAAAAAGGGGGTGAGAAGAAGCAAAATCCCAAGCCCAACTCAAGGAGCCCAGGCGCCTGTTTGAGATCTAGTGGGGATAAACCCTTGGAGTTCACTATAGGCATGTTGATTTGGGAACGTTGGATCAGGATAGTTGAGATCCGAAGGTCAAGATATGAAGATGCATAGTGCGCACATTGGATTGCATATCATGGAATCTGCAAGAGAAATGTTAGAAAATAAAATGCCAAGGCAGACATCGAACCCATGCCCTGGAACACTAACGCCTCACACACACACACACACACACACACACACACACACACACACACACACACACACACACACATTTGCCAATAGGGTGGCTGTTTCATCCGTTCATAAAACAACAACCAATAAATATATTATAAACTCGTTTTTTCAAATTTTTATTTCGAGCCACCCTTCTTCTTCTTCTTCCCTGTAACGACAACAACAACTTCCATTTTTGATTTTGTAAAACTCTTATTTCTCAACCATTTTGAAAATTTCCAAAACCAAACTTGCTTGAAATTTGAACACGAATTCAACCATGCCACTTATTTTTACTAACACTCAAAGATTATCAAGAATTCTGCTATGTACCAAAAATGAACCCTAACTAGTCAAAGCTAAAATTCTCAACACACAAGCAATATAAATAAAAACTAAGGACATAGTTAGTTTCAGGGCAATCATATCTACATTTTATCTTTTGAAATTGAAAGCAAATGATACGTGTATATAAGGTTTTGAAGTTCAAGAAAACTTACCTCTTGAAGGAAAATCCAATGCCCTATACACGACTTCCAGAAGTGATATGATGCTTGCTTTAGCTTCCTGGGACCTTGGGGAGTATGTTGCAACTCTTACTTTGCCTTGAGAGTGTCTGAATCGGTCGACTCAAGTGAAGTTGCAAAGTTGGATTTTGAAAATGGTGGATGATGATAGAGTGATTATAGAAGTTATTCAGGTGTTTGGACAACTTCTATATGATGTATCTAAGGTGTTTGAAAGATAAAAGAGGAAAACGCACAAGTGGATTTGAAGTTGGGTGTTGGAAGCTTCAAATGTGCAACAATGGAGTTTTCTAAGTGATTCTGAGTTTGAGGGCTTGTGAAATCATGTCTTTACTTGAAAATGGTCTCTCTATTTATAGAGAAAAGGTTTGAGGACAAGGGCTGATCAGGTTTGCAAGTTATGGAGTTAAGGCTTGGTTGAAATGTAACTTGAAATTTCTTATGAAATCAAAGTTTCAATGCATAGTACCATGCATTCTAGAGTTGTTAGACACTTTAAACATGTTTATCTGAGTTTTTAGGTTGAGTGTGTGCAGATGAAACAAGTGAGAGACTCAAGGAGAGTTGACAATTGCATAAAGCATGCTTTATCAAAATGGAAGTCTCGCCTTTCTCCTTTAAATGGCAAAATGTCGGTTAAAACTTGAACCACTTGGATAATAGACATAAATCAAGTGCAATCTTCTGATTATAGAGAGATTTGCAAGCTAATAGACCTGCAAAGTGAGATTAAGTAGTAAGGTTATGAGATTTGGCTATATGTTCATCAAAGAAATGACTTATAATTCAAGTTTGACATGCCATCTTCATCTCTTTGAAACTTATAGCTCAATTATGATAATTTTATGTTCTTGGAAATTTTGGAAAGCTTGAATCAAGATCTACAACTTTCATGTTGACCACTTTGGATAAATCAAATGGGAACTTGTTGAAAATTAGCTAAGAAGTTGGGATAAAAAACTGATCAAAACTTGTTGAAATTTTTTCTAAGTGTTGGATAAAAATAATCAGAACTTCATGGGCCTATATCTCTTAATCCAAGAACTTTTTGAGGATAATCCCACATTGACAAAGTTGTAGAATTAATTAATCCCTACAACTTTTATGTTGAAAGTTTTCCTTGAATCAACTTGGATCTTGAGGAAACTTGCTTGTGAAGTTAGGGTTTTTTAGGTACAAAACACTTGAAATTTCTAAGTGTTTAAAATTCTTTCAACTTTGACTTTTGTTGAATTTATTGATTTTTGATGATCCAACTCGATAATTTTTAATGTTTTGATGATTCTTGATTTTTAAATTCCAATGTTGACCAAAAAGTCAAAGTTTGACTTTTGTGTGATTGTTGACTTTTCATCAATTGATTCAATTTCTCAACTATCAATCACTTGTATCTCTGGAAATGTTTTGAGCCAGGTAATTAGGTAAATATGTTGTATTTGAGCCCTTGAGATCATGCTTTAAACATTTAGGTCATGCACTAGGCCAATAGTCAATGATCGGTCATCTTTAATCAAAACCCTAATTTTGGCAATTTTGACCTTTGATGATTTGAGGGCTTTCCTTGAGGAATCATGGTCAAACCTTGATCAAATGATAAATATCACTTCAAAATTTTTATGTTGACAAAAAATATTGAAGTTTGACTGTGTGATGACCATAGTTGACTTTTTACCCAATATAGTTGATTTTCAATCATCTGAGCTATTGACTGAGCAAACATGTGAGGCAAGACTTGAAACTTGACATAAGCATTATTAAGGACCTATGATGAACCATGAAAGTCAATTGAGACCTTTGAAAACCAATCTTCTTTGAGAATCACCCAACCCTAGTTGAAGACCTTTGTTTAGGAGGAGGTTTGACCAGTCTACTTTTGAATATCTTTGAGTATTTGAGACCTTTGCGAACATGTTTTTTTGGAAGAAAATGGGAAGGGAAATTTTGGGGTACAACACATGGTAAACAAGGTTGATATAAAAACTTTAGGATAAAATAATTCTATTCTTTTGGAGCCATATCTCAAGTGGGTACGAGCTCGCGCTCAAAACCTTATGATGCCATATCCAACTGTTCTACCAGTGATCTTAAAGCATGTTTTCGAAGGAGACGTTTCTCGCATCCTCCTTCATTTGGACATGCCTACTAACCTCAAAGAATTGCAGAAGTCATGGATTCAAATCAAGGAAGAACGGGACACCTTTGAAGCTCAATTATATGCAAGTGAAAAGAAAGTGTTGGAACTCAAAAAGCAACCTCACGGGGAGCAAAGACTTAATGCATACATCGATACAGAGAGGAAGCGTCCATGGGAGATTTGAGTCTTAGGTTTTAGAAGTTCATATTGTTGTCTCCTTGAGACCCTTTTTCTTTTCACTGTAATCCTAAGAGGCAATTGTAATTTTGAACTTACTAATGAAGTCTTTGTTTCTTTTTCCTTTTGATTAGCAAATTTAAATCTCCTAAGGTCCTTGAAAACATTGCATCAACATATCATGCATCATTTCATAAACATGTTTTCTAATAAAGGTTTCCTCATTTATTTACTCTTTATTTCAGTATAAGATGGCCCTCGAACAAATTGTCAAGGATCTGCAAACTCAACATGCGCAATTTCAAGAGACTTTTCTGAATCTGGCCAAAGGGAAACAAGAGATGATGGAACTTCTCACTATGAAAAAGAAGACTAAGAAGTGAGATGTTATCCTCAACATGGGGAAAAGATTCAAAAATCTTGCTCAACCAGTTCGAGTGAGTGATGTTTCCTCTGAGGAAGACGACAACCAAGAGGAGGATGGCATAAGTGTCAGGGGTGAAGATAGAAATAATCAGGTTTTTGAGGATGAAGACTACTCTGACGAACAGTATCCTCCTGCAGATGATAAATACAAGCAGTTAGAGGACCGACTCAAAGCTGTGGAAATTCAGAAAGTGCCTGGATTGGATTTTGGAGAGTTAGTTCTGATCCCAGGGGTGGTCATCCCTCACAAATTCAAGGTCCCTATCTTTGTTAAATATGATGGGGTCTCTTGTCCCAAACTTCATATGAGGTCGTATGTTCGAAAAATCCAATCTCATACTACTGAACAGAAATTATGGGTCTATTTCTTCTAAGAAAGTTTTTGGCTAGCACTCAACTAGAATGGTTCTATCAACTGGAGGGAACCAACATTCACACATGGGAAGACTTGGGTGCTGCTTTCTACAAGCAATGTTAATATAATGCTGACCTGGTGCCGACTCGTGTACAATTGCAAAACATGTCCATGGGCTCGAATGAAGGGTTCCAGGAGTATGCCCAAAAGTGGAGAGACTTAGCTGGAAGGGTCTAACCTCCCTTGTCTGATCGGGAATTAATTGATATATTTGTGGGCACTCTAACAGGCCCATTCTTTAATCTATTGATTGGAAGCTCGTCATCCGGTTTTACAGAGTTAATTCTGACTGGAGAAATAGTAGAAAATGGCATTAAGAGTGGGAAGATTCCAATGGCTGCAACTTCTAATGCTGTGAAGAAGTCGTTCACTGGTAAGAAAGAAATCAACATTGTCTATGGCTAGAAGGGTCGTAGTAAAAATGACAATCATCAGTCTGTGGGAGCGGTGTTGATCTCTCATTTGGCGCCTATTCAACAATAAGAATTGGGCAACCAGTATAGGTCAGACGCTCCGAGGAGGCAGTTTACCAGGATTAATATGTCATTGACTCAAGCATTACAACATTTGTTAAAGGCTGAACTCATTTTACTACGGGATCCTCCTCCTAATCCCCACGCATCCTCTCCTAAGTACAATCCAAATGTGAGGTGTGTCTATCATTCGAACAGTCCTAGACATGACACCAACAACTACAGGACCCTGAAAAACAAAATTTAAGACATGATTAATAACTAGGAAATTGAGTTCGACCCTCTAGAGACTCCGAACGTGATTACTGCACCTATGACTAAGCATGACAAAGGAATAAGTGCTATTGAATATGTTTTATATATTACCTCCATAAATGATGTGGTTACCCCTCTCTCAATAATCAAGGAGAATTTGCTATGAGCCGGTTTATTACCAGTGTGATACGATGGCCAGAACCGGGACTGTTTTGAAATATTGGTTTGCATTTTGCGTTTGTGTTCGCAAAATGTTGCGGTAAGCAAGAGTCACCACCGACTTTTATTTTATCCAACAAGGAAAGGAAAAAAGCACAGAAAAATTCCTTTTTCGAGATTTTCTGAGTACGAGGGGTAGATTATAGAAAGGGAAGGTATTATCACCCTTTCTATCCGTAGTTATCTACGGGCTCTTAGGTACTTGCTCATCATTTTCAAAATTGTTTTCTTTGTGTTTGTGGGCTTTGAAAAGTTTTTGTTTTAACTTCGATTTAACTCTTGCTTTTGTCTTCAAGAGTGTAATGAAGTGTTTTTGAAAACTTGTTTGTAAAAGAGTGTAAGTGTAAAAAAAGTTTGATTTGATTGAGCAAGTACTTAAGAACTAATCTACCTACTCGAAAAAAGAATCGTTCTGTATTTGTTTCCTTTAGACAGCACTATCCCACTATTAGTGAGTAGGTAGCACCGTCGTTGGAGTTTTGAGGGTCAATTCGAAAAGGGACGTTCGGTCACTAAAGTAACGTTAGGATGTCTTAGTAGTAACCCTAATGTCTTAGATCAATTATCTGAGGCAACCTTTCCGAGGCAACTTTGATCTCTAGACAAAAGGACGACCACTAAAGCATCCTATACTCAATGACCGTTTACCGAAGGCAACCAAGTGGGAGTGTACCCTAGGAGTGCGCATGTGCGAGTGATTCAATTTCAGATTTATTATCTTTGCATATTTTAGGGTTATCTAACTGTTTTAAAATTAAACATACATTCTTGTCATGCATCCTATTATCATACATCTAACAGTTAATATTTTGCGGAATTTAAAATGCGGAAATTAAACTAAGCTATAACAAGGCTTCAGGTATTTACATAGCCAAAAACAAACCCTTTGAAAATAAAGCGATAAAAGTAAATAAACGTCCTAATTAAACTATTACAAACTGTGAGCAGATACAATAATTGGGATAAAAAATAAAATAAAGTGCGCGATGACAAGTTAGATCGAATGCGAACTAGGGTTTTGACCCTTCTATCCTAATGAAAATAGAAAATGTTTTTGTTGTTTTTAATATTTTTTAAAGAAAAGAATTAGGTTTTAAAATATAAATATACAAATTAATTAGTGATTAAATTAATTAATAAAAATAATTACATGACCTATTTATGGTTTTTTGGTTATTTTAGGAAAAAAAATATAATTAAGTTAGTAATAAAACCTATTTATTCTAATTATTTTGAAGTTATTTACAAAATAATTAAAGTTATCTAAATTAAATCTAATTAAGTTGATAATTTTATTGATAAAAAATACCTAAATCTAATTGATGAAAAATAATATTTTATGATTTTTTGATAAAAAGAAAATAATTTGATGGTTAGTAAAATAAATAAATAAATAAATAAATTAAATGAAATATAAAAAAGAAAAAGAGTAAGAAATGGGCCTGAAAAGCATTTTTGGGGGGTGCAAACAGCCAGATCTGGGCCCATTTGAGTGAGGTCCACGTTGACCTTCCAATTCTGATGCTATGCGTTGACTGTGGCTCATGATGCACCTTCAGATGATGGCCATCAGATTTGGACATCTGACACTTGGCTGGCTAGATTGGGAGGATGTATGGTGGACCCTGGGTTTGTACATGCATGAGATCACCTGAAAGGAATTGAGAAAAAACACAAATGTTGGAGGCAGGGGTCGAACCCCTGACCTCAAGCACTCCCACGCCTTAACACCAACCTGGCTACCACTGGGCCATTCACGTTAGTTGTAATAATAATGCAAAACAATAATCAAATATTAAAAAGCAACGTAAATCAATTCAGCGTGCGAAATTTGAACAAGCCAATGGAGGAGTGCCACACAGTCGTCTCCTTCCTTGGATCCGTTGGTAAAAGTGAAACACTTTTACCTACAGACGTTTGTCCATAGCTATAACCAGGGTTCGTTCCCAAATCTTCCATGGGCCATATAAATGACACCTAATGCCATGGTTAGATTCGTCTCATCCTTCTGAACACGATGGTACCATTCATGAAGGCTAATTTCTCCTGCAAGCAAAAACCCTAATTTGAAGCTACGAAACCTAACCATGGTGAAATCTTGTATAGGCCAAATAAATGCAATTAAACCATACAACAAACTTGTATATGTCTCATAGATCAAGAATATGTGACTAATTCATGTTAGCAATGCCTAAATCATGCTAACCGATTTCAAAAATTCAAGGATATCGTGAGGGACTTACAAAGCTTTTTGGGACTGGAAAGGCTTTGTTCTTGATTGCTTTAGCTTGCTGACACTCCCAAGAATCCATTGGGATAAGCAAAGAGTCTTGTATTGGCCTCTAAGTACAAATTCGATTCACCACTTTTTCTTGATTTTTCCAATTTGTGTTCTCCTTGTTGCACCTGTTTCTAACTTAGTTTTTGGTCTGCCTTTGTTCTATTTGTATCAAGGAATGAATTAGGGTTGATAGAATGCACTCAATCTTCCTCCATCAATGAGTTTGATCTTGATTTGATTCACCTTAAAGTCTTTCCAAAAATGGCCTAAATCCAATCTTTTTATGCACCCTAATGCCTTGCACGAGTTTGAATACTTGCTAGCTGTAATTGAAACCTGAAACAAGCACAAAATCTTTTATTTTCAATATTTTGGATTTTATATGATTTGTTTTGATTTAAATTGAATTAATTCAAATAAAAATCAAAATAAATAATAAAAACATGATAATGACAAGTGGCAAAGGCTAGAGCTCGTGGACTATGTTGCCAACTCAAAACAAGTGAAAAAGATTGGGCCCATTTGGCAAAATTTGAAGTTTTAGGCATAATTGACTTTTGGTAATTTTGCAAAAAAGGTCAACTTCACCAATGCACAACTTCCTCAATTTTGACTCTTTGGAGGTTTTCTTTGACTTTTTAGAAATCTTGAGATGTCCTATAATCAACCCTTTTGGTCTCATCTCAATTTGATATACCATGCTCATGTATGAAGCTTTGACAAAAAAGATGTTTTTGTTGACTTTTCAAAATGACCTATAATGTCCAAATTCATAACTTCTTGTGAGTGCATATTTTGAACTTGGGAGATGAAGATGGATTGTAGAGAATTGCATCCTCTTAAAAATGAGCTTTTTATGGGTCATTTCTCATAAAGTATGAGAAAGTTATGCATAGTCAAAGTTGAGTTGACTTTTCCTACAAAACCCTAATTTAGCAACTTTTGAGTCTTGATGAATTATGAGCAATCCTTGATGAATCATGATCAAACCTTTATCAAATGATGAAACATCCTTCAAAATGATAATGTTGACTAAAAATCTTGAAGTTTGACTGTATGTGGGCCACAGTTGACTTTTGCCCTAGCACAGTCGATCTTTAGGCATTTGAGCAATTGACTGAGCGAACTTCCTCTGCAAGGCTTGAAACTTGACATGGATGATCTTGATAACATATTAGGACATTGGTGAGAATTTGTAATCACTTGGACTCAAGTGTTTTGATGCAACATGAAACCCTAATTTGAGGTAGACTGCCTTAGGAGAGAGCTTGTCTGGCCAACCCTTGGACTACCTTGAGTAACTTGGGGATCTTTCTTGAAATGTTTTTGAGAAATATGGGAGGGAAAATTTTGGGGTACAGCATCCACACACATCTGAACCTTACCATCTTTCTTCGGCACCGGAACCACGTTGGCAACCCACTGCGGGTAAGAGGTAACTGCTAGACAACCGGCGTCAAACTGTTTCATAACCTCAGCTTTGATCTTCTCAGACATCTCGGGGAGCATACGGCGAACCTTCTGCTTTACCGGAGGACAGTCTTCTTTGGTTGGAAAGTGGTGTACCACAATATCAATATCCAACCAAGGCATATCTTCATAAGACCAGGTGAAGATCTCAACATAGTCATGTAGCATTTGAACCAACAGTTGCTTGACACTAGACTCCAGATTTGCACTGATCTTGACCTCTTTCTTGTCTTCTTCTGTACCCAGATTTACTGTTTCCACTGGCTCTTCATGCGGCTGTATGGCCCTTTCTTCACGAAGTAACAGTCTAGCAAGTTCTCCAGGCACCTCACAATCATCCTTACCTTCGTCCTCGACTTGGTTGATCGGATTTTTGAAGTCATAACTGGCAGTCGTTATCCGTGGGATCCAGAGTTGATGTGGACCTGTATTATGATATGTGAGTGTGTGTAAGACAAATAACTGTTTTGATAGAGTGCAAGATAGAAAAGAAAAACAAGGAGTGCAAAATTTGTAATGCAAGAAAAACGTCCAATGCTTTATTGATGATATATGGAAATGACACATAATAAGCCCTCACAAACAAAGCAACGGTGTCTCGGGCAAGGCACCGGGCCATAAAAGTTTCAAATTTTCTGTTACAAGTCTCAAAACAAAAGTCTATTACTGTGTAATAAAAGAAACGGGCACGAAGTCCTTCGCCGTCCAATTGTTCAAGCCACCGTCGGTAGTCGGGTAAATCCAGCTGTCAAAATCTGACTCTTCATCATCATCTTTAATTACATTCACTCCCGGATTACTGATGCGCATAAGAGGTCTTCCAATTCGCGCACGTCGAACCGCCCTTTGAGCTTCTACGGTAAAACCCAAACCAAACTTGTCAGTCTTGTGTGTAAAGTCAGGGAGTTGGCCCCAATTTGCACACCTACCTTTTTCAATAACAGCCCGGGCATCTTTGAGGAAAGCCATCTTTAATGGAGGTTTGTCAGCAGTAATTTAAGTCGATGCCAGAGTCTGGGGGACTTCTTTAAAGTTCTGACACGGGGTTTCGATGAACTCCCCATCCATCTCCACATACCAAAAGGAATTAAGATGACTTACCATGTACTCCTCCTCACCCTGCACCGTAACAATCTTCCCCTTTACTGGATATTTCAACATCTGATGGAGCGTAGAAGTTACAGCCCCAACTTTATGAATCCATGGGCGACCCAACAAGCAAGAATAAGATGGTCGAATGTCCATTACATAGAACATAGACGCAAAAGTATGGGAACCAACCTTAACAGGTACATCCACCTCTCCATGTATCATCCTTTTGGACCCGTCAAAGGCCCTAACCACAATATTACTTGGCTTCAGAACCAACCCCTTGCAATCCAACCGATCTAATGCTTTCTTGGGTAAAACATTTAATGAGGACCCAATATCCACCAGCACGTGGGCCAAAGTAGTGCCCCTGCACTCGGTTGAGACGTGCAGAGCATCATCATGATTCCTTCCTTTGGCAGTCAGATCTGCGTCGGAGAAACCCAACCCGTTGTCAGCGGTCAAACTAGCCACATAGTCTTTGAATTGATCAGCAGATGTTTCCTGTGGCACATGCACAGTTTTAAGGAAAGCAATTAAAGCCTTTTGCATGGGCTTCTGAGCACAACAATAAATACAACATAGAGATCTTCGACGGGGTCTGCCCCAGCTATTCGACTATGTTGTAGTCGCTTTTCTTGATAATCTTCAGAATTTCCTCTATCTCCTGCCTAGAGGTTTCAACAATGACTTTCTTTGGTGCCTCCATCCGGGCAGGCCCACCTGTAACTTCTTTGCCCCGAGTGTCAGATGACTCGGCGACAGGGGTGATAACTGGAGTAAGAATAGGAACAATAACTGACATACTGGCAGATGGAATAACAACAGGCTTTTGAACAATTGGAGGAGAAATCTCAGGAGAGAAGAGTCTTCCACTTCGGGTGACATTGCTAGACCCGACAATATTGTTGACATCAGTATCAACCTCTTCATTCTTCAAGTCTTATTTAATCCCATGATAATACACATCGGCACCACAGTGCCACGGGACAGCCTTATCCGAAGTGTAAGGGATAAGGCCAGGAATAGTAATGATTAATGGAGCAACTCTCGGAACAGATGTAATCTTAACAGGATTTCTCGAGGAAGCCTTGGAAGGATTGGCAGAAATGGTTATTATGGAAACATCTTCAACGGGAATCAATGGAATCGAATTCTTCTCGAACAGTATCTCTTTGTTATCCATCAGGAGCTGAACACCTGATTTCAGTAAATAGCAACCAGTAGGCAGGATGGAACACAGATGGCAACCTTCGCCACAACCTGGAAATAAACCGACCAACAATAGATTCTTCTTAACGGTCATCAACAGAGTAGAAATGTATTCCACAGAGGTCACAAATGAATCACCGTCCACAATATTTACTCCACGCTTGGGCATAGGAGCAGTCATGACATTAGGCTTTTCTGGTGCATCAAACTCAATTTCTTTAGCTTCAATCAAATCTTGCACCTTATTCCTCAAGGCCCAACAGTTGTTTGTATCATGCCCTGGGCTATCAGAGTGATAGGCGCAACGGGCATTTGGATTATACAGCGGAGAGGTGGTACTGGGATTCTTTGGGGCTTCCCTCAGAGTTACCAGGTTAGTCTTCAACAATTGCGGCAGAATTTGAGACAAGGTCATACTGAGCCGAGTATACTATCTCTGCGGTCTCTCTACTCTTTGCTGATTGTTACGCTGTGGGGAAATGTTGGGTCTTGATATTACCACCGCATTCACTGCTTGGCGGAGTTCAGGTCGGTTTTGGCTCCTCGAGCTGTAAACTGCACTAGCTTCTTTCTTGAAAGGCTTCTTTTTTGTACTTGATGAAGCACCTTTCTGTATTTTGCCACTTCTAATACCAACTTCTACTCTCTCCCCAGTCATAATCAATTCAGTGAACCCAGACGATGAACTTCTGATCAAATGATTGAAATATGGACCAGACAAAGTCCCAAGAAACATATCCACCAACTCCCTATCAGACATAGGGGGTTGTACTCTTCCAGCCAGATCTCTCCACTTCTGAGCGTAGTCCTTAAAACCTTCGCTCGCACCCATTGACATACCCTAAAGTTGAGCACGTGTGGAAGCAAGGTCAGAATTATACTGGTATTACTTGTAAAAAGCAGCAGCAAGGTCCTCCCAGTTGCGGACATTAGCTCCTTCCAGTTGATAGAACCATTCAAGCTGAGTCTATGACAGACTATCTTGAAAGAAATGAACCCAAAGGTTTCTATCAGCAGTATATGGTTGAATTTTTCTAACGTACAAGCGAAGGTGGAGCTTTGGACAGGATACTCCATTGTACTTAGCAAAGACCGGAGCTTTAAACTTGTGCGGAATCACCACCCCAGATGCTAGTCCCAAATCTCCGAAGTCCAAACCGGGAACCTTCTGAATCTCCATTGCACTCAGCCAGTCTTTGAGTTGCTTGTACCTATCCTCAGCAAGAGGGTACTGTTCATCATCAAAATCAGTGCCATTATCAGAGACCACAGGGCTAATACCCTTTCTCTCTTCTTGATTCTCTCCTTCTCCAAATGAATGAGACAAATCAACTTCCTCTCGCAACCTATTCCCAAATCTGTGACCCATATTCTGCAGAACCACCTTCTTCTTCTTCTTCTTGTCCTTCAAGATGAGAGTATTCAAATCTTGCTTCCCTTTGGCCAAGTTCAAGAACATCTCCTGAAATTAAGCATTCTGAGCCTGAAGAGCTTTGATGGCTTCATCAGTAGGTGTTTCAGAAGACATTCTGTGCTGAAATATACAGCGAAGAAGATAAGAAACCTGTAATGGTACCTGCAATGAGGTGCATGGTAATGGAATGCGTATGAAATGATTTCAAAGACTTTGGGAGATTCAAATTTGTAAACCAAAATAAAACACACTTTATTAGATTCAAACTTGTAACAATGTTTAACAATGCCTTTAAGGCGTTACAAAAGAAATAAACTGAAAAGAAAATCAAAACTAGAAATGATAAAAGACATCAAAAATCCCATGGTCGTTTTCTCTTCGTGTTGACATAATCGTTGATTGTCCTTTCATTCTCAAGCTGCCTTGTAAGCTTCAAGATCTTTCATTCCTGCTCATGATACTTCTCCCTGTAGGTATCCCTTTCTTCCTTCAGCTGGATCTAAGATCTCTTCAATGCCCCAAGATCAGTAGGCATATATGGATGGAGGATCGTATAAGGAACCTCTTCTTCATTAGTATGCTCTACAATCACCGGCAAAACAACTTCATATGGCATCCCCAACTTTTGAGCATGGGTTCGAACCCACTGGAGGTAAGGTTGCATCGGGAGAGAAGTCTTCAGTCCTAGCTCGTGTGGGTCAGACCTGTTCACCCTGCCCCAGGCTCATATAAACCTTCGGCGATGCTCATTGACGTCCCCTTTGTAGTCAAAGACAATATCTGTAAGTAGCAGCTCATAAGAACCGTCTCTCCGAGCGCGTCCAAACGGTCATAAAGCCAAGCAAGGATTGTAGGTTATTCCCCCTCTAATTCCAAGCAACGTAACATTAGGGTATTCCCCACATCAATCAATGACATCTACCTTTTCCATATCTTTAGAACTCCAAAGGATGTCCGTATGAGCAATGGACATGATTCTGTAAGCCCAACCTACACCTTCCTCATTCTTCAATACAGATTTGGGGAGGTGCAAAATAAACCACCTCGCCAGCAGCGGCGTACAACACATGAGGGTCCCCCTTCTTCGCACAATACGAGTATAGAGAGAATGCAGAATATCACCTAGAAGAGTAGGCACTGGGTTTCCAGAAATGAAGATCTTGACCGCATTCACATCTATGAAAGAATCTGGATTCGGGAACAAAACCAAGCCGTAGATGAGGAGAGCCAGGATGTCTTCAAATGCTTGAAAGTCCAAGTTATCCCAAAACTGTTGAGCTTGATCCATTAGAAACTTAGCCAAGAAACCTTTAACCCCGCTCCGTGTCTCCCAGTTAGATACTACCTCAACCCTTTTTAGATGTAAGGCTGAAGCAATATCCTCAGGTCTAAGAACCTCCTCCAAACCTGTAAAGGGTGTCTGCTCTAGAATGGAGATGCCTAGTAAATCAGAAAACTCCTCTAAAGTAGGGACCAACTGATAATCCAGGAAGGTAAAACAATGATGCAACGGGTCAAAGAACTGGAACAACACACTCATCATTTGCTCATCCAACTTTGAAGTGACCAGGCTAAGGAGATGACCATGTCTTCTAACAAATGAAGAAGTATCAGGAACTTTCAAGACCAACTCTCTGAGCTGAGCAGGGATTTGCACGAAGTTGACTCGAATGGTATTTCAGCGTACTAAAGCCATAAGCTGCAAAACAGAACAAAGATGAATCCCCTCGGTCTTTGAAATGGTTAGTCTAATGAAATATGCATGCTATGTTATGATGCATGATGTCATGATAAAACACACAATAGTTATGGCAGATAACAAACATGGTAAAGGCAAACAAGTCACACAAGAGCCCTTGAGTTTAGGCTTGCATGGAGTCTAGGTACTACCCTCTTGAAGTTCAGTTGGTTTAACTTGTCCTAATAATAGTAACCGGGTTCTAGAGGTTCTCAATATCACTGACCATCCTCCATCGGTCATGGTTTCAGCTCACGCAATCTTTTCTTGCGGCCGAAACTATCTCGAGAGTATGGTCTCAATGAGTGTAGCATCGAGTATCAACCAGTTCCTAGCTCTACACCGAGACCGGCTATCTCACTACTTCCTCTGGCCAAGTTGGTCAATTATAGGTTCTAAGGTCAGTTGATGCTTAACGACCCATATAGCAGCCCCGTATTGTCCTTGTTCCTCCACGAGGGATACCGATACCAACTAATGTGCCACATCAACGTAGCTACTGCTTCAACCGTATCGGTCTACGCTGTATAGTTCCCTCACAGTTTATTGCTACTTACCTAAAAGGTGTCCCCCAGATTCGGGTTAGGATCTATAGTAACTCCGATACAAAGCCCAAAAAGATAAAGCAATCAAATCAAACAATAAAAAACAATATGATGAACTAATCCTAAGGTATACCCCACTTATTTTATTTCCCCAGCAGAGTCGCCAGTTCTGTGATACGGTGGCCAGAACCGGGACTGTTTTGAAATACTAGTTCGCGTTTTGCGTTTGTGTTTGCAAAATGTCGCGGTAAACAAGAGTCGCCACCGACTTTTATTTTATCCAACAAGGAAAGTAAAAAAGCACAAAAAAATTCCTTTTTTGAGATTTTCTGAGTACGGGGGGTAGATTATAGAAAGGGAAGGTATTAGCACCCTTTTTATCCGTAGTTATCTACGGGTTCTTAGGTACTTGCTCATCATTTTCAAAATTTGCTTTTCTGTGTTTGTGTGATTTGAAAAGTTTTTGTTTTGACTTCGATTTAACCCTTTCTTCTATCTTCAAGAGTGTTACGAAGTGTTTTTTTGGAAATTTTGTTTGAAAAGGAGTGTAGGTGTGAAAAAGTTTGTTTGGATTGAGCAAGTACTTAAGAGCTAATCTACCTACTCGAAAAAAAGAATCATTCTATGTTCGTTTCCTTTAGACAGCGCTATCCCACTATTAGTGAGTAAGTAGCACCATCGTTGGAGTTTTGAGAGTCAATTCGTAAAGGGACGCACAGTCACTAAAGCAATGTTAGGGCGTCTTAGTAGTAACCCTAATGTCTTAGATCAATTATTTGAGGCAACAATATCCGAGGCAACCATTCTGAGGCAACTTTGATCTTTGAGACAAAAGAGCGACCACTAAAATATCCTATACTCAATGACCGTTTACCGAAGGCAATCGAAGTGGAGTATACCCTAGGAGTGCGCATGTGCGAGTGATTCAATTTCAAATTATTATCTTTGCACATTTTAGGGTTATCTAACTATTTTAAAGTTATTCATACGTTCTTGTCATGCATCCCTATTATTCATACATCTAACAGTTAATATTTTGCGGAATTTAAAGTGCGGAAAGTAAAGCTAAGCTATTACAAGGCTTCAGGTATTTACATAGCCAAAAATAAACCCTTAAAACAAAAGCGATAAATGAAAGTAAAAGTCCTAATTAAACTATTACAACTTGTGAGCAATTACATTAATAGGATAAAAATAAATGATAAAGTACGCGCGAGGAAATTTAGATCGGGAGAGAACTAGGGTTTTGACCCCTTCTAACCTAATCGAAGGCAAAATTGTTTTTGTTGTTTTTAATATTTTTTTAAAGAAAAGAATTAGGGTTCCTTAAATTAAATACACAATTAATTAGCTAATTAAATTAACTAAAGAAAATAATTAAATGGCCTATTTTTGTGTTTTGGTTATTTTAAGAAAAAAGAAAATATAATTAAGTTAAAACCCTAATTGTTCTAATTAATTTTAATTATTTACAAAATAATTAAAGTTACCTAAAATTAAATATCCTAATTAAATTAATTAATTTTTTGATAAAAAAAAATCTAAACCTAATTTGTTGAAAAGTTGATTTTATGTGATTTTTTGATAAAAGAAAAATTAATTTGTGTTAGTAAAATAAATAAACTAAATTAATTAAAACAAAATATAAAAGGAAAAGATTAAAGAAAATTGGGCCTGAAAGTAATTTGGGGGGTGAGTATATCAGATTCTGGGCCCAAAAGAAGGTGACCCACGTTGACCTCCATGATCTCCTGCCATGCGTTGACTGGGCGTACCATGGTCCTTCAAATGATGGCCATCAGATTTGGCCATATGAAAATCCAAAGGTGAGATAATGAGGGCATATGGTGATCCCTTGTCCTTGTGTGCGCACTATTGTACCCCAAAACTTGCCCTTCCATATTCCTCAAAACATTGCAAGAAAAATCTCCAAGTTGCTCAAGTTTGCTCAAGAGTTGGACAAACAAGCTATCTCTTAAGGCAGTCAACCCCAAATTAGGGTTTTGTGTTGCATCAAGATCCTTGAGTCCAAATGATCTCAAGTGCTCTCCAATGTCGTAATATGTTCTCAAGATCATCCATGTCAAATTTTAAGCCTTGCAGGGAAGGTTTGCTCAGTCAATTGCTCAAAGGTCCAAAAATCGACGGTGCTAGGGCAAAAGTCAACTGTGACCTATATACAGTCAAACTTCAATATTTCTTGTCAATATTCTCATTTTGAAGGATATTTCATAATTTTATCAAAGGTTGATCATGAGTCATCAAGGATTGCTCAAAATTCATCAAGATTCAAAAGTTGCTAAATTAGGGTTTTGCAGGAAAAGTTAACTCAACTTTGACCAAGAATAACTTTCTCATAATTTATGAGAAATGACCCATCCAAAGCTCATTTTTAAGAGGATGCAATTTCCTACAATCCATCTTCATACCCCAAGATCAAAAAATGCACTCACAAGAAGTTATGAATTTGGACATTATAGGTCATTTTTGAAAGTCAACAAAAAAACCTTTTTTTCCAAAGCTTATAATTTGAGCATGGAATATAAAAATGAGATGAGACCAAAATGATTGGTTAGAGGACATCTCAAGATTTCTAAAAAGTCCAAGAACACCTCCAAAAGTTCAAAATTGAAGAAGTTATGCATTGTTGAAGTTGGACTTTTTTGCAAAATTGCCAAAAGTCAACTATCCCCAAAACTTCAAATTTTGTCAAATGGGCCCATTCTTTTCCACTTGATTTGAGCTTGCATAGTTTCCCACGTGTCCTAGCTTCATCCATGAGCCCATATTTCATTTTTATTATTTTAATTTGATTTTTTATTAAATTTATTCATTTTAAATCAAATAAAATCATAGGAAATCTAAATAATTAATAAGTCTTGATTTTTTTATTGTTTTAGGCTTTGTTCACAGCTAGCATCACCATCAAATTCATATCAAGCCAAATCATGTGCAAAAAGATTGAATCAAATCAAATTTGGAAGGTTTAATAATGGAGATCAAATCACATTCACGTGCATTGATATGAAGGGATTCAATCCATAATTTCTACCCTAATACAAAGCATATTACATAAGCAAGCCAAGGGATACGAGATCAGGGTTGGAAAGTGCAGAGAGAGGCAGAACAAAAAGTGAAAAAATCACAAAAAAGTGAGAAGTCGAAATCCAGGTTAGAGGCATTTTCAGAGGCCAAGACTTGTCCCAATCGCTTCCTGAGCATTCACTAAATCTACCTGGATCCAAAGCAAGCTTTTTCAGACGTCCAAACGCGTTGTAAGTCTCACGAAACACAACTCTATTCTTGAAATCGAAATTCACCATTCTTGCATCCATTGAATGAAATAACTGCATATTTGTAATCCTCACATCATTTGTAAACTTTTGGCATCATTTAATTTCGTTTATCTAACCTGTAATGCAAAACACCATAGCTAGGGTTCTTGGAGCGTTTTTGGGGTTTTCTATTTCAGGAACAATTTATCCACAAGAAGGGCATGGTTTTGATCAGGAAGCCAGGACGAGTCAAACCATGTTCTTGGAATGGATTTATATGACCTAGAGAAGATTTTTGGACAGGCCTGTGTTTTTAGCTGCGGATTCAAATCCGCAGGTATTCTTTTACAGGTTTCAGGACAGGGACGATGAGGTGTCCCCTGCCCATTGGTGGATTCAAACCAAGCACGCCTTTTTTTGTTTTGCTGGCATATGATTTGTTTTTATTATATTATGTATTCTTTGCATCTTATTAACAAATGAATCAACATAGCGTAGTGGCAAGCGTGCAAGGGTAAACTGCCTCATGACCTGGGTTCGAATACCAGGTCCCCCACTTTCTCAATATTTTTTCTCTTCAGGTATTCCTATGCGCGCATAAGCTTGCAGTACACTATGTATCCCCGTCCATGCAATAGCCAGATGGCCAAAGGCCAGATCTGGTGGTCCATGAGTGGAGGTCCACCATAGTCCAAGTCCACGCGTGCCTACTGGATTCCAAAAAGTCAACAAAGGCCAGCCATTATTGGGCCACGAAATTGCTACCAGCACCCCCATAATCCAGGCCCAAACTCTCTCTTTCACTTATTTTATTTTATTTTATTAATTGTTTTATTATTTTTGTTTAATTTCTAACCCATCAAAATTCAGTCTTTTATCAAATAAAATCACAAAAATATTTATTTTTTATTTCAAATCAAATTTTAATCTTTTATTTTTCTTAATAAATTTATTAATTAATTAGGTTTTAATTAGAGAACTTTAATTCCTTTTGAAAAATATTTAAAATTAATTAGACTTTATTAGTTTTAACCATTAATTAAATTATTATGATTTCTTTCCTGAATAATCAAAAACAAAAAATAATTTATTTTTATTAATTAATTTATTTAATTTAATTTAGTGATTAATTTAGGTTATTTCCTTCTTAAAATAAAAAACTAAAAAAAAGATTTTTTCTTTAACCAAAAGGGTCAAAACCCTAGTCATGCGTCCGATTTAATTTTGCACCGCGATTTACTTTCTTTTATCCAATAATGTACTTGCTTCCGAATTGTAATAGTAAATAGGACTTTTAATTATTTTTATCGCTTTATTTTACTTTTCAAAGGGTTTGTCTTTGGCGATATAAATACCCGACGCCTTGTAATTTAAATTCCGCATTTTATTTTTCGCAAATTATAACTGCTGGATGTTTGATAATAGAGTTTGCATGACAAGACTGAATGTTAATCTTAAAATCAACTTAGATCACCCCTAACATGTACAAATATAAAAATAAACTGAAAATGACACACTCACACATGCGCACTCTTAGGGTACACCCCACTTGGTTGCCTTTGTACACGGTCATTGACTATAGGTCGTTTTATAGGTCGCCCTCTTGTCTAAAAGATCATAGTTGCCTCGAAACGGTTGCCTCGGATATTGTTGCCTCAAACAAACGATCTAAGACATTAGGGTTACCACTAAGGCGTCCTAACATTACTTTAGTGACTATAAGTCTTGCATTCGAATTGACCCTCAAACTCCAACGACGGTGCTACCTACTCATTAATAGTGGGATAACATTATCTAAAGGACATTAGCATAGAACGATTCCTTTTTCGAGTAGGTAGATGGTTCTTAGATACTTTCTCTTTCAAAAAAACAAAACCTTTTTCACACTTACACTCCTTTTCGAACAAAGTTTTCAAAAACACTTCATACGCTCTTGAGGACAAAAGCAAGAGTTAAATCGAAGTTTCAAATAAAAACTTTTTCAAAACCCACAAGCACAAAGAAAACAATTTTTGAAAACAATTGAGCAAGTACCTAAGAGCCCGTGGATAACCACGGATAGAAAGGGTGCTAATACCTTCCCTTTCTATAATCTACCCCCCGTACTCAAAAATATCTCAAAAAAAAAGGAATTTTTCTGTGCTTTTTTCCTTTCCTTGTTGGATAAAATAAAATTTGGTGGCGACTCTTGCTTACCGCGACATTTTGCAAAAACAAAACGCAAAATGCAAACCAGCATTCCAAAACAGTCAGTTCTTCCCACCGTATCACAGAACTGGCGACTCTGCTGGGGACATCTTTATAAGTGGGGTGTACCTTAGGAATAGTTCATAATGTTTTCAATTGCTTGATTTTTATGCTTTATCTTTGTGGGCTTGAATCGGAGTTACTATAGATCCTAAACCGAATCTGAGGGATACCCTTTAGGTAAGTAGCAATAAACTGTTAGGGAACTGTACGACATAGACCGATACGGTTGAAGTAGTAGCTACATTGGTGTGGCACTTTAGTATGTACTGATATCCCTTGTGGTGCAACGAGGAGAATATGGGTCTGCTAAGGGGTCATTAAACACCAACTGACCTTAGAACCTATAATTGACCAACTTGGCCATAGAACAGTAGCAGTATGCTACACTCATTGAGACCAAACTCTCGCGATGATTCTGGCCGCAAGAAAAGGTTGCTAAGCTGGAATTATGACTGATTGAGGGTGGTCAGTGATATTGAGATCCTCTAGAACCCGGTTACTATTTTTAGGACAGGTTTGAACCAACTGAACTGAAAGAGGGTAGTACCTAAGCTCCTTGCCAGCCCGAAGTCTAAGGGCTATCTATGTGACTTGTTTGCCCTTACCATGTTTGCTATTTGTGGATACTTGTGGTGTGTTTTCTATCATGACATCATGACATCATGACATTGCATGCATCTTGCATTGGACTAACCTATTTCAAAGACAGGAGGGATTCATCTTTGTTCTATTTTGTAGGTCATGGCACCCATGCATAGAAATACTATTCGGATCAACTTTGTCCAAGTTCCCACTCAGCTTAAGGAATTGGTGGCAAAGGTTTCAAATACTACCTCCTTTATCAGATGACATGGGCACCTTCTTGGTTTGGTCACCTCCAAGATAGATGAACAAATGATGAGTGTCTTAGTCCAGTTCTTTGATCCACTGTACCATTGCTTTACCTTTCCGGACTACCAGTTGGTCCCTACCTTGGAAGAGTTCTCTGATCTACTTGGTATCTCTATTCTGGAGCAGACCCCGTTCACAGGTTGGGAGAAAATCCTTAGGCCGGAAGAGATTGCTTCAGCCCTCCATCTGACAAAGGCTGAGGTAATGTCTAATTGGGAAACTCGTAGTGGAACAAAGGGCTTCTTGACTAAATTCTTGGTTGGTAAGGCTAATCAGTTCTGGGACAGTCTAGACTTCCAGGCATTTGAAGACATTCTGGCTCTTCTCATATATGGTTTGGTGTTGTTTCCTAATTCGGATTCTTTCATCGACGTGAATGCAGTGAAGATTTTCATGTCCGGTAATCCTGTGCCCACTCTCTTGGGTGACATTCTTCACTCTCTTTATGCCCGTACTGCTCGGAAGCGGGGAACCCTTATGTGCTGTGCCCATTGCTGGTGAGGTGGTTTATTTCTCACCTCCCCAAATCAGTTTTGAAGAACAAGGAAGGCATGGGACGGGCCTATAAGATTATGTCTCTCTCTCATAAGACATCATTTAGACTATCAAGGGTATGGAAGATGTGGCTATTATTGATTGCTGTGGGGAATACCCCAATGTTCCACTAATAGGAACCAATGGAGGGATCACTTATAATCCGTGTTTAGCCTTACGTCAGTTTGGGCGAGCCAAGAGGGAAGGACCTCATGAGTTACTGATGCCAAGTATTGTCTTTGACTTCCAAGGGGATAGTGACGAGCAACGCCGCAGATTCATAAGAGCTTGGGATAGAGTACACAGGTCTGATCCGCACGAGTTAGAGGAGAAGACTTCTCTTCCG
Organism: Vicia faba; assembly: GCA_948472305.1. Taxonomy (NCBI): domain Eukaryota; kingdom Viridiplantae; phylum Streptophyta; class Magnoliopsida; order Fabales; family Fabaceae; genus Vicia; species Vicia faba. The sequence continues at coordinate 204,826 of CATIWC010000880.1, read as the reverse complement.
ATGGAGCCATATCTCTGATGGGTTCGAATTCATGCCCAAAAGCTGGGAATGCCATACGAAGCCGTCTTGCCTATCATTGTTGAGGTTGCTGATGAAGAAGGGGTTCCTCCTACCATCCTCCATCCGTATATGCCTACTGACATTGGGGCATTAAAGAGATCGTGGATGCAACTGAGAGAAGAGAGGGATACTTACAGAGAAAAGTATCACGAGCAAGAGCAGAAGATTCAGATGTTGACAAGGCAGCTGGAGAACGAGCGGATCCTCAATGACTATGTCTGCATCGACAAGAAACGACCATGGGAGCACTGATTGCCTATTTGATTATTTCTAGTTTTGATTTACTTTTCAGTTTTTCTTTCTTGTAACGCCTTAAAGGCATCTGTTGAACAATTGAATTCAAAGTTTATCTAATAAAAGTGTGTTTCGTTTTTGGTTACGAATTTGAATCCCTAAAGTCTTTGAAATCATATCATGCGCATATCATTCCCATGCACCTCATAACAGGTACCCTTACAGGTTTTCTCATCTTCTTCGCTGTTTATTTTAGCATCATGTCTTCTGAACCATTAACTGAACAAGCAATCAAGGCTCTACAGGCTCAAAACGCCCAGTTCGAGGAATTGTTCATGAATTTGGCTAAGGGTCAGCAAGATATGAAGACCCTTATCTTGAAAGAGAAGAAGAATAATAAGAAGAAGACGATCCTATTTAATATGGGTCGTAGATTCGGAAACGATTTGCGAGAAGAGGTTGATTTGACCCACTCATCTGGAGGGGGAGATAATCAGGAAGAAAGGAGGGCTCCTAGCCATGTGGTTTTAGACAACGAGACTGACTTTGACGAAGACCAGTATCCTCTGGTTGGGGATAGGTATAAACAACTGGAAGACCGGTTGAGTGCGATGGAAGTTCAGAAAGTCCCTGGTTTGGACTTTGAGACTTAGGTCTGTCATCTGGGGTGGTGATTCCCCACAAGTTCAAAGCACTGGCCTTCGCTAAATACGACGGGGTTTCTTGCCCAAAGCTGCACCTCCGTTTGTATGTTAGGAAGATTCAGCCATACACCGCTGACAAGAACCTCTAGATACACTTATTTCAAGACAGTCTCTCAGGGACTCAACTTGAATGGTTTTACGAGCTGGAAGGAGCTAGTATCCGTAATTGGGAATACTTGGCTACTTCTTTCTACAAGCAGTACCAATACAATGCCGACCTTGCTCCCATGCGTACCCAACTCCAGGGTATGTCTATGGGTGCGGGTGAAGGTTTCAAAGGTTATGCTCAGAAATGGAGGGACCTTGCTGGAAGAGTGCGACCTCCCTTGGCTGATAGGGAGCTAGTGGATATGTTTCTGGGGACCTTGTCTGGTTCGTATTTCAACCATCTGATTGGAAGTTCTTTGTCCGGGTTTACAGAGCTGATTATGACCAGGGAAAGGATTGAGGCCGGTATCAAATCTGGCAAGATACAGAAGGGTGCTTCATCAGGCACCGAGCAGAAGCCTTTTAAGAAGGAGTCCAGTGCTATTTATAGTTCAAAAAGTCAGAATAGACCTGAGCGTTGCCAAGCTGTTAATGCGGTGGTTATATCAAGACCTGCTGGTGCTCCTTTGCGCAACAATCAATCAAGGGCCGAGAGGCCACGAAGATAATTCACTCAGCTCAACATGACTTTATCCCAAATTCTGCCACAGTTATTAAAGACCAACTTGGTGATTCCGAGGGAGGCCCCGAAGATTCCAAATACAACATCACCAATGTACGATGCAAATACCCGCTGTGCTTTTCATTCTGATAGCCCTAGGCATGATACGGATAACTGTTGGGTCTTGAAGAACAAGGTACAAGACCTGATTGATGCTAAGGAGATTGAGTTCGAAGCACTTGGAACACCTAATGTTGTGACTGCTCCTATGCCCAAGCATGGAGTGAACGCTATAGATGAAGACTCGTTTGTGGTTTCTGTGAGAGACATTGTTACTCCTTTAATGACTGTAAAAAAGAACCTTCTGTTAGTCGGTTTATTTCCGGGCTGTGACGGAGGTTGCCGTATGTGTTCTGTCCTACCTACCGGTTGCCATCTTTTGAAGTCAGGTGTCCAATGCCTGATGGATAATAAAGAAATTCTGTTTGAGAAGATTCTTGTTCCTTTAGTTCCTACTGAAGAAGTTGATATAATCACCATTTTCAACAATTCTTCCAAGGCTTCCACGAGAAAGCATGTTAGAATTACATCTGTTCCAAGAATCACACCATTGATCATTACTGTTCCTAGGCCTATCCCTTATACATCCGATAAAGCTGTCCCATGGCACTACGGTGCTGACGTGTATTATCACGAAGTTAAACAGGATTTGGATGCTGATACTGACATCAACAACATTGTTGGATCTAGTAAAGTCACCCGTAGCGGAAGGCTTTTCTCCCCTGATATCTCTCCACCAACTGTCCGGAAGCTTGTTGTTATTACACCTGCCAGTGTACCTGCTATTGCCCCTGTTCAAGTTCCAATTCATACCCCTGTTGCCGAGTTAACTGACACTCGGGGCAAAGGGACCACCGGTGAGCCTACCCAGACGGGGGCACCAAAGACGATTACTGTTGAAGCCTCTAGACAAGAGATGGAGGAAATTCTGAAGATCATCAAAAAGAGCGACTATAATGTAGTCGAGCAGCTAGGGCAAACCCCGTCCAAAATCTCTATGTTGTCACTGTTGTTATGCTCAGAAGCCCATGCCAAGGCTCTGATTGCTTTCCTGAAGACTGCACATGTACCACAAGAAACATCAGCTGATCAGTTTAAAGATTGCATGGCTAGTCTGACTGCTGATAATGGGTTGGGTTTCTCCGACGCCGACTTGACTGTTAAGGGGAAGAATCACAATGACGCCCTGCATGTCTCCATTGAATGCAGGGCATTACTCTTGCTCACGTGTTGGTAGATACTGGATCTTCGTTAAATGTGTTACCTAAGAAAGCTCTAGACCGGTTAGACTGTGAAGGGTTGGAGCTGAAACCAAGCAACCTTGTGGTCAGGGCCTTTGATGGGTCCAAGAGAATGGTACACGGAGAAGTGGATATTCCGATTAAGGTTGGTTCTCAGGTTTTCGCATCTACATTCTATGTGATGGACATTCGGCCATCTTACTCTTGTTTGCTGGGTCGCCCGTGGATCCACAAAGCTGGGGCAGTAACCTCAACGCTCCACCAGAAGCTAAAGTACCCGGTGAAAGGGAAAATTGTGACAGTACAAGGAGAGGAGGAGTACACGGTGAGCCACCTCAACTCTTTTCGATATGTAGAGATGGATGGGGAGTTCATCGAGACCCCATTTCAGCATTTTGAAAAGGTTCCCCAGACACTGGCATCAACTGAAACTATTGTTGAAGATCCTCCAATGATGGCTTCCTTCAAGGATGCCCTGGCTGTTGTTGAGAAAGGTGGGTGTGCAAATTGGGGCTAACTCTATGATTTTTCACATAAGATTAACAAGTTTGGTTTGGGTTTCACTGCAGAAGCTCAAAGGGCTGTTCGGAGTGCACGAATCGGAAGACCTCCCCTGTTTATCAGCAATTCAGGAGTGAATGCCATTGAAGGCGATGTTGAAGAATCTGAGTTCGACAGTTGGATCTATCCTACTACTGATGGAGGACTAAGCAATTGGACGGCAAAGGACTTCGTCCCAATTTCTTTTATTACCCAGTAATGAGACTTTTGTTTTAAGTTTGTAACAGACAATGTTTTAAACTCTATGGCCCGGTGTCTTACCCGGGGCACCGTGGCTTCATTTGTGAGGGCTTTATGTGTGTCATCTACATATATCATTAATAAAAGCATTAGACGTTTCTTGCATTTCAAATTTTGTGCTCCTTGTTTTTCTTTTTTCTATCTTGCAAAACAACTATTTTACACACACTAACATATACAGGTCTACATCCACTATGGATCTCACTGGTAACGACTCTGCTACTGCCAGTTATGACTTTGAAAGTCCGATCAACTTAGCCGAAGACGAAGGTGAAGATGATTGCGAAGTGCCTGGTGAACTTGCAAGACTGTTACTTCAGGAAGAGAGGTCCATACAGCCGCATGAAGAGCCTGTGGAAACAGTGAATCTGGGTACAAAGATAGACAAGAAAGAGGTCAAGATCGGTGTAAATCTAGAATCTAGTGTTAAGCAACGGTTGATTCAGATGCTGCGTGACTATGTTGAGATCTTTGCCTGGTCTTATGAAGATATGCCTGGGTTGGATACCGATATTGTGGTTCACCGCCTGCCTACCAAAGAAGACTGTCCTCCAATGAAACAGAAGGTTCGCTGAATGCGCCCGGAGATGTCTGAGAAAACCAAGGCTGAAGTGATGAAACAATTTGACGCCGGTTTTCTAGCAGTTACTTCTTACCCACAGTGGGTTGCCAATGTGGTTCCAGTGCCGAAGAAGGATGGTAAGGTTCAAATGTGTGTTGATTACAGGGATCTGAACAGGGCGAGTCCCAAGGATGATTTCCCTCTACCTCATATCGATGTTCTGGTTGACAACACTGCTCAACATAAGGTATTCTCCTTTATGGATGGTTTCTCCGGTTATAATCAGATTAAAATGGCTCTCGAAGACAACCTTTGTTACTCAATGGGGTACCTTTTGCTACAAAGTCATGCCTTTCGGATTGAAGAACGTTGGGGCAACGTATCAGCGCACCATGGTCACTTTGTTCCATGACATGATCCATCATGAGATTGAGGTATACGTTGACGATATGATTGCAAGGTCCCAAACCGAAGAAGAGCATCTTGACCACCTTCAGAAGTTATTTGACAGGTTGAAGTTGTACAAGCTGAGGTTAAACCCGAACAAGTGCACCTTCGGGGTGAGATCTGGTAAGCTGCTGGGTTTCGTCGTAAGCGATAAAGGTATTCAAGTGGATCCTGTGAGGGTGAAGGCTATATAGGAAATGCCAGCTCCCCGAACAAAGAAAGAAGTCAGAGGCTTTCTGGGACGTTTGAACTACATTGCCCGATTCATCTCACACCTGACTGCTACTTGTGAGCCAATCTTCAAGCTACTGAAGAAAGATCAAGTGGTAAGATGGAATGATGAATGTCAGGCAGCTTTCGAAAGGATCAAAGAATATCTCCAAGAGCCACCTATTCTGATGCCTACAATTGAAGGGAGACCTCTGATCCTATACTTGACAGTACTCGACAATTCAATGGGGTGTGTGCTGGGGCAACATGACGAGTCTGGCTGAAAAGAGCATGCTATTTATTACCTTAGCAAAAAGTTTACCAACTACGAGACTCGACACTCGTTGCTCGAGAAAACTTGCTGCGCTTTGGCATGTGTTGCTCGCCGGCTGAGACAATATATGTTGACTCACACTACTCTATTAATATCAAAGATGGATCCAATCAAGTACATGTTCTAGAAGCCTGCCTTGTCCGGAAGAATCGCAAGATGGCATATGATCTTGATTGAGTATGACATCCAATACACAACCCAAAAGGCAATCAAGGGAAGCGTGTTGGCAGACCATTTGGCACATCAGGCAGTGGATGATTACCAGTCTATGAACTTTGAATTTCCGGATGAGAATATCGTGATAGTAACCGACTGTGAAGAACCTGGACCGAATGAAGGACCTGAGGAAGGATCCCGATGGTCTATGTACTTTGACGGAGCTTCAAATGCTTTGGGTAATGGCATTGGCACCGTGATCATATCTCCTAAAGGATCTCATACTCCACTCACCGCCCGACTATGTTTCAACTGCACCAACAATATGACGGAGTATGAAGCATGCATCATGGGTCTTCGAGCAGCTATTGACCTGAGGATTAAGTTCTTGAGTTTCTTCGGAGATTCCGCTCTCGTGATCAGTCAGATCAAAGGCGAGTGGGATACAAAACACCCAAATCTTATTCCTTACAAGGAGTATGTGTTGACATTGCTTCCCCACTTCGAGGAGATAACCTTTGAACACCTCCCTAGGAAGGAGAATCAGTAGGCAGACGCGCTGGGTACGATATCTTCTATGTTCAAGGTCAATTGGGACAACGAGGCTCCCCGGATTATCATTGAAAGATTGGACGAACCTGCACATTGTTGTGACATTGAGACTGAAGAGGTAACAGAAAAGCCCTGGTTTCATGAGGTGAAAAGGTATCTTGAAGCTCAGGAGTACCCCGAGGGTGCATCTATTAATGACAAGATGTTTCTGAGGAGGTTCGCGGCGAAGTTCTTCATCAGCAATGGTATTCTCTACAAGCGCAACCATGATTCAACCTTACTGCGATGTGTGGATAAAAACGAGGCAGAAAGGATCATGGCAGATTTACATGAAGGTACTTTCGAAACTCATTCCAGTGGACACACCATGGCAAAGAAAATCCTTCAGGCATGATATTATTGGTCCACTATAGAAGCCGACTGTTATCAGCATTCTCGGACCTGTCACGAGTGCCAAGTTTATGCTGATAAGATGCACATACCTCCAGTTCCTCTGAACATCTTGACAGCTCCTTGGACTTTTGCAATGTGGGGCATTGATATGATCGGCGAGATCAGACCTACGGCATCCAACGGGCACCGTTTCATCTTGGTAGCAATTGATTACTTTACGAAGTAGGTTGAAGCAACTTCATTTGCTACTGTGACCAAGAATGTCGTGGCGCGGTTCATTCAGCACAATCTGATCTGTCGATATGGTGTACCAGAGAGGATCATTATGGATAATGGTACAAATCTTAATAACAAGATGATCATCGAGCTCTGCAAGCAGTTCAAGATACATCATCACAACTCTTCTCCCTACCGGCCGAAGATAAATGGGGCTGTAGAAGCGGCTAATAAGAACATTAAGAATATTGTGCAGAAGATGACGGTGACATACAAAGACTGGCACGAGATGTTACCATTTTCTCTTCATTGGTACCGTACCTCAGCACGGATGTCAACATGGGAAACACCCTATTCCTTGGTTTATGGCATGGAGGCTATCCTTCCCATTGAAGTTCAGATACCCTCTCTCCGGATTATGAAAGATGCAGGTTTGAGCGAAGATGACTGGATTCAGACCCAGCTTGATCAGCTGAATTTAATCAACAAAAAGAGACTTACTGCTATTTGTCATGGTCAGACGTACCAAAAACGGATGATCAAGGCATTTAATAAGAAAGTTAGACGACAAGAGTATCAAGTCGGGGATCTGGTAATCAAGCGTATTATCCTACCTCAAGGTGATCCCAGGGGCAAATGGACCCCTACTTACGAAGGCCCATTTGTGGTTAAGAACATTTTCTCAGGAGGAGCTATGATTCTAACCACCATGGATGGTGACGACCTTCCTCACCCCGTCAATGCAGACATAGTGAAAAAATACTACGCATAAATAATGACCCGCTAGGTCGACTGGCCTAGGCAAAAATAAGGGCTTCCCGGCGAACCAAAAGGGTTCGGGCAAAAGTAAGGGATGAAAATAAAAACTGTACACCCGGCAAGTCGAAAACCTGAAAAGGCGGCTTGGGCAAAAAAGGGTATCCTGGTGGACTGAAAACCCGAAAGGGCGGTCCAGGCAAAAATTAGGGATCAAAGTGTAACACTATGTCTCATTGGATCACCTTACAACCAGACTTTGGTATCGACTATCAAGCTCGGATGGCACTAATAAATCTGATCTACCTTCAACCAAGTAGCAAAGTGATGAGATGCTCGAGAACATAAAGGCAATGCAGAGTTGGAACCTTGTGGGATTATTCACATAGCTGTTTTGTTTAGTTTTTCACAAATTGTGTAAATTCTATTATTCGGCGGCGTTCCCTTACTAGGACGTCAGCCTCTTGTACAAAAAATGCCCATTTTCAGGCCAAACTTCAAAATCAATACAATTCATTTTCAAAGAAATTTCAAACTGTTGTTCCTTTTTCTGTTTTGTTTTGCAAAGAACGTCCAATGTTCATTTTTGATATATGCATTTGACATTAATCGCTGCTTTTTTTACATGCGAAACAAAAGACGATTACTTGTAATATCAGAAACAAGGGCATATAAGATTTGTCCAAACTTTATAGTTGCTCTATCCGCCAGGTACAAAGGTAGATTTAGCTGAAGAATATGGCTAAGGTGCATTCACTCCCCACAGAGTAAGAAAAGACAGTAGTGATAGCTCTCCCCAGCTGAGACTCGCAACTGTAAGTGAATCGGTAATATTCTCCCCAAGCAGAGTTTATTTACCATCAACACTGAAAGGTCTTAATATTCCCCAGCGGAGTATAAGAATATTCCCCGGCAGAATACAAAATATCCCTAGTGGAGTTTGAAAATTTTCCCAACGCAGTCTGAAAAAGCTTCCCCAGTGGATTTTGGAGAATCATCCCCAGTAGACTTTGGAGGATTGTCCCTAGCAGAGCTCAAAGGATTATCCCCATTAGAGTCTAAAAGGTTATCCCCAGTGAAGTCGCAACTGAAAGATCATCCCCAGTGGAGTTCTTTCCTTTCACAAATAAGAAGTCAATCCCCAGCAGGATTCAATATCACCAGCAACGGTAATTCATCCCCAACGGAATTTATCGATGGAATCCTCAGTAGAGCATCTCTTCCCCACAGAGTAATCTCCTCATCAGTTTATTCCCCAACGGAGTTATCCTCTCCTGCAGGTTTATTCTCGCAATCATCTTCATTCGCTATCCCCAATGGAAATGAAGAAGTCAACTTTTTTCTCCAGCAGCTATCCGGGATTTATTTTCCCCAACTAAAACATTACACTTCCATACATCATGATACATGCATATACGCATCATACAACACAATCTCATTTATTTTGAGAACATCATTGCTTGATATATATCATGCATTGCATACAACTGACCTTTACCATTCAGGAAGGATGTAGTTAAGTTCTCAGCTATGTAGAACTACTGACCGGTTCTTAAATTTCAACTGAATTATCCTCAGTTGAATTATAGATAAGATTCTAAATCTTGACAATTTTCCTCCGTCGAAGTGTGGACGAGTTCTTAAATCTCAACAGAATTATCCTCAATTGAATTACAGGCAGTTCCTAGATCTCGATGAAGATGTTTCCCTCAGTCGAACTATTGACCGGTTCTTAAATCTCAACTGAATTATCCTTGGTTGAATTACAGATAAGGTTCTAAATCTCGACAATTTTCCTCCGTCGAAGTGTGGACGAGTTCTTAAACCTTAACAGAATTATCCTCGGTTGAATTACAGGCAGTTCCTAGATCTCGATGAAGATGTTTCCCTCAGTCGAAGTACTGACCGATTCTTAAATCTCAACTGAATTATCCTTGGTTGAATTACAGATAAGGTTCTAAATCTCGACAATTTTCCTCCGTCGAAGTGTGGACAAGTTCTTAAATCTCAACAGAATTATCCTCGGTTGAATTACAGACAGTTCCTCGATCTCGATGAAGATGTTTCCCTCAGTCGAAGTACTGACCGGTTCTTAAATCTCAACTGAATTATCCTCGGTTGAATTACAGATAAGGTTCTAAATCTCGACAATTTTCCTCCGTCGAAGTGTGGACAAGTTCTTAAATCTTAACAGAATTATCCTCCGTTGAAGTATAAACAGTCCCAGATCTTGATGAAGATGTTTCCCTCAGTCAAAGTACTGATCGGTTCTTAAATCTCAACTAAATTATTCCCAGTTGAATTACAGATAAGGTTCTAAATCTCGGCAATTTTCCTCAGTCGAAGTACTGACCGGTTCTTAAATCTCAACTGAATTATCCTCGGTTGAATTACATATAAGGTTCTAAGTCTCGATAGAGTTCCCCCAGTTGAATTACAGACAAGTTCTTAAAACTCAGCAGAGATGTTCTCTCAGCTGAAGTACAGGCAAGTTCCTAAATCTCAACAAAGATCAGACTCCCCCAAGCAGAATCTTCTACAACAACAGGTATACAAGCTCTCGCTAAGGAATCCCTTATGCGATCGAAACTCCTGCAGATGGCATCTTTAAGCCCATCCTCCCGCCGTCAATCTCTAAATGGCATCTGTAAGCCCATTCTCGACATCACAAGGCTGATACCACTTCCCGCGAGTGCAAATTTCTGGGCACTCTAGTGTTCAATCATCTTCCACCTTCGGATCACGAAAGGCACGAAAGCTAATCTACATCCTCAGGTTTAAGAAGATTGAACAGGGGAAGCTGTTGTACCCCAAAATTTGCCCTCCCATATTCCTCAAAACATTGCAAGAAAAATCTCCAAGTTGCTCAAGTTTGCTCAAGAGTTGGACAGACAAGCTATCTCCTAAGGCAGTCAACCCCAAATTAGGGTTTTGTGTTGCATCAAGATCCTTGAGTCCAAATTACCTCAAGTTCTCTCCAATGTCCTAATATGTTCTCAAGATCATCCATGTAAAATTTCAAGCTTTGCAGGGAAGGTTTGCTCAGTCAATTGCTCAAAGGTCCAAAAATCGACTGTGCTAGGGCAAAAGTAAACTGTGACCTATATACAATCAAACTTCAAGATTTTTTGTCAATATTCTCATTTTGAAGGATATTTCATCATTTGATCAAAGGTTGATCATGATTCATCAAGGATTGCTCAAAATTCATCAAGATTCAAAAGTTGCTAAATTAGGGTTTTGTAGGAAAAGTCAACTCAACTTTGACCAAGCATAACTTTCTCATACTTTATGATAAATGACCCATCCAAAGCTCATTTTTAAGAGGATGCAACTTCCTACAATCCATATTCATACCCCAAGATCAACAATGGTATTAACATGAAGTTATGAATTTGGACATTATAGGTCATTTTTGAAAGTCAACAAAAACACCTTTTTTGCCAAAGCTTATAACTTGAGCATGGAATATCAAAATGATATGAGACCAAAAGGGTTGGTTAGAGGACATCTCCAGCTTTCTAAAAAGTCCAAGAACACCTCCAAAAATTCAAAATTGAAGAAGTTATGCATTGTTGAAGTTGGACTTTTTTGCAAAATTGCCAAAAGTCAACTATCCCCAAAACTTCAAATTTTGTCAAATGGGCCCATTCTTTTCCACTTGATTTGAGCTTGCATAGTTTCCCACGTGTCCTAGCTTCAGCCATGAGCCCATATTTCATTTTTATTATTTTAATTTGATTTTTTTATTAAATTTATTCATTTTAAATCAAATAAAATCATAGAAAATCTAAATAATTAATAACTCTTGATTTTTTTGATTGTTTTAGGCTTTGTTCACAGCTAGCATCACCATCAAATTCGTATCAAGCTAAATCATGTGCAAAAAGATTGAATCAAATCAAATTTGGAAGGTTTAATAATGTAAATCAAATCACATTCATGTGCATTGATATGAAGGGATTCAGTCTATAATTTCTACCCTAATACAAAGCATATTACATAAGCAAGCCAAGGGATACGAGATCAGGGTTGGAAAGTGCAGAGAGAGGCAGAACAAAAAGTGATAAAATCACAAAAAAGTGAGAAGTTGAAATCCAGGTTAAAGGTATTTTCAGAGGCCAAGACTTGTCCCTATCGTTTCCTGAGCATTCACTCAATCTACCTGGATCCAAACAAGCTTTTCCAGACGTCCAAATGCGCTGTAAGTCTCACGAAACCCAGCTCTGTTCTTGAAATCAAAACTCAGCATTCTTGCATCCATTGAATGAAATAACTGCATGTTTGTAATCCTCACATCATTTGTAAACTTTTGGCATCATTTAATTTTCATTTATCTAACCTGTAATGCAAAACACCATAGCTAGGGTTCTTGGAGCGTTTTTGGGGTTTTCTATTTCAGGAACAATTGATCCACAAGAAGGGCATGGTTTTGATCAGGAAGCCAGGACGAGTCAAACCATGTTCTTGGAATGGATTTATATGACCTAGAGAAGATTTTTGGATATGCTTGTGTTTTTAGCCGCAGATTCAAATCCGCATGTATTCTTTTACAGGTTTCAGGACAGGGACGATGAGGTGTCCCCTGCCCATTGGTGGATTCAAACCAAGCACGCCTTTTTTTGTTTTGCTAGCATATGATTTGTTTTTATTATATTATGTATTCTTTGCATCTTATTAACAAATGAATCAGCATAGCATAGTGGCAAGCGTGCAAGGGTAAACTGCCTCAGGACCTGGGTTCGAATCCCAAGTCCCCCACTTTCTCAATATTTTTTCTCTTCAGGTATTCTTATGCGCACATAAGCTTGCAGTACACCATGTATCCTCGTCCATGCAATAGCCAGATGGCCAAAGGCCAGATCTGGTGGTCCATGAGTGGAGGTCCACCATAGTCCAAGTCCACGCGTGCCTACTGGATTCCAAAAAGTCAACAAACTCCAGCCATTATTGGGCCACGAAATTGCTACCAGCACCCCCATAATTCAGGCCCAAACTCTCTCTTTCACTTATTTTATTTTATTTTATTAATTGTTTTATTATTTTTGTTTAATTTCTAACCAATCAAAATTCAGTCTTTTATCAAATAAAATCACAAAAATATTTATTTTTTATTTCAAATCAAATTTTAATCTTTTATTTTTCTTAATAAATTTATTAATTAATTAGGTTTTAATTAGAGAACTTTAATTCCTTTTGAAAAATATTTAAAATTAATTAGACTTAATTAGTTTTAACCATTAATTTAATTATTATGATTTCTATTCTAAATAATTAAAAACAAAAAATAATTTATTTTTATTAATTAATTAATTTAATTTAATTTAGTGATTAATTTAGGTTATTTCTTTCTTGAAATAAAAAACAAAAAAAAAGATTTTTTCTTTAACCAAAAGGGTCAAAACCCTAGTCATGCGTCCGATTTAATTTTGCACCGCGATTTACTTTCTTTTATCCAATAATGTACTTGCTTCCGAATTGTAATAGTAAATAGGACTTTTAATTATTTTTATCGCTTTATTTTACTTTTCAAAGGGTTTGTCTTTGGCGATGTAAATACTTGACGCCTTGTAATTTAAATTCCGCATTTTATTTTCCGCAAATTATAACTGCTAGATGTTTGATAATAGGGTTTGCATGACAAGACTGAATGTTAATCTTAAAATCAACTTAGATCACCCCTAACATGTACAAAGATAAAAATAAACTGAAAACGACACACTCGCACATGCGCACTCTTAGGGTACACCCCACTTGGTTGCTTCGTACGCGGTCATTGAGTATAGGTCGTTTTATAGGTCGCCCTCTTGTCTAAAAGATCATAGTTGCCTCGAAACGGTTGCCTCAGATATTTTTGCCTCAAACAAATGATCTAAGACATTAGGGTTACCGCTAAGGCGTCCTAACATTGCTTTAGTGACTGTAAGTCCCGCATTCAAATTGACCCTCAAACTCCAACGACGGTGCTACCTACTCATTAATAATGGGATACCATTATCTAAAGGACATTAGCATAGAACAATTCCTTTTTCGAGTAGGTAGATGGTTCTTAGATACTTGCTCTTTCAAAAAAACAAAACCTTTTTCACACTTACACTCCTTTTCGAACAAAGTTTTCAAAAACACTTTATACGCTCTTGATGACAGAAGCAAGAGTTAAATCGAAGTTTCAAATAATTTTTTTTTCAAAACCCACAAGCACAAAGAAAACAATTTTTGAAAACAATTGAGCAAGTACCTAAGAGCCCGTGGATAACCACAAATAGAAAGGGTGTTAATACCTTCCCTTTCTATAATCTACCCCCCGTACTCAGAAATATCTTAAAAAAAAGGAATTTTTCTGTGCTTTTTTCCTTTCCTTGTTGGATAAAATAAAAGTCGGTGGCGACTCTTGCTTACCGCGACATTTTGCGAAAACAAAATGCAAAACGCAAACCAACATTCCAAAACAGTCAGTTCTTCCCACTGTATCACACGCGCCTGAACCTGAAAATAAAAATTATAGGCAAGAATGGGGGGACCTGGGATTCGAACCCAAGTCCTGAAGCATTTTTCACTCGCCTGGCTACCAACTGCGCTACGTGCGTTTGTTGTTTATATAATCAACATAACGCATAATATGGGAAACAACATGGCTCCAGATCCAAACGCGCGAATTTTCAAACGCGCGAATGATGGCTTGCCACAACATCTTCTTCCTCCTTGCTCCGTTGGTAAAAGTCACAGACTTTTACCTACGGACGTGTGTCTGTCACTACAAACCTACATACTCTTAAAATCAACCATGAACAAGATAAGTAAAAACTAGGGCCACCAATTAACTCGTATGAACCTTCTGAGCATGATGGTGCCCCTTTCATGGCCCAATTTTACCTGCACACAGAAATCCCAAATCGAAGCCACAAACCCTAATAATGGAAAACTCTAATACAGGCCATGAAAACGCAATTAAATATTACAGAAAGCTTGCAAATGTTCTAAGGATCAAGAATATATGATTGTTTCATGCTATCAATGCCAATTTTATGCAATTAGATTTCAAAAATTCATCAAAGTCGTGGCTGACTTACAATGGATTTCAGGGCCTGGAAGTGCTTGTTCTTGATTGGTTTTGCTGGCTGGTGATCCCAGGAAACTATTGGGATGATCAAGAGGCTTTGTAATTGCCTGGAAGTATGATTTCAACTCAGCACTTTTCTTTGTTTTTTGCAAATTTGTTCTGACCTTGTGCGCCTCTCTCCAGCCTCGTTTTTGGTCTGTACCTGTTCAATATATATCAAGGATTGTATTAGGGTTCAAAACTTGATCTCAATCTTCCTGCATCATTGCTTTTGATCTTGATTTGATTCCTTTGAATATCTTTCTAAAAATAGCCAAAACCAATCTTTTTGTACACACCAAGCCTTTACAAGAATTCAATCTCATGCTAGCTGGATATAGGACCTGAAACATGTACAAGATCTTTGAATTTCAATGTTTTGGATTTTCTATGATTTGTTTTGATTTAAAATGATTTAATTCAAATAAAAATCAAAATAAATAATAAAAATAAGATAATGATAAGTGGAAAGGGCTAGGGCTCGTGGACCATGCTACCAACTCAAAACAAGTGCAAAAGATTGAGCCCATTTGGCAGAAATTGCAATTTGAGGCATAGTTGACTTTTGCCAATTTTGCAAAAAGGGTCAACTTCACCAATGCATAACTTCCTCAATTTTGACTCTTTGAAGGTTTTCTTGGACTTTTTAGAAATCTTGATATGTCCTCTAAACAAACATTTTTGTCTCATCTCAAATTGGTATTCCATGTTCATGTATGAAGCTTTAACAATAAAAGATGTTTTTGTTGACTTTTCAAAATGACCTATAATGTCAAAATTCATAACTTATTGTGAGTGCATATTTTGAACTTGGGAGCTGAATATGGACTGTAGGTAATTGCATCTTCTTCAAAATGAGCTTTGGATGGGTCATTTATCATAAATTATGAGAAAGTTATGCTTGGTCAAAGTTGAGTTGACTTTTCCTACAAAACCCTAATTTAACAACTTTTGAGTCTTGATGAATTATGAGCAATCATTGATGAATCATGATCAACCCTTGATAAAATGATGAAATATACTTCAAAATGAGGATGTTGACCAAAAATATTGAAGTTTGACTCTATGTGGGCCACAATTGACTTTTTCCCTAGCACAATCGATTTTCAGGCTTTTGAGCAATTGACTGAGCAAACTTTCTTTGTAGGGCTTGAAAATTGACATGGATGCTCTTGAGAACATATTAGGACAATAGTGAGCATTTGGAACCCTTTTGATTCAAGTATATTGATGCAACATGAAACCCTAATTTGAGGTAGACTGCCTTAGGAGAAAGTTTGTCTGGTCAACCCTTGGACTTCCTTGAGCAACTTGAGGATCTTTCTTAAAATGTTTTGAGAAATATGGGAGGGAAAATTTTGGGGTAAAACAACCGGGTTGTGTTAAAGGATGTTATTGTTGTGCGGTTCAACCCAATGGCTGCAAGTTATTGAAGGAAGGCATTCAACGCCTGATGGATGAACATGTAATTTTGATTGAGAGAGTTCTGTGTGCTGAGAATTTGTGCCGAGATTTGTCTGTCATATCTGGTACCCATTTCAAGATCACTTCCAAGGGTCCTATAAGGATTACTTCCAGTCCAAAATTTTCTCCCTTAATCATTACAAAACCTGGGCACATCCCATATTCCTCAGAGAAGGATATTCCATGGAATTATGGGTCGGGTATCTATTACCATGGCATTAAACAAGAGTTGTCTGACGAAGATGATGAAAAGGCTGATCCCAATATTACGGGGATCAGAAAAATTACTAGAAGTGGAAGGATTTTCTCCGCGGAAATATCTCCACCTGTTCAAGTCACAATTATCAAGACAACTGTCGAGGCTCGGGGTAAAGAGCTAATGATAGAGCCTGCCCAGACGGAGGCACCAAAAGAAGCTACAGTCAAGGATACCTCTGGACAAGAAATGGAAGAGGTTTTAAAGATCATTTGTAGAAGCGATTACAAAATGTTGAATAACTGGGTTAGACCCCGTCCAAAGTCTCCATGCTATCTTTACTATTGTGTTCTGAAGCCCATGCACCAGCTTTAATGAAATTTTTGAATACTGCTCATGTACCACAAGAGATTTCTGTCGATCAATTTGGAAGTTATATTGCTAGCTTAACGACTAACAATGGATTAGATTTCTCTGATGATGACCTGACTCTGGAGGGGAGAAGTCATAATAGGCCCCTGTATATCTCCATTGAGGGCATGGGCACTATATTGGCCCATGTGTTAGTTGATATTGGCTCTTCTTTGAATGTTCTGCCAAAGGGCGCTCTTGACATACTGATTGTGAAGGGGTTATGCTGAAACCCGATGACATTATTGTTTGAGCCTTTAACGGGTCTAAAGGAATGGTGAATGGAGAAGTGAATCTTTCTGTCAAAGTGGGTTCACATATCTTTGAATCCACATTCTATGTGATGGAAATTTGGCCAGCTTATTCTTGTCTATTAGGACATCCTTGGACCCATGGGGCATGCGCTGTTACCTCTATCTTACACCAGAAATTATAGTATCCTGTGAAAGGGAAGATTGTCACTGTCTGTGGAGAGGAGGAGTACATGGTCAACTACCTGAATCCATTCTGGTACATGGAGATGGACGGAGAATTTATCGAGACTCCATGTCAGACTTTTGAAGTAATTTCCCCTGCTACTATTAAAGATATGTCTGCCATTCCAAAAATTAACATGGTTCCACATAAGATGGCTTCCTTGATAGATGTCAAAGCTACTATAGAAGAAGATGGTTGCACAATTTTGGGCCAGCTTCCTGATATCCCTGTAATATAGTGGGAGAATTGACTTTTGGTTTTGTGTTTTATCGCAAATGTTATGGATAGCAAGAGTCGCCATCGACTTTTCTTTTATCCAATAAAGGAAAGGGTGAAAAGAATAGGAAATAGCTTATGAGAATTTTCTGAGTTCAGGGGGTAGGTTATGAAAAGGGAAGGTGTTAACACCCTTTTCATCCGTAGTTATCTACAGGCTCTTAATCACTAGCTCACTTCTTGAAATGCTTTGTGTTTGTCCATGTTTGAAAATATTTTGAAAATGCCTAAGTACGACGATTTTGTAATGATTCTCGTATCGTTGAGAATGTATACAAAATGTTTGTTTTGAAAATATTTATTAAAAGAAAAAGTGTTTTGAAAAATGCCAAAGGCAATTTGCTTTATAATAACCCTTGTATCAGTCCTCAATAGTGTTTATAAAGCATTTTGAAAGTTGTTGTTTTGAAAGTTTGAAGTGTGAAGATTGATTTAGTTTGTGAGTGAGTGATTACGAGCGATCTACCTACTCAATGGTCTTTGTTCTTTCCCTCCTCCTATAGATTGTGTTATCCTGCCATTAGTTAGTATGAAGCCTTATCATTGGATGTGAGGGATAGGTGTGGGTCATCGTACAGTCATAAAAGGCAACTTGTAGGACGCTTTAGCATTTGTCGTAAGGGACTAATATCATTTACCGAAGGCAGCATCAGAAGGTCATGGAGGGACTACAATCTTTTAACGAAGGGTCTTTGCTAAAGCATCCCATGTTCGCGGGACATGACTGTTTAAATCTGAGGCGACAAGTGAGGGTCAACCTAGAGGTGCGTGTGTGCAAAGTATTTTTATTTCAAGTATTTATCTTGAGATTAGGTTTTTTAGTGATTGATTTTAATCTTGCCATACAAACCCTAATTACTAACTGTAATAAGGAAAACAGTAAATTGCGGAAATTAAATGTTCTACGCTATTACAAGGCCTCGGGAATGGGGATACAAATTTGTGAATGGGGATGAAAGAGCAATAAACCATAATTTATCTATTACAAGCTTTGAGCAATTACATAATTGGGAAATACAACATGTGAAGATTTGTAAAATAAAGAAAATAGAAAGGAAATTGTTTTGTGATTTTTTTATGGGAAAAAGGTTTGATGATTAACCTAATTATTTGAGTAATTTTCTTTAACAAAAGTTTAGTAAAAACCTAAAGAAAACAAAATTAAATTTAATAATAAATGAAAAAAAGGTTAATTAATTTAATTAATTAAAAAGAAAGCTTAAAAACCTAAATCTAATTTTTTTTGTGATTTTATTATTTTTTCTTATTAAATAAAAATGATTTAAAAAAGAAAAAGTTAGTTAAAATAAAAAAAGAAAATAAAATGGGCATGTGTTTGTAAAAGCAATTTGGGGGGTGTTAGAAAGAAAAAATGTTAAGCCCAGAATAAAAGAGCCCAGGCGCCTGTTTGTGATCCAGTGGGGATGGCTCTTTGGGATGTACCATGGGCGTGGCTTTCTGAAGTGTTAGATCTGGCCCCTTTGAAATCTGAAAGTCAAGATATGAGGTACACAATGCGCACCATTGACTTGTTTATACTGAATCTGCAAGAAGAAAATGTGAAAAAACAAAAGG
This sequence comes from Vicia faba, assembly GCA_948472305.1. Classification (NCBI taxonomy): domain Eukaryota; kingdom Viridiplantae; phylum Streptophyta; class Magnoliopsida; order Fabales; family Fabaceae; genus Vicia; species Vicia faba. The sequence goes on along the minus strand of CATIWC010000880.1, from coordinate 185,953 downwards.
GTACCACTGGGGCTCGAACTCAGGTCCCTTAGGTCATGGTGTGCTTGTTTTACCACTGGGGGGGGGGGGGGGGGAGGGCTGTTTCATCAGGTTATGAAATGCCCCCCAGTAAATATATTATAAAGCTTGTTTTCAAAAATTTGAAATGTCCATTTCTTCTTCTTCCTTGTGCCAGACAACAACATCACCATTTTTGAATATCAAACTCTTTCGTTTCTCAATTATTTAAAAAAATGTAAACATGAAAGTTGTTCTAAATTTCACTATGAATTCAACCATGCCATTAACTTTAATTAATACTCAAAGAATATTTTTTTTTACTCAGTACCAAAAATGAACCCTAACTGATCAGAGGTTCGATTCTCAATCCACAAGCAACATAAATGAAAACTAATCACATGGTTAGCTTTAGAGTATTGATATCTACATTTTATCTTTTGAAATCAAACACAAATGATGCACGGATAAGGATATCACAGTTTGGGAAAACTCACCTCTTGAAGAAAAGTCTAATGCACTTTACATGACTTCCACAAGTAATGTGGTGATAAATTAAGCTTGCTGGAACCTTCCTTGAGCTAATGGGATGACTACTTTGCTTTGAAAGTTGTTGAATCAATCCAACCAAGTAAATGTGAAAGCTTCAGATATGGATTTTAGAGGATAATGTTACATAAGTGTAACAAGGGGTTTGGATGGCTTCTATATGATATATATATATATATATATATATATATATATATATATATATATATATATATATATATATATATATATATATATATATATATATATATATATATATATATATATATATATATATATATATATATATATATATATATATATATATATATATATATATATATATATATATATATATATATATATATATATATATATATAGACACACACACACACACACATACACACACACACACACACACACACACACACACACACACACACACACACACACACACACATATATATATATATATATATATATATATATATATATATATATGATGTTTGAATGATAAAAAGAGGAAACGCACGAGTGGATTGAGAGTTGGGTGTTGGAAGCTTCAAATGTGCAACAATGGTGGTTTCTTAATGATTCTGAGTTGGAGAGTGTGTGATAGGTTTAGAGGGCTTGTTCATTCGTGTTATGGCTTGCTAATGCCCTCTTTATTAATAGGAAAGAGGTTTGGAAGACTCAAGTAACTAGGTTTTCAAGATAGCATGTTATGGTTTGGTTGCTTAGTTTTGAAGTAACTTTGAAAAATCATGGTTCCAAGGCATGGTACAACTCTTCTAGGGTGGTTGATATCTTCTATAGGAGTTGCTTTTGATGTTAGGATTGAGTGTTTTTAAAGGAAACAAGTTAGAGGCTCAAGGAGAGTGGACTTTGTGATTAAAGTCACTTTACAAGAATGGAAGTGTGATCTTTTTTCCTTAAATGGCTAAATGGATTGGATAATGCTTGAATCAAATGGACCAGATCTCAAAAGCTTGTGCAATATTCTGATTATGGATAGATTTGGAGGTTTAGAGGCCTGCAAAGTGAGATTATACAACATGGTTATGAGATTTGGTCATGAGGTTTTCACAAAAATGACCTAAAATTCAAGTTTGTCATGTCATCTTCATCTCTTTGAATCTCCTAGCTGAAACATGATAAATTTGTGTTCTTGGACATTTTGGAAATCTTGAAATATTGTCTACAACTTTCATGTTGATCAGTTTGGATAAATCAAATGGGAACTTGGTGGAAATTGGCCAAGAAGTTGGGATAAAAAACTGATCAAAACTTGTTGAAATTTTTTCTAAGTGTTGGATAATGTTGTACCCCAAAATTTGCCCTCCCATATTCTTCAAGATTTGTCAAGATCAATCTTCAAATGGATCAAGGGGTTGCACAGTCAAACATCCTCCTAAGCCAGTCAAAATTAGGGTTTTGGTTCCTTCAATGAATTTGAGGTTTTCAATGGTCCAATGAAGTCCCATAGGCCTATATACATTGTCAAGCATCTACATGTCAAGTCTCAAGACTCACAGAGGCAAGTTGCACAGTCAAAAGCCCTATTTGGTTCACAATCAACTGCATGGGCAAAATGGTCATTTGGCAGTCAAAAGTCAAATTTTTTGGTCAACATCTTATTTTAAAGCCACAATTATCATTTGATCAAGTCTTGATCATGATTACACAAGCATGGCTCAAAAATCATCAAAGATGCAAAAGTTGCTTTTTTTGGACAGCTGAAAAGTCAACTGTAACTTGACCAAGGCATAACTTTTTCATGGTTCATCATAAAAATCCCATCCAATTCTCATTTTTAAGGGGATGACATTTCCTACAACTCATCTTCACATTCCAAGTCCAAGAAATGCTCTCACAAAAAGTTATCAATTTCTATATTATAGGTCAATTTCAAAAGTCAACAAAAAGGCACTTTAAGTCAAAGACCATAACTTGAGATTGGTAAATCCAAATGACATGGGACCAAAGGCATTGGTTATAGGACTTCAAAAACTTTCCAAAATATCCAAGAACATGTTCATAGCTACAAAATTAAGCAAGATATGCATTGTAGAAGTTGGGAAATTTTTGGGAATTTGCATAAGTCAACTTTGCCTAAAACACCTTGTTTTTGCTAATGGGCCTCAAATTCCTTCTTGAATCTTTACCCAAAGCATATGCACGACCCATTGAGCTCAAATTGATTTATTTTCTTATTTTTAATTAGTTAATTGAATTTTTTATTAATATTAATTCATTTAATTGATTTAAAATGTAGAAAATATAAAGATATGGTTTTCAAATCTTTTTATGATGCAAATAAGCTCAAGACAAGATGGAGATTTCGTGTACACGTCAAGGGGACAAAATCTCCCAATTTGGCAAGGTTTTCCAAGCAAAAATATGCAAAAAGATTTGATTGAAATCAAATATTGAAAACATGAATGCCATGGATTTTTGGAGCAAGATTTGACCTAAAACCATTCTACTATAAGTGCATAAGCTAAACCTAATTCCATTCACGTGAGAATTGCTGCACAAGAGCCATAACCATATTAAAAAAATCAAGAACAAAGTCAAAACTGAAATCCACCTTCCAGGCCAATTCAAAGCCTTTTCATGATTCCAATACATTGCTAGCACTCCTAGGAACGGATTGGAATCAAAATCACACATCAAAGCCTAAGAAACTGCTCCACAAGAACTCACGGTTTGCATACTTTTGCCATAATCGAAACTCGTTATTCATGTGCATTTAACACGATTTGTGGTTTGTTTTATATTGCTTGCATCCATACAAAGCTATTGGTATCAATTAATTGGACTATAATGCCCAGGATCGTGAATTGCCATTAACAATTTTTAGGGTTTCGAAGCTTTCAATTTGGGGATTCCGAGCACAGGAAAAATTAGACTATCTCACGCACATGGTTGAAACCGCCTGGACAAGACGAACTGAATCTAACCATCGCGCCCTATTTATATAGAGCATAGCTCTATTCGTTATTTTTCACCGTCCTGTATAGTGGGGGTTAAAACCCCCCGCTATTTGCTTTGTTTTGCAGGTGTTCAACGAGGACAATGATGTGTTGTCAGCTTGCTACTGGATAATTCAAATGGCGCGCGCTTTTTGGTTGTTTTACAATACATGCATTAATGTTTATATATTATTTTCATTGCTTGTTATAATAACAATTACAGGCGCCTGACTTAGTGGTTGCTGCGCTGTCCAAGGACCATTGGGACCTGGGTTCGATTCCCAGGTCCCCCAGAATAATTGTTTGTTCTTTTTCATCATGTATTCCCATGCAGGCACTCAAAGCAAGTCTCATCATACACCTCATGCAAACAGACGCCATGTGGCCACTAACAGCAATCCAATGGCCAAGGATGGAAGCATACCATATTCTCCAGTCAACCAACATGCACTTGATTATGAAAGTCAATGAAGGCTTGATCTTTTGGGCCTAGAATTCCAGACCAAACCTCCATACATGGGCCAGCACCCCCCTGGTTTGTATTTTCTCTTTTATTTTCTTTCTTTTTATTTTCTTTTAATTATAATAATAATTATTATTATTATTAACTAACAAATTATTTTTTATAATAAATTCAGATAATCAAAAGATGCAAATATTTTTATTATTTATTTTTTTTACTATTAATTATTATTTTTGTAAATAAAATGTAAATTAATTAATTTAGTTAAATTAGGTTAACTTTAATCTTTTTTTTACAATAAATAAAACAAATTTAGAATTAGGGTTTTTCTTTTGACTTTTAATTTTTTATTTTATTTCATTAAAAAATATAAAAACACAAAAACATTTTTTTCTTTTAATTAATTATTTAATTAGTTATTAGGTTTAATATTTAATTTAATTGCAAAAAGAGGACCAATTTCAATTCTTTTTCTCAAAAAGGGTCAAAACCCTAAGGACGTCCCGATTCGATTCTTTCGCGCTTTACTTTATTTTAATCATATTTATGTAACTGTTTCCGATGATGTAATAGTTAATTAGGATTTTACCGCTTTCTTTTACTTTCTCGCATTTATTTCCAAACGGGTTATGTTTTTGGCGATGTATAGACCTGCGCCTTGTAATAGCGTAGATTTACCTTTCCGCAATTTATTTTCCGCACTCTTAACTGTTAATATGCATGAAAGACTTGTATGACAAATAAAATCAATCCGTAGCTCACCAATGCATGTTCAAAGATAAACATAAACTGAAAAAAAACACACATGCACATGCCACTCCTAGGGTACGCCTCAGTCGGTTGCCTCGAACGTGGTCGTCAAGTATAGGGTGTTTTAGAGGTCGCCCTCCTGTCTAAAGATCCAGTTGCCTCGAAACGGTTGCCTAGGATAAAAAGGATCTAGGACATTAGGGTTACCGCTAAGGTGTCATACTATTGCTTTGGTGACCACACATGTCCCTCATAATCGAATTGACCCGAATAACTCCAACGATGGTGCTACCTACCTCTCAATGGTGGGATAGCACTATCTAAAGGACTCTTACACAGCCTAATTCCTTAGAGTAGGTAGATTTCTCCTGGGTACTTGCTCTCTCAAAAACAAACAAAATACTTTTCGCACTGACACTTTCAAAAAGTTTTCAAACAAATATTTCATACACTCTTGAGGACAAATACAAGAGTTACCTAGAAATTTTTCAAACGAAACTTTTTCAAAACCCACACACACTTGAAAAGCAAACAAAATTTGAAAACATAAGAGCAAGTACCTAAGAGCCCGTGGATAACCACGGATAGAAAGGGTGCTAACACCTTCCCTTTTTATAAATCTACCTCCCGAACCGAGAAACATTCTCAAAGAAGGAATTTTGTTGTGCTTTTGTCCTTTCCATGTTGGAGAACATAAAAGACGGTGGCGACTCTTGCTTACCACGACATTTCATGAACCAGCATTTCAAAACAGTCAGTTCTATTTCCACTGATCACAGAACTGGTGACTCTGCTGGGGAGATAAAAAAGTGAGGTGTACCTTAGGATTAGACCACTCTTGTTTTCAATTGCTTGCTTTGATTGCTTTAATATTGTGGGCCTGTTTTGGGAGTTTCATAGATCCTAACCCGGATCTGGGGAATACCCTTTTAGGTAGCATAAGCTGTGAGGGACCTGTCCGGCGTAGACCGACACGGGTGAAGCAGTGGCTACGTTGGTGTGACACCTTGGTCTGTACCGATATACCTTGTGTTGCAACGAGGAGAGTATGGGTCTTCTGAGGAGTCATTAAGCACCAACCGACCTTAGAACCCTAAATTGACCCAACTTGGCCATAGAACAGTAGCAGTATGCTACACTCATTGAGGCTAAACTCTCGCGATGGTTCTGGCCGCAAGAAAAGATTGCGACGCTGGAGTTATGACCGATTTAGGGTAGTCGATGATATTGAGATCCTCTAGAACCTGGTTACTTTTGATAGGATAGGTCTTAACCAACGAAACTGAAAGAGGGTAGTAACTAAACTTCATGCTGGCCTAAACTCTAAGGGCTTTCTGGTGTGACTTGTGTGCCTTAAAACTTCGGCTACTTGCATATTCTTGTTATCTGACGCATGAGTTCCTTTCAGGTTTTGTTTACAGTCCTTAATCTGGGCTTATAACAGGGCTTACTTGTAAACATTGCATGCATACATACATGTCATTGCATTACAGGTACCCTTTTGACAGGTCACTTATCTTCTTCGCTGTTTATTTCAGCAATCATCATGAATCCTGAATCATCCAATGAACAAGCTATCAAGGCCCTCCAGGCCCAGAACGCCCAGTTCCAAGAGTTGGTGATGAGCCTAGCCCAGGGTCAACAGGAGTTGAAGACTCTGATACAGAAGAAGAAGAAGAAGAGGACTATTTTGTTCAATCCTAGACGCAGACCTGGGAATGGATCATAAAATAAGGCTGATCTGGCTACTTCCTCCGTAGGGAAAGACAGTCCCCAAGAGAGAAGGGTTCCTAGTCCTGTGGTCTCCGACAACGAGACGTATTTCAATGATGAACAATACCCTCCTGCTGAGGATAGGTACAAACAGCTGGAAGACCGGCTAAGTGCTATGGAGATACAAAAAGTGCCCGACCTGGACTTCGAAGATCTAGGTCTATCCTCTGGGGTGGTGATCCCACACAAGTTCAAGGCGCCCACCTTTGCGAAGTACGACGAAGCTTCCTGTCCTAAGCTTCACCTCCGTTCATACGTAAGGAAGATCCAGCCCTACACGGCTGATAAGAATTTGTGGATCCATTTCTTCCAGGAAAGTCTTTCAGGGACTCAACTCGAATGGTTCTATCAACTAGATGGAGCCTGCATTCGTAACTGGGAGGACTTGGCTACTGCGTTTTATAAACAGTATCAGTACAATTCCGACCTCGCTCTTACGCGTACCCAACTCCAGGGTATGTCACTAGGGACGGGTGAAGGATTCAAGGAATATGCTCAGAAGTGGAGATACCTGGCTAGAAGGGTACAACCACCTTTGACTGACCGAGAGCTCGTTGATATGTTCTTGGGGACCCTGTCTAGCCCTTTCTTCCACCATCTGATTGGGAATTCTTCTGCTGGGTTTACAGATTTGATCTTGACCGAGGAGAGGATTGAAGCTGGTATCAAGGCTGGAAAGATTCAAGAAGCTGCACCTTCTGATGCTCATAAAAAACCTTACCATGGGAAAAAGGAGTCCAATGCTGTGCACGGTAAAAAGAGTCGTCATGATCAACAGGTAGGCGCAACCCAGATCTCCAATCCTATGTCTACTCAACAAAGACAGGGGCATCAACGTAAGGAGGTCGCACCCAAAAGACAGTTCACCAAGATCAACATGTCACTGGATCAAGCGCTACAGCAAATGTTGAAGGCAGGGCTGATTACCTTAAGGGCTCCTCTTCGGAATCCAAACACTTCTACTCCTAACTATCATCCCAACGAAAGGTGAGCATACCACTCTGATAGCTCGGGGCATACTACGGACAACTGCTGGGCCCTAAAGAACAAGGTCCAAGACATGATTGATGCCAAAGAAGTCCAGTTTGAAGCACCAGAGACTCCAAACATAATCACTGCTCCTTTTCCAAATCATTGAAGGCTTTTGTTTTATTTGAATTTCCGAGTTGTATTTTTCTTTGCTTATACAAACAATTAATGTCATAGCAAACTTGTTTATTCCATTAATGCATCGCATATGTCTGTTTGAATTAATCTATTCCTATTCATTATATTCAAAATTGCTTTCATGTTTCTGTGATGTTCAATTCTCAATTGCAAATCCTAAGCCTCTTGAGGGAGGATGACGAAAACGATACCACAATCTACAGTATGCTTTTGAACAGACCCCGCTGATGAGGTACATGCATTGTTTCAATTCCTAAACACTGGAGTTATAAGGAAGATAATCCCTCGTCAACCCCTTTGAGCCAAAGAAGTTGGAGTTTTCTTTTCAAAAATTAAAACCCTTAATCATAACCTGGGGCAGGGTAGTCTTCTCAGTTGATCCAGGTGCACAATGAACAACATTAAAGAAATCCTTCCAAAACAAAGACAGTGATGGTTCCGAATAATCGTCAAGACAGGCAGTCGTTATCTTTCAAAAACTAAAGCCCAATAAGTCAAAACCTATGAAGGAGACTTACAAAAACTGGGGCATCCCGCTGACTGTAATCACAAAAGAAACAGTTCAGGCAAAAAACAGGGATACCAAATTCGAAAAGAAAGAGGTCCTACTAACCCTCAACAAAAAAGAAATGACTTCCTATTCAAAATAAACTGTCAATATCCGAACCATCACCGGAATATTAAAGCAAAGATTCAGACAAGGTCTAATGCATGATCAACTGAGTTTAGGATCGAAGAACATCACGAAGAGCGGGTGGGTACAAATATAATTTGAGCCTTTATCCTTTGTTTCTTAAAACCGTGAACCAGGCCACGTTATAACCCTAAAAAGTCCTAGCTGAAGCATGGGTTAGTTCGAAAGCATACTGTCACAAAAGGTATCCTGACTCCTTAAGGCTCGCGGTAAAATCCTGAGTTGACATCACAGTTTACAAAAATTCACTTGTGTTTTTACTGAAAAACTGCATTTTCAAAAAAATCCAAGACAGACATAAGCTTTGCATTTTTAAATAACATTGTTTGCATATGACTTTTTGTTCGAACAGCAAAGAAATTCGCACGAAGAATATCTGATGAACAAAAGCACTTCCAACCAAGGGGCAGACATGATCGTGGTCTATCATCTGGGGCAGTCCAGTCAAGATTCGGAGAATCTCTCAAAAGGCCAACCAGCTTGGGGCAAATCTCCATCTAGATCACTTGGGGCATTGGACGATCAAACGAATATCTTCTGGTAGTATGGCAACACAACATTACTGACAGTGACAACTCCATGCATCCTGAGAGGACGAACATAGTCGGAAAAAAAAACTACGCAAAATCAAGGACCCGCTAGGTCGACTGACCTAGGCAAAAATAAGGGCTTCCCGACGAACCAAAAGGGTTCGGGCAAAAATAAGGGATAAAAATGAAAAAATCTGTACACCCGGCAAGTCGAAAACCTGAAAAGGCGGCTTGGGCAAAAAAGGGTATCCCGGTGGAATGAAAACCCGAAAGGGCGGTCCAGGAAAAAGTTAGGGATCAAAAGCGTACGACTATGTCCCGACATCTCGTCACTTGCCTACCAGAAGAAGATTTGTCAATCGGCAGTTATCAAGCTCCTCACAGGCACCTTCTCCCACAGAAACTGGGGCAATAAGAATTGTCTAAGTGATCTGGTTGCTCTGTCCACCGAGGTACCAAGGTAAGTTCAGCTGAAGAACATGACCAAGATACCTTCACTCCCCGCAGAGTAAGACAAGATTCAACATACTCTCCCCAAGTGGAGTTGGTCTCCTAATCAGCCCTGAAAAGGCACAATATCTCCAGCAAGTCAGCAACACTCTCCCCAAGCAGAGTTAGCCTACTGTCAGCCTTAAGGAAGTTGGGTATCCCCAGAAGACCTCAATATTCCCCAGCGGAGTATACAGATATTCCTAAGAAAGCATCCCCGGCAGTCTCAATATTCCTCAACAGAGTATAAGATTGTTCCCCGGCGGAATACAAACACACCAGTGGAGCCACTTCCCCAGTACAGTCCAAAGTTTCCCCAGGAGAGTTGAATCATTCTCCCCAGTAGATTCTGGAAGCTTATCCCCAGTAGATTCTGGAAGCTTATCCCCAGTAGATTCTGGAAGCTTATCACCTGCAGAGTACATACGTCTCTCCCCGGCCATATTCAAAGGTTATTCCCCACCAGAGCTTATAACTGGGTTATCCTCAGCTAATTACAACAGAAAGATCGTCCTCGGAGAAGTTCTTCCTATCCCTAGCGGAGTTATCATCAAAACCTCAGCGAAGTATCTCTTCCCACAGAGTAATTCCCCGCAGAGTAATCTCTCCAATAAGTTTATTCCCCAACGGAGTCATCTTCTCCTACCGGTTTATTCTTGCAATCATCATCCCCAGCGGAAACGAAGAACTCTACTCTTCAAACATCAGCCCAGGATTCAACAAACTTCCCGGCATCCGTCGAGGATTTATTTTCCTAGACGAAAATACATTCATAAACATCACATCTTCATACATTATAGCATGCATACGCATCATACAACACAAATCTCATTTATTTTTGAGAACATCTTAAAATCATGCAGCTCATGCATCATGACATTGCATACAACTGATGTTTTGCCTTTTCAGGAAAAAGTCAATCCAAAGATGATTACTATCAACTGTCGCAGTTCCAGATTTGATACCTGTATCTAGCCAGGGCATATCTGTGAGCGATTGATTGTGGATTTGATACCTGTATCTAGCCAGGGCATATCTATATTAAAGAGATTAAAGAAGATAGCTGGGAAATGCTCCAGATATGAATGCTGTTCTTTTGCTTATTCAGATTTTCTCTTCAGAGATAGCTTAGAGATGCTCCAGACATGGATGCTGTTCTTTTGCTTATTCAAAGTTTCTTCTCAGAGATAGCTTGGAAATGCTCCAGATATGGATGCTATTCTTTTGCTTATTCAGAGTTTCCTTTCAGAGATGGCTTAGAGATGCTCCAGATATGGATGTTGTTCTTTTGCTTATTCAAACTTCCTTCTAGAGATAGCTTAGAGATGCTCTGGACACGGATGCTATTCTATTGCTTATTCAGATGTCCTTCTAGAGATGGTTCAGATGCGACCCCGATATGGCTACATTCTGATACTTATTCCAGATTCCCTTTCAGAAATAGCTTAGAGATGCTCCCGACGCAGATGATATTCTATTGCTTATTCAAATTCCCTTTCAGAGATAGCTTGGAAATGCTCCGGACACGGATGCTGTTCTATTGCTTATTCAGATTCCCTTCTAGAGATGGTTCAGATGCGACCCCGATATGGCTACATTCTGATACTTATTCCAGATTCCCTTTCAGAGATAGCTTAGAGATGCTCCCGACGCGGATGATATTCTATTGCTTATTCAGATTCCCTTTCAGATAGCTTAGAGATGCTCCGGACCCGGATGCTATTCTACCGCTTATTCAAAGTTTCTCCTCAGAGATGGCTTAGAGATGCTCCAGACCCGGACGCTATTCTACTGCTTATTCAGATTCAAACTTCTAAAGACAACTTAGAGATGCTCCAGACCCGGAGGCTATTCTATTGTTTAGACCAGATTCATTCAAAAGACATTCCAGATACGATCCAGATTCGGATGACATTCTGTCACTCACTCAGATACAATATGGATATACCCCAGACGCGGCGGTCATTCTACTGTTTATTCAGACGTCAACAATTAGATATAGACTAGATATGCTCCAGACACGGAAGCCACTCTATTTCTTATTCAGATTCAACTATCCATGACATTTCCAAATGGCATCTATAAGCCCATTCCAAACAAGGTTCTGTCACACCTCCAGATGGCATCTATAAGCCCATCCTCCTATCCACCATCTCTCCAAATGGCATCTATAAGCCCATTCCCGACATCACATTGCTGATATTCTATTATGCGAGTGCAAATTTCTAGGCACTCTAGTGTTCAATCATCTTCCACCTTCGGATCACGAAAGGAACGCAAGCCAATCTACATCCTCAGGTCTAAGAAGATTGAACAGGGGCAACTGTTGTACCCCAAAATTTTCCCTCCCATATTCTTCAAGATTTGTCAAGATCAATCTTCAAATGGATCAAGGGGTTGCACAGTCAAACATCCTCCTAAGCCAGTCAAAATTAGGGTTTTGGTTCCTTCAATGAATTTGAGGTTTTCAATGGTCCAATCAAGTCCCATAGGCCTATATACATTTTCAAGCATCTACATGTCAAGTCTCAAGACTCACAGAGGCAAGTTGCACAGTCAAAAGCCCTATTTGGTTCACAATCAACTGCAGGGGCAAAATGGTCATTTAACAGTCAAAAGTCAAATTTTTTGGTCAACATCATATTTTGAAGCCATCATTTGATCAAGTCTTGATCATGATTCCACAAGCATGGCTCAAAAATCATCAAAGATGCAAAAGTTGCTATTTTTGGACAGTTGAAAAGTCAACTGTAACTTGATCAAGGCATAACTTTTTCATGGTTCATCAGAAAAATCCCATACAATGCTCATTTTGAAGGGGATGACATTTCCTACAACTCATCTTCACATTCCAAGTCCAAGAAATGCTCTCACAAAAAGTTATCAATTTCTATATTATAGATCAATTTCAAAAGTCAACAAAAAGGCACTTTAAGTCAAAGACCATAACTTGAGATTGGTAAATCCAAATGACATGGGACCAAAGGCATTGGTTAGAGGACTTCAAGAACTTTCCAAAATGTCCAAGAACATGTTCATAGCTTCAAAATTGAGCAAGATATGCATTGGAGAAGTTGGGCAATTTTTGGGAATTTGCAAAAGTCAACTTTGCCTAAAACACCTTGTTTTTGCTAATGGGCCTCAAATTCCTTCTTGAATCTTTACCCAAAGCATATGCACGACTGTTGTACCCCAAAATTTGCCCTCCCATTTTCTCAATATTTTCTCATCACAAGGCCCTTGGAGCTCAAGATCCAGTTGGGTTTTCCTCTGCTCAAGACTTCTCCTTGCACTGTTGACCCAAATTAGGGTTTGTGGTTGCACAAAGATGTTTTGACCTAAAATGCCTAAGATGACTTTCATGCTCCATATTGGACTCCCAATTTTATCCATAACAAGTTTCAAGCCTTGATTCCAATCTTTGCCCAGTCAATTGGACAGTTGACCTAAAAATCAACTGTATTGGGGAAAAAGTCAAATGTGGTCAATTGACAGTCAAACCTCATGATTTTTGATCCACATCAACATAATGAACTCATATGAACCACTTGGTCAAGTTTGGATCACAATTCCATAAGAAATTTGATCAGATCACCAAAGGGGCAAAATGGGCATTTTTAGGGTTTTGACTGCACAAAGGCAATTTTTGACTGTTTGACCAAGCCAATGGCAAACCAAGCTCACATATGGACTCAAGGACCCAATGGAATTGTCTTGACATACTCAACAAGTCCAAAAGATCCCAAATGCACAAGATTCACAGTTGAATTTTCCAGTCAATTGATCAATTTTTGACTGTATACTGAAAAGTCAAACTTTGACTTTTTGGTCAAAATCAAGGGTCAAGATTCATTTTTCATCAAAACATGCCAAATCATGAAACTTGTTCATCAAGAAATCAAGAATTGCAAATTAGGGTTTGAAATGAAGATTTTTCATAACTTGGAATTTTTCTAAGTTATAAAAAACCCTAATTTTTTCCTAACTTTGTCCCACTTTCTCACCAAGATTCATTTGGATTCAAGGAAAAGTCAAAACATGAAAGTTGTAGACCATTGCAAAATATACAACTTTGATTCACAAAGTTTTCTCAAAAGAAGCTTGTAGCTCAAGTTACAATTTTTGGAACAAGGGTACCAAACCATTCTTAACTTAGAAAATTTTTGACCTATTTTAGGCAGGATTTTTGCCTAACTTCAAGACCATTTTTCACATGCTTCCACTTGGAATTTCAATTTGCATTTCAAAGATGGATTGTAGTACACATTCCAAGCTTTCCAAAATGTCCAAGAACTCATCAAACAACCTCATGGTTAGGGAGAATCGAATTTGGCAAGTTGGGAAAAACTCACTTTGTTCTTGGCCAATTTACATGTTCATAACTTGTGCAACTTTTCAAATCAGCATGCATAAGCTAGTTACAGGCCTCTAATCCCATTTGCACTCAATAATTAATTGCCAATACATTGTGTGTTAGCATTATTTTGTGCATTTGGACATTACATGTTAGATTAAGCCTTAATTAGAAAAAGCACTTTATCCATTTTTGTAAAGTTTGGCTTTATGTCAAGTTTGTGAATCAAGGAGTACAATGCATATCTTTGGACACAAGATTCATGGAGATATCACACTGATCAAGGCTCAAGTGTGCAGCATACTTGAGGGGCCTGTACAAGTCTAGAGAACCACTTGACATTTTCTTGCTTAAGTGTGAAGAAAGCTTGCATAACAACTACCAACTCACATTGCTGCAACCACAAGCTTAGACAAACTTCTTGAGCACATTCTAAACAATCATCCTGACCTGAAACACGAGCTAAACACCTTCCAAACTTCATCAAACCTCAAAACACCATAGAACTGCCCAAAACAGGGCACCTGCTGCAGATTGAGTGCCATAACTCAATCCATTAGTGCATTCTTGCTAAAACCACTTCAAACACATCCCACATCATCCCTTGAAACTGTTCCAAGCCCTAAACACGATCTGTAACATCCCTAGCTAACATCACCATTTTCATTTTTCTGTTTTGCAGTTGAAGTACCATAGCACGATTCTCTTGGTTTCCAAGCAAACTAAAGCTTGGAATAGCATCCCTGGACATCAAGGAAGCTGTACCAATCACCACCTTGCATTGAAAACACCTCCATCACCAGATACGATTCCAACTGAACAGGTAAGTTCATGAACTCTTATCTCTCTATCCAGGCATTGTTAGGTTTAGATTTGTGAAGAAATTATGTCACATTCATGGCCCTGAACATGCCCATATAATTAGTTTTCATTTATGTTATGTGTGCTATGAGAATTTGATGTCTGAACATGGAACAAAAACTAGGTCAGGAATTGGGGGAGAAGAAATTCTCTCTCATTTCTGAGAGTTAGATTGATTTCTTTATATGTTTAGAATCGTGGCTTCAAGCTCTACAGGTTTCATGTTGCAAGATTTGGCAAAAGATCAAGGAATCTGGAGATAGAAAACGCGTGTTGTTGTTGTTCATACAGGTCCTGAGGTTGAAGACAAAGTCTTCATGGGCTGGGCCTGTTTCATTTTTTTATTTGCACCCTATGTTTACTTTTGAACCCCCCTGGCCCATTTTGAAATATCTTTATTATTTCTGATTTTTTCCTTTTGATTTTGTTTTTGTATTTTTGTCTAAACATGAAAAAAAATTAAAATTATTTTTCCCACACTTTTTTGCATTTTTTTTGACATTTATTTTGTTTCTTTTAGTTTTGTACATAAATAATATACAAATACTATTATTTAAAATAACTAAAAAAAATAATACAAACATATTTTATTTCTGATTTTTTTATTTTATTTTCTCTCTTGAAAACATTTTATATAAAATATACTTTTTTTGTAAATATTAAATATTTTATTTTTTGTATATATTTAATATATTTAGTAAATAATACAAATACATATATATTTATTAGTATATTTAGGTTAAAAAATACAAAATATAATATTTTATTTTTATTAATATTTAACATCAAAAATACCTTTTTTACAAATATACTTCATTTCTATTTTATTTTTGTACATAATTAATAAACATTGTATATATTAAATAATAAATACCTTTTATTTGCAAAATTAGGGTTTTGCCCTAAATACATAAAAACTCCAAAAATTAATACTTTTTATTTTGTTTATTTGACATATAAAAAACACTTTTTTCATACATATAAAAAACATTTTTTGCATCTCGCATATTTATTCCATTTTTATTTAATTATTGTATATTAAATAATTTGTATAATTCAATTTTGATGTAATAGTTAGGTTTAAATTCCTTGTCAAAATACCCCCATTTGAACATTTGTACCCCTCTTCCCATATATTGTGTTGTAATAACTTAGGAACTTTATTTTTCGCACTTTAAAGCTTTCTAAATTATGCCATGTTAGAATTAGGGTTTGTATGCAAATCAATTAACAAAAATAGTTTGACCTAAATTCAAGATAAACAAGCATGAAAATGGACAACACCAATCACACTTGCACCCCTAGGGTATTCCACTTGTTGCCTTCAATAATGGGCCATATTGCATGTTAGGTCTCTTTGGGCAAAATAAACACAATTCTAATGATCATAGTCCCTCGATGACGCTTTCGAAAGTTGCCTAAAAAATGATCAAGTCCCTCCAAGGAAAAGTTGCCCAAAGATAATTGGCACCATTACAATTATGGTCTAAACGATGACCCGCGCCCGTCCCTTTCACATCCTAACACAAGATTGTCCACCAAATGCAATGGTGGAACAAAATTGTTAAAAGGGTTAAAACATAGCAAAGATCTTTGAGAAATTTAGGGTAGATAAGCTCTTAAGTACTTGTCAACTTGCACTTGCCTATTTTTCAAACCACACATCACTACACTTTCAAAACAACTTTCAAAAAACCTTGAAACATCTTTTCAAAAAGACAAACACCTTTTGTAAAACATTCGAGTAAAGAATTGTTACAAGGGTTTCCTAGACAAGGCATCTTTTTCAAAACATTTTCAAAACCATGCACAAAGCACCATTTCAAACAATTGAAAACTAAGGCAAGTTGATCTAAGCGAGTAACTAAGAGCCCATGGATAACCATGGATAGAAAGGGTGCTAATACCTTCCCTTTCTATAATCTACTCCCCGAACCCAAGAAAACATCTCAAAGGTTTTTGCTGTGCTTTTTAACCTTTCCTTAGGATAAAATAAAAAGTCGGTGGCGACTCTTGCTCAACCGAAACATTTGCGAAAACAAACGCAAAACCCTAGTCAGTTCTCCCACCGTATCACAGAACTGACGACTCTGCTGGGGAAAAACTTAAAAGTGGAGTAACCTTAGGGCTTAGATCACCCTCTTGCATGATTAATTGTTTGTTTTGATTGCTTTATATCTTGGCTCTTTTGTTTGGGTTTGCAATCCTACACCCGGATTTTTGGGAAACATTCATAGATAGCAATACGTTGTGGAAACTGTGCGGGGTATACCGACACGGTTGAAGCAATAGCTATATTAGTGTGACATATTTGTGAGTACCGGTAACCCTTGAGTTCAATCAAGGAGAGTACGGGGCCGCTGAGTGATGTCACTAAGCACTAATGACCTAGAACCTTACTTGACCATCTTGGCCTTTTATTAGGGGTAGTGAGATGACCGGCTTTGGTGCAGTCCGAAGTTGGTAGATACTCGATACTACACTCATTGAGGGTTGTTTTCTTGGAATATTTTGGTCGCTAGTTAAGTGGCTAAACCAAAACCATGAACGATGAAAACAATCCAATGATATTGAGCTCCTTAGAACCCGGTTACTATTTATAGGACATGTTTTTAAGCCAACTACACTCAAGAGGGTACTTACCTATGAAACCTCATGCAAGCCTGAAACTAGGGTTTGGTGTGAATTGCTTGTACATATGTTTCGTGCATACATCATAAACATCATAAAGCATCATATGCTAAGAATCCCTCCTGAGCTCAAGGAACTCACATCAAGGATTCCGGAAAGTTCATCCTTCAGTGAAAGACATGGTAGACTGCTCAGCCTAGTCAGCACCAACATTGAAGAGGACATGATGAAAGTGCTATTCCAGTTCTTTGACCCTCTTCACCACTGTTTCACTTTCCCCGACTACCAGTTGGTGCCCACTTTGGAGGAGTTTTCTCAACTCCTAAGAATCCCTATCCTTAATCAACTACCCTTCAACGGTACGGAAAAGGAACCAAAGCCGGAAGATGTTGCTCGAGCATTACATCTACAACCATCTGACATCAAGGGGCATTGGGAAACCAGAAGCGACATCAAAGGATTCTTAGCAAAATTCTTGTTTGAGAAGGCACAAGAATGTTGGAATTCATTGGACCTACAAGCCTTTGAAGAAATTGTGGCACTCCTTATCTATGGGTTGGTCTTGTTCCCAAATCCTGACCAGCTCGTAGATGTCAACGCTGTCAAGATCTTCTTATCCAGAAATCCAATACCAACATTGCTTGGGGACATTCTTCACTCATTTTACACACGAACAATGAGAAAGAGGGGTGTTCTCATGTGCTGTACTCCTCTCCTTGCAAGGTGGTTTATTTCGCACCTTCCACAATCTGTCTTGAAGAATGACCAAGGCTCAAGGTGGTCCCAACGGTTGATGATTCTTACTCACTCTGATGTACATTGGTGTTCTCGGTCTAGAGAAAATGTCATCATCGTCGATCATTGTGGAGAGTTCCCTAATGTTCCATTACTTGGCATTAGAGGGGGCATTACCTACAACCCTTGCCTAGCTTTAAGGAAATTTGGATATGCACGGAGGGATGGCCCTCACGACATGTTAATTCCTGACCTAGTTTTTGACTTCGACAACGATGCGCAAGGGCTTCGCCAAAGATTCATTAGAGCTTGGAGGATGCCCAACAAGGTTGATAGCAAGACACTGGGGCACAAGAACTCCATCCCTCTTGAGCCTTATCTCAAGTGGGTACGAGCCCAAGCCCAGAGTCTAATGATGCCTTATCCTCATGTTCTCCCTGTGATTAAAGAGCCCGTCAAGGAAGGAGAGGTTCCCTACACCATCCTATATCCTGACATGCCTACATCGTGGGAGGAAATGCAGAAGATTTGGATCCAACTCAAGGAGGAACGAAACACTTTTGAAGCCAGCTTCTACGCCAGTGAGAAGAAGGTTCTAGAGCTGACCCGCCGACTCCATGAGGAAGAGACCCTCAACACCTACATCGCACCAAAGAGGATGCGCAACGTCTTTTTGCCTTAAGAAGTTTTGTAATATTTGGCCCATGGGGCATTTATGTACTGACAAATTTCTTCTTATTAATATGACGTGCGTTCTTTTTGTCTGCAACAATTTTGAATGTTCTAAATCCTTGAATGCATTGCATACATGAGCATACCATTCATCATGTGCATAAGCAGGTCTCACGCCAGGTTTCCTTATCTGTCTGCTGTTTATTTCAGTAGGATGGATCTCGAGCAAACAATCAAGGACCTACAGGCTCAAAATGCACAGTTTCAGCAACTCCTGATGACCTTGGCTAAGGGTCAGGAGGATCTAAAGACCCTACTGGGGAATAAGGACCCAGTGAAAAAGAAGAAAAAGAGACTCGGGGTGGCTACTTTAGGGAGAAGATTTGAAGGAGAAGCCAGAAGAGTGCTTGAATTTCCTCCTACTTATGAGGAGGGAACCAGTAAAGGGGGTGCGGCTGCGGTACCTTCCGAGTCCGATATGGAAGAAGAGGAGGCTGAAGAGGATGAAGACTACTCTGATCAACAATACCCTCCGGCTGATGACAAGTACAAAGGTTTAGAAGACAGGTTGGCGGCCATGGAGCTGCAGAGAGTGCCGGGTTTGGATTTCGAAGACTTGGGTTTAGTTGCCGGGATTGTGATTCCCCCAAAGTTCAAAGTGCCAGTTTTTGTGAGGTATGACGGGCTGTCCTGTCCAAAAATGCATCTCAGGTCCTACGTAAGGAAGATCCAACCTTATACAGCAGATAAGAACCTTTGGATCCATTTCTTTCAAGACAGCCTTTCTGGGGCTCAATTGGAGTGGTTCTATCAGCTAGAGGGAACCAGTGTCCGAAACTGGGAAGACTTGGCCACCGCCTTTTACAAACAATATCAGTATAATTCTGACCTTGCTCCCACGCGTACCCAACTTCAGGGTATGTCACTGGGAACAGGCGAAGGATTCAAAGAATATGCACAAAAATGGAGGGATTTGGCTGGCAGGGTGCAACCGCCTTTAACCGACCGTGAACTTGTTGACATGTTTCTAGGGACCCTGTCTGGTCCATTCTTCAACCATCTGATTGGTAACTCTTCCGCGGGGTTTACCGATTTGATCTTAACAGGCGAGAGAATAGAAGCTGGCATCAAGTCAGGGAAGATTCAGAAGGGTGCCGCTGCAAGTGTTGAGAAGAAGCCTTTCAAGAAGGAAACAACTGTGGTATACTCTCAGAGAAGAGCAGGGAAGACTGAACGCCAGCCAACTGTGGGGGCCGTAATGATCCAAAACCCTTCAAGTGAGCAGCCTCGCTATAACCAGTCCAGACCAAATCAACAACGGGTGGAAAAGCCACAACGGCAGTTCACCCGCATTAATATGACGCCAGCGCAAGTGCTTCCCCATCTGTTAAAGCTGAATCTCGCTACTATCAAAGAGGCACCAAAAATGTGAATACGTCCTCTCCGCATTATCATCCTAATGCTAAATGCGCCTACCATTCTGACAGTGTCGGGCATGACACCAACGATTGTTGGGCACTCAAGCATAAAATCCAAGACCTGATAGAGGCGAAGGAGGTGGAGTTCGACGCTCCAGAGAAGCCGAACGTGATATCTGCTCCAATGCCGAAGCACGGCCGAAATGTCAATGCCATTGAAGAAGATTTGTATGTTGCTGATGTCAATGATCTGATAACTCCGTTGCTAACCATCAAGTTGAATCTATTAAAGGCCGGGATTTTCCCGGGATGTAAAGAAGATTGCTACTGCTGTTACTCTCTGCCATTTGATTGTCTGTTACTAAAGAAAGGCATCCAAGGCCTGATGGACAGTCGACAAATTTTGTTTGAAAAAGTTTCTGCTATTCCAACCCATATTGAAGATGTCTCAATTATAACCATTCACGCCAATCTTTCCAAGGCCGTCAAAAATCCTGTTAAGATTACACCAGCTACGAAGTCTGTTCCTTTGAAGATAACAATGCCAGGGCCTGTCCCCTACATTTCTGAGAAGTCAATACCATGGAACTACGACGGTGACGTCTACTACCATGGTATCAAACAAGTTGAAGTAACTGAAGAAAGCTCGGATGAAGAAGAAGCCAACATTGGAAACATTGCGGGCACAAGCAAAATCACCCGGAGCGGGAGAATATTTTCTCCAGAGATTGCCCCTCCAAGAGCAATCTTTGGACCCTCATCTTCTGCTAAGGTTATTCCTGCACCAATAAAACTCTCCGCTAGAACCCCATTGATTGAAGATGTTGTTGTTCCTAGTATTGTCCCTTCTACCGCTGCTGATAAAGGTAAGGGAACCCAAGATGAGCTCGTCAGGACGAGGGCTCAACCTTTGGTCATCCCGGAAACCTCCAAGAAAGAAATAGAAGAGATCTTGAAGATAATAAAAAGGAGTGATTACGATGTGGTAGAACAACTGGGGCAAACCCCCTCGAAGATCTCCATGTTGGCACTACTACTTTGCTCGGAAGCACACGCCAAAGATTTGATAAAATTCCTGAAGGCAGCCCATGTGCCCCAGGAAACCTCTGCAGACCAATTCCAAAATTGTGTGTCCAGCCTTACTGTAGACAATGGATTAGGTTTCTCTGATGCCGACCTAACTTCTAAAGGTAGAAACCACAATGATGCTTTGCACATTTCAGTTGAGTGCCGAGGAACTACTCTCCCACATGTCTTGGTCGACACAGGTTCTTCGCTGAATGTACTGCCTAAAAAAGCTTTGGACCGACTAGATTGTGAAGGTTTAGAGCTGAAGCCGAGTGATATTGTTGTCAGAGCTTTCGATGGTTCGAAGAGGATGGTCCATGGGTAAGTTGATATTCCCATCAAGGTAGGCACTGAGGTGTTTAAATCTACTTTCTATGTGATGGACATCCGTCCGTCACACTCTTGCTTATTGGGTAGGCCGTGGATACACAATGCCGGGGCAGTCACCTCTTCCTTACATCAAATGTTGAAGTATCCTGTCAAGGGAAAGATCATAACTGTCCATGGTGAAGAGGAGTATATGATCAGCCACCTGAACTCCTTCCGGTATGTGGAGGTAGAGGGTGAGTTCATTGAGACACCTTTCCAGCATTTCGAAGAAGTCCTTCCTGAAATAACAGTAGCAAAGTTGGTAGCTGAAGCACCAAGGCAGATGGCCAGGATGGCATCTCTGGAAGACGCGAAGGCCGTAATAAAGGAGGGAAAGAGTTCAGCATGGGGGCAGTTGCCTGATATTCCACATAAAACAGACAAATTTGGATTAGGGTTCACTGCCGCGGGCCAGAAAGCTATGCGCCGTTTGAAGATTGAAAGAGCGCCAATCAAAATTTCTCCCTACGGAATCAACGCTTTGGAGGATGAAGACGAAGAGAACAACATCGAAGAGTGGATCTACCTAACTATCAAAGGAGGATTATGCAACTGGGAGGCAAAGGACTTTGTCCCCATCACTTTTATTAATCAGTAATTTATCTGTCAAACATTTCCTATGGCCTGTAATAATTACTTTTGAACAATCCACACACTACCTTTTTACCTCATGCCTTACCCGGGGCATGTGGGTCCATTTATAAGGGTTTTGATTATCTTCATATCCATATGCCATGTTTAATGATTCATTGGACGTTTTTCATTTGATAAACTGCTGTGTTCATTTTCTTTCCTTTTGCATTTTTTGTTTAAGGATGGCTATCCCTTACACACACCCACACTCACAAATGCAGGTACCCATCCACTCTGGATTCCATGGGTGACTATTCTGCTATATCCTTCAATAACTCTGAAGATCTGGTCAATCAAGCCGAGTATGAAGATGATGAAGGTTGTGAAGTACCAGGGGAACTAGCCAGACTTCTACAGCAAGAGGAAAGGGCCATCTTACCTCACGAAGAGTCATTGGACACTGTCAACTTAGGAACCGAAGAAGACCGGAAGGAGGTACAAGTGGGTGCCAATCTAGAACCAAGTGTGAAGGAGCGCCTGATACAGTTGTTAAATGAGTATGTTGAAATCTTCGCTTGGTCTTATGAAGACATGCCGGGTTTAGACACAGACATCGTGGTTCACCGTCTCCCCACAAGAGAGGATTGTCCACCGATCAAACAAAAAGTCCGCCGAATGAGGCCTGACATGTCTGAAAAGATCAAAGCAGAAGTGATGAAGCAATTCGATGCTGGCTTTCTGGCTGTTACATCTTATCCTCAATGGGTCGCTAACATCGTGCCGATACCTAAAAAAGATGGCAAAGTCAGGATGTGTATGGACTACCGGGATTTGAATAGGGCCAGCCCCAAAGATGATTTTCCGCTACCACACATTGACATTTTAATCGACAATACAGCTCAGCACAAAGTGTTTTCCTTCATGGATGGATTCTCGGGTTACAATCAAATCAAAATGGCCCCCGAGGATATGGAGAAAACAACTTTTGTCACACAATGGGGTACTTTATGTTACAAGGTAATGCCGTTCGGACTGAAGAACGCCGGGGCAACTTATCAACGCGCCATGGTAGCTTTGTTTCATGATATGATACATCATGAGATTGAAGTTTACGTAGACGATATGATAGCTCGGTTACAAACAGAGGAGGAGCACCTTGAACATCTAGAAAAGCTGTTTGCCAGGTTGAAAGAATACAAACTCAGGTTGAATCCAAGTAAGTGTACTTTTGGAGTTAGGTCTGGTAAACTCCTAGGATTCATAGTGAGCAAAAAAGGCATTGAAGTCGATCCAGCAAAAGTGAAAGCAATACAAGAGATGCCTGCTCCCCGTACTGAAAAGGAGGTTAGAGGGTTCTTGGGGCGCTTGAACTATATTGCCAGATTCATCTCTCATCTGACTTCTACCTGTGAGCCAATTTTCAAACTATTGAAGAAAGATCAGGTAGTCGAATGGAACGACGATTGCCAAGCTGCTTTTGAAAAGATCAAGGAGTATTTACTAGAACCTCCTATTCTGATGCCACCCGTCGAAGGAAGACCATTGATCATGTATCTGACAGTCTTGGATAACTCAATGGGGTGTGTTTTGGGCCAGCATGACGAGTCTGGTCGAAAAGAGCATGCTATTTATTACCTTAGCAAAAAGTTTACCGACTGTGAGACTCGCTACTCACTGCTCGAGAAAACTTGCTGCGCTTTGGTATGGGCTACTCGCCCACTAAGGCAGTATATGTTGACTCATACTACCCTGTTGATTTCTAAAATGGATCCTATCAAGTATATCTTCGAAAAGCCTGCTTTATCTGGAAGGATAGCTAGATGGCAAATGATCCTAACTGAGTATGACATCCAGTACACCACTCAAAAATCTATAAAGAGGAGTGTGCTAGCTGATCATCTGGCTCATCAAGCTATCGAAGATTATCAACCCATGAGATTTGACTTTCCAGACGAGGACATCATGAATTTGGACAACACTGAAAGTAACGGACCGTATGACGGACCCGAAAAGGGATCCCGATGGATCCTGTACTTTGATGGTGCTTCAAATGCACTTGGAAACGGTATCGGCGCAGTACTCATTTCCCCGGAAGGTTGTCACACACCTTTCACGGCCCGGGTTTGCTTCAGCTGCACAAACAACATGGCTGAATATGAAGCTTGCATCTTTGGTCTCAAGGCTGCTATAGACTTGGGAACAAATCATTGATCGTATTCGGGGACTCGGCTTTGGTTATCAGTCAAATCAAAGGAGAGTGGGATACCAAGCATCCTAATCTTATCCCATACAAAGAACGTGTCTTGACATTGTTGCCTCATTTCGAGCAAATTACCTTCGAGCATTTCCCGCGGGAAGAGAATCAGCTAGCAGATGCTCTAGCTACAATGTCTTCCATGTTTAAACTCAACTGGGATAACGAGGCTCCCCAAATCACCATCGAGCGAATGGATGAACCCGCACATTGTCACGAGATTAATACCGGAGAAGTAGTGGAACAACCTTGGTTCCATGAAATCAAAAGGTATCTCCAGACTAGAGATTATCCCGAAGGAGCTTCCGTAAATGACAAGAAGTTCTTAAGGAAATTTGCTGCCAAATTCTTCCAGAGCAACAACGTCCTCTACAAACGAAGCCATGATTGTGTATTACTCCGATGCATGGACAAAGCTGAAGCAGAGTTAATCATGACCGAGATACACAGCGGCACATTTGGCACTCACTTGAGCGGGCATACAATGGCTAAGAAGATCCTAAGGGCAGGCTATTACTGGTCTACCATGGAAGCTGACTGCCACCAACATTCCCGTACTTGCCACAAGTGTCAAGTCTACGCTGACAAGGTCCATATCCCTCCGATTCCTCTCAACGTTCTGACTGCTCCTTGGCCATTTGCGATGTGGGGCATCGACATGATTGGAGAGATCAAGCCCACAGCATCCAACAGACATCGTTTCATCCTGGTCGCCATTGACTATTTCACCAAATGGGTCGAAGCAGCTTCCTTCACCTCTGTTACTAAAAACGTGGTTGCCCGCTTCATCAAGCAAAATCTCATATGCCGGTATGGTGTTCCAGACAGGATCATCACAGACGACAGTGTAAATCTGAATAACACGATGATCACCGCATTGTGCGAACAATTCAAGATTTATCATCACAATTCATCTCCCTATCAGCCGAAGATGAACGGTGCTGTTAAAGCTGCAAACATAAACATTATGAAGATCATTCAGAAAATGACAGTCACTTACAAAGACTGGCATGAGATGTTACCGTTCGCTCTACATGGATACCGTACGACGGCGCGTACTTCAACCGGGGCAACCCCGTTTTCTTTGGTATATGGCATGGAAGCTGTCCTGCCTATGGAGGTTCAGATCCCTTCTCTAAGGATTATGAAGGACGCATCAAAAGCGGATGATCAAGGCCTTCAAAAAGAAAGTCAGACGTCAAGTGTATCAAGTCGGAGATCTCGTAATCAAGCGAATTATCTTGCCGCAAAGTGATCCCAGGGGCAAATGGACTCCTACATATGAAGGACCATTTGTGATCAAGAGCATATTTTCTGGTGGTGCAATGATTCTGACCACCATGGACGGTGACGATTTTCCGCACCCTGCAAACGCATACATAGTCAAAAGATACTACGCATAAAATAACCCGACAAGTCGAAAACCCGAAAGGGCGGCTTGGGCAAAAATGGGCATCCCGGTGAACCGAAAACCCGAAAGGGCGGTTCAGGCAAAAATTAGGGATAAAAATAAAAAAAATCTGTACACCCGGCAAGTTGAAAACCCGAAAGGGCGGCTTGGGAAAAAAGGGGTTTCCCGGTGGATCGAAAACCCGAAAGGGCGATTCAGGCAAAAGTTAGGGAATTAAAGCGTATGACTATGTCTCGTCGGATCACTTCAAAGACAATCTCTTCATCAACCAGTTCCAAGCTTCTGATCAATCCAGCCATCGGCAGACGAAACATTGAATGGACAGATATTCAGAGTTGTGAAGGCTATAGCGGAATGGAATCCCATGGAATTATTTCACATAGCCATCTTTCTTTTGTATAAATTTTTCAATATTTATAACGACATCCTCTTACTAGGGTGATCGTCTCCTTTGTACAAGTATACTCATAGAAAGTTAATACAAATACTTTTCAGAAATTTGCGTCGTTTCCTTTTCTCTTTGCTTTTGCACTTATGTTTTATTTGAGAAACGTCCAATGTTTTGTTAAATAGGCATATGCATTTGAACATAATCATTCCCTTATAAATCAAGGTGGGTGATCACTTTTGAGTTGAAGGTGCAGTTGGATATCTTGATACCCTTTCAAAGGAAATCCCGAGCAGATTGGAAATCCATATTCTTCAGTCAGAATTTAATTCCCTAAATGGAGTCAAACTTCAGGATCCTC
The DNA here is from genome assembly GCA_948472305.1 of Vicia faba. Lineage (NCBI taxonomy): Eukaryota > Viridiplantae > Streptophyta > Magnoliopsida > Fabales > Fabaceae > Vicia > Vicia faba. Next base: position 159,491 of record CATIWC010000880.1, on the reverse strand, counting down.
GTCAGCAAAAGCTTTCTCAAAACTGATTTCCCCAGCCAGAGAACCCTCCAGAACTCAATTCCCCTCAGAGTTAAGTTTCGGTATCCCCAGCAGAGCTAAAACTTCAGGCTATCAATCCCCAGCAAAGCCAGACTAGTGAACCTTCTCCCCACAGAGATGCCTCTCACTAGACTAAAGATTCTCAGTCTTACCTCCCCAGCATGAGTCTATCAGGTTCTGAACTCCCAAGTAGAAGTCATCAAAAATCCTCTTACCCTGCAAGTCACCAAGGAAATTCCAATTCCCCGCAGTGGTTCCAAGGCCCCTCAACGATTGAAGATCTGGTATTCCCCAAGCAATCTGAAGACTTTCATTTTCAGTTCCCCATTGAATATTCGAAGATTCTCCAGTGAAGATCTCCGCAAGACAGGAATTCCCCAGAAGATTGGTATACAACCCAAGCTCCTATTTCCCCAGCAACAGCCAAGGAATTTTTTCTTCCCGGCAGCAGTCAAAATGCTTTAATTCTCAGCCATCTAGGATTCATCTATCCTCCGCAAGACAGCTCTCCAGCTTACATGCACATTCATTTACATTCATATCATATAACATACATTGCATCATGCATCATGACATTGCATACATTGCATCATACATCATGACGTTGCATACAACTAACTCTTTACCTTTTCAGGTAAGATCAGTCGACATACAAAAATCATTATCTTCCGAGATTCTTTCTAGAAATAGTTCAGATGTGACCCAGACATGGAAACATTCTGATGCTTATTCCAGATTCATCCAGATGCAATTTTATATGAGCTCATCATCAGGAAACCCTACACCGGTTCCTCCTCCACCCTCAAGACTTCTGAAAACAGTTCACGGGTTCTCCAGTAACGGATGTTAACCTATCGCTTGTTCAGATTCTTCTCAAGACTTCTGAAAACAGTTCATGGATTCTTCCCAACAACGGATGTTAATCTATCACTTGTTCAGATGCAACTTTTGAAAACAGTTTACGGACGCTTCCCAACAACGGATGCTGCTCTATTGCTTATTCAACCTCAAGACTTCTGAAAACAGTTCACGGGTTCTCCAGTAACGGATGTTAACCTATCGCTTGTTCAGATTCTTCTCAAGACTTCTGAAAACAGTTCATGGATTCTTCCCAACAACGGATGTTAATCTATCACTTGTTCAGATGCAACTTTTGAAAACAGTTTACGAACGCTTCCCAACAACGGATGCTGCTCTATTGCTTATTCAACCTCAAGACTTCTGAAAACAGTTCACGGGTTCTCCAGTAACGGATGTTAACCTATCGCTTGTTCAGATTCTTCTTCAAAGACTTCTGAAAACAGTTTACAGATTCTTCCCAACAACGTATGTTAATCTATCGCTTGTTCAGACTCTTCTCAACTTTTGAAAACAGTTTACGGATGCCTCCAGATACGGATGTCAATCTATTGCTTATTCAGACCCCAGTTCAGAAATGGTCCAAAACATGGACACCTTTCTGATACTCATTCCAGATGGCATCCTTAAGCCCATCCCCGACAAGATTCTGTCACCTCTCCAGATGGCATCTTTAAGCCCATCTCCAAATGGCATCTCTAAGCCCATTCCCGCATCCATTGCTTTGACGAGTGCAAATTTAAGGGCACTCTAGTGTCCAATCTCCTTTTACCCTCGAGTCGCGAAAGGCAAACTCGCCAATCTAACTCTTCGGATTCAAGAAGATTGAACAGGGGCAACTGTTGTACCCCAAAATTTGCCCTCCCATTTTCTCAATATTTTCTCATCACAAGGCCCTTGGAGCTCAAGATCCAGTTGGGTTTTCCTCTGCTCAAGACTTCTCCTTGCACTGTTGACCCAAATTAGGGTTTGTGGTTGCACAAAGATGTTTTGACCTAAAATGCCTAAGATGACTTTCATGTTCCATATTGGACTCCCAAGTTTATCCATAACAAGTTTCAAGCCTTGATTCCAATCTTTGCCCAGTCAATTGGACAGTTGACCTAGAAATCAGCTGTATTGGGGAAAAAGTCAACTGTGGTCAATTGACAGTCAAACCTCATGATTTTTGATCCACATCAACATAATGAACTCATATGAACCACTTGGTCAAGTTTGGATCACAATTCCACAAGAAATTTGATCAGATCACCAAAGGGGCAAAATGGGCATTTTTAGGGTTTTGACTGCACAAAGGCAATTTTTGACTGTTTGACCAAGCCAATGGCAAACCAAGCTCACATATGGACTCAAGGACCCAATGGAATTGTCTTGACATACTCAACAAGTCCAAAAGATCCCAAATGCACAAGATTGACAGTTGAATTTTCCAGTCAATTGATCAATTTTTGACTGTATACTGAAAAGTCAAACTTTGACTTTTTGGTCAAAATCAAGGGTCAAGATTCATTTTTCATAAAAACATGCCAAATCATGAAACTTGTTCATCAAGAAATCAAGAATTGAAAATTAGGGTTTGAAATGAAGATTTTTCATAACTTAGAATTTTTCTAAGTTATAAAAAACCCTAATTTTTTCCTAAGTTTGTCCCACTTTCTCACCAAGATTCATTTGGATTCAAGGAAAAGTCAAAAAATGAAAGTTGTAGACCATTGCAAAATCTACAACTTTGATTCACAAAGTTTTCTGAAAAGAAGCTTTTAGCTCAAGTTACAATTTTTGGAACAAGGGTACCAAACCATTCTTAACTTAGAAAATTTTTGACCTATTTTAGGCAGGATTTTTGCCTAACTTCAAGACCATTTTTCACATGCTTCCACTTGGAATTTAAATTTGAATTTCAAAGATGGATTGTAGTACACATTCCAATATTTCCAAAATGTCCAAGAACTCATCAAACAACCTCATGGTTAGGGAGAATCGAATTTGGCAAGTTGGGAAAAACTCACTTTGTTCTTGGCCAATTTACATGTTCATAACTTGTGCAACTTGTCAAATCAGCATGCATAAGCTAGTTACAGGCCTCTAATCCAATTTTCACTCAATAATTAAATGCCAATACATTGTGTGTTAGCATTATTTTGTGCATTTGGACATTACATGTTAGATTAAGCCTTAATTAGAAAAAGCACTTTATCCATTTTTGTAAAGTTTGGCTTTATGTCAAGTTTGTGAATCAAGGAGTACAATGCATATCTTTGGACACAAGATTCATGGAGATATCACACTGATCAAGGCTCAAGTGTGCAGCATACTTGAGGGGCCTGTACAAGTCTAGAGAACCACTTGACATTTTCTTGCTTAAGTGTGAAGAAAGCTTGCATAACAACTACCAACTCACATTACTGCAACCACAAGCTTAGACAAACTTCTTGAGCACATTCTAAACAATCATCCTGACCTGAAACACGAGCTAAAAACCTTCCAAACCTCATCAAACCTCAAAACACCATAGAACTGCCCAAAATAGGGCACCTACTGCAGATTGAGTGCCATAACTCAATCCATTCGTGCATTCTTGCTAAAACCACTTCAAACACATCCCACATCATCCCTTGAAACTGTTCCAAGCCCTAAACACGACCTGTAACATCCCTAGCTAACATCACCATTTTCATTTTTCTGTTTTGCAGTTGAAGTACCATAGCACGATTCTCTTGGTTTCCAAGCAAACTAAAGCTTGGAATAGCATCCCTGGACATCAAGGAAGCTGTACCAATCACCACCTTGCATTGAAAACACCTCCATCACCAGATACGATTCCAACTGAACAGGTAAGTTCATGAACTCTTATCTCTCTATCCAGGCATTGTTAGGTTTAGATTTGTGAAGAAATTATGTCACATTCATGGCCCTGAACATGCCCATATAATTAGTTTTCATTTATGTTATGTGTGCTATGAGAATTTGATGTCTGAACATGGAACAAAAACTAGGTCAGGAATTGGGGGAGAAGAAATTCTCTCTCATTTCTGAGAGTTAGATTGATTTCTTTATATGTTTAGAATCGTGGCTTCAAGCTCTACAGTTTCATGTTGCAAGATTTGGCAAAAGATCAAGGAATCTGGAGATAGAAAACGCGTGTTGTTGTTTTTCATACAGGTCCTGAGGTTGAAGACAAAGTCTTCATGGGCTGGGCCTGTTTCATTTTTTTATTTGCACCCTATGTTTACTTTTGAACCCCCCTGGCCCATTTTGAAATATCTTTATTATTTCTGATTTTTTCCTTTTGATTTTATTTTTTTATTTTTGTCTAAACATGAAAAAACATTAAAATTATTTTTCCCATATTTTTTTGCATTTTTTTTGACATTTATTTTGTTTCTTTTAGTTTTGTACATAAATAATATACAAATACTATTATTTAAAATAACTAAAAAAAATAATACAAACATATTTTATTTCTGATATTTTTATTTTATTTTCTCTCTTGAAAACATTTTATATAAAACATACTTTTTTTGTAAATATTAAATATTTTATTTTTTGTATATATTTAATATATTTAGTAAATAATACAAATACATATATATTTATTAGTATATTTAGGTTAAAAAATACAAAATATAATATTTTATTTTTATTAATATTTAACATCAAAAATACCTTTTTTACAAATATACTTCATTTCTATTTTATTTTTGTACATAATTAATAAACATTGTATATATTAAATAATAAATACCTTTTATTTGCAAAATTAGGGTTTTGCCCTAAATACATAAAAACTCCAAAAATTAATACTTTTTATTTTGTTTATTTGACATATAAAAAACACTTTTTTCATACATATAAAAAACATTTTTTGCATCTCGCATATTTATTCCATTTTTATTTAATTATTGTAAATTAAATAATTTGTATAATTCAATTTTGATGTAATAGTTAGGTTTAAATTCCTTGTCAAAATACCCCCATTTGAACATTTGTACCCCTCTTCCCATATATTGTGTTGTAATAACTTAGGAACTTTATTTTTCGCACTTTAAAGCTTTCTAAATTATGCCATGTTAGAATTAGGGTTTGTATGCAAATCAATTAACAAAAATAGTTTGACCTAAATTCAAGATAAACAAGCATGAAAATGGACAACACCAATCACACTTGCACCCCTAGGGTATTCCACTTGTTGCCTTCAATAATGGGCCATATTGCATGTTAGGTCTCTTTGGGCAAAATAAACACAATTCTAATGATCATAGTCCCTCGATGACGCTTTCGAAAGTTGCCCAAAGATACTTGGCACCATTGCAATTATGGTCTAAACGATGACCCGTGCCCGTCCCTTTCACATCCTAACACAAGATTGTCCACCAAATGCAATGGTGGAACAAAATTGTTAAAAGGGTTAAAACATAGCAAAGATCTTTGAGAAATTTAGGGTAGATAAGCTCTTAAGTACTTGTCAACTCGCACTTGCCTATTTTTCAAACCACACATCACTACACTTTCAAAACAACTTTCAAAAAACCTTGAAACATCTTTTCGAAAAGACAAACACCTTTTGTAAAACATTCGAGTAAAGAATTGTTACAAGGGTTGCCTAGACAAGGCATCTTTTTCAAAACATTTTCAAAACCATGCACAAAGCACCATTTCAAACAATTGAAAACCAAGGCAAGTTGATCTAAGCGAGTAACTAAGAGCCCATGGATAACCATGGATAGAAAGGGTGCTAATACCTTCCCTTTCTATAATCTACTCCCCGAACCCAAGAAAACATCTCAAAGGTTTTTGCTGTGCTTTTTAACCTTTCCTTAGGATAAAATAAAAAGTCGGTGGCGACTCTTGCTCAACCGAAACATTTGTGAAAACAAACGCAAAACCCTAGTCAGTTCTCCCATCGTATCACAACGACCCATTGAGCTCAAATTGATTTATTTTCTTATTTTTAATTAGTTAATTGAATTTTTTTATTAATATTAATTCATTTAATTGATTTAAAATGTAGAAAATATAAAGATATGGTTTTCAAATCTTTTTATGTTGCAAATAAGCTCAAGACAAGCTGGAGATTTCGTGTACACATCAAGGGGGAAAAATCTCCCAATTTGGCAAGGTTTTCCAATCAAAAATATGCAAAAAGATTTGATTGAAATAAAATATTGAAAACATGAATGCCATGGATTTTTGGAGCAAGATTTGACCTAAAACCATTCTACTATAAGTGCATAAGCTAAACTTAATTCCATTCACGTGAGAATTGCTGCACAAGAGCCATAACCATATTCAAAAAATCAAGAACAAATTCAAAACTGAAATCCACCTTCCAGGCCAATTCAAAGCCTTTTCATGATTCCAATACATTGCTAGCACTCCCAGAAACGGATTGGAATCAAAATCACACGTCAAAGCCTAAGAAACTGCTCCACAAGAACTCACGGTTTGCATACTTTTGCCATAATCGAAACTCGTTATTCATGTGCATTTAACACGATTTATGGTTTGTTTTATATTGCTTGCATCCATACAAAGCTATTGGTATCAATTAATTGGACTATAATGCCCAGGATCGTGAATTGCCATTAACAATTTTTAGGGTTTCGAAGCTTTCAATTTAGGGATTCCCAGCACAGGAAAAATTAGACTATCTCACGCACATGGTTGAAACCGCCTGGACAAGACGAACTGAATCCAACCATCGCGTCCTATTTATATAGAGCATAGCTCTATTCGTTATTTTTCGCCGTCCTGTTTAGTGGGGGTTAAAACCCCCGCTATTTGCTTTGTTTTGCAAGTGTTCAATGAGGACGATGATGTGTTGTCAGCTTGCTACTGGATAATTCAAATGGCGCGCGCTTTTTGGTTGTTTTACAATACATGCATTAATGTTTATATATTATTTTCATTGCTTGTTATAATAACAATTACAGGCGCCTGACTTAGTGGTTGCTACGCAGTCCAAGGACCATTGGGACCTGGGTTCGATTCCCAGGTCCCCCAGAATAATTGTTTGTTCTTTTTCATCATTTATTCCCATGCAGACACTCAAAGCAAGTCTCATCATACACCTCATGCAAACAGACGCCATGTGGCCACTAACAGCAATCCAATGGCCAAGGATGGAAGCACACCATATTCTCCAGTCAACCAACAGGCACTTGATTATGAAAGTCAACGAAGGCTTGATCTTATTGGGCCTAGAATTCTAGACCAAACCTCCATACATGGGCCAACACCCCCCTGGTTTCTATTTTCTCTTTTATTTTCTTTCTTTTTATTTTCTTTTAATTATAATAATAATAATTATTATTAACTAACAAATTATTTTTTATAATAAATTCAGATAATCAAAAGATGCAAATATTTTTATTATTTATTATTTTTACTATTAATTATTATTTTTGTAAATAAAATATAAATTAATTAATTTAGTTAAATTAGGTTAACTTTAATCTTTTTTTACAATAAATAAAACAAATTTAGAATTAGGGTTTTTCTTTTGACTTTTAATTTTTTATTTTATTTCATTAAAAAATATAAAAACACAAAAACATTTTTTTTTCTTTTAATTAATTAATTAATTAATTAGTTATTAGGTTTAATATTTAATTTAATTGCAAAAAGAGGACCAATTTCAATTCTTTTTCTCAAAAAGAGTCAAAACCCTAAGGACGTCCCGATTCGATTCTTTCGCGCTTTACTTTATTTTAATCATATTTATGTAACTGTTTCCGAGGATGTAATAGTTAATTAGGATTTTACCGCTTTCTTTTACTTTCTCGCATTTATTTCCAAACGGGTTATGTTTTTGGCGATGTATAGACCCGCGCCTTGTAATAGCGTAGATTTACCTTTCCGCAATTTATTTTCCGCACTCTTAACTGTTAATATGCATGAAAGACTTGTATGACAAATAAAATCAATCCGTAGCTCACCAATGCATGTTCAAAGATAAACATAAACTGAAAAACAACACACATGCACATGCCACTCCATGGGTACGCCTCACTCGGTTGCCTCGAACGTGGTCGTCAAGTATATGGTGTTTTAGAGGTCGCCCTCCTGTCTAAAGATCCAGTTGCCTCGAAACGGTTGCCTCGGATAAAAAGGATCTAGGACATTAGGGTTACCGCTAAGGTGTCCTACTATTGCTTTGGTGACCACACATATCCCTCATAATCGAATTGACCTGAATAACTCCAACGATGGTGCTACCTACCTCTCAATGGTGGGATAGCACTATCTAAAGGACTCTTACACAGCCTAATTCCTTAGAGTAGGTAGATTTCTCCTGGGTACTTGCTCTCTCAAAAACAAACAAAATACTTTTCGCACTGACACTTTCAAAAAGTTTTCAAACAAATATTTCATACACTCTTGAGGACATATACAAGAGTTACCTAGAAATTTTTCAAACGAATCTTTTTCAAAACCCACACACACTTGAAAAGCAAACAAATTTTGAAAACATAAGAGCAAGTACCTAAGAGCCCGTGGATAACCACAAATAGAAAGGGTGCTAACACCTTCCCTTTCTATAAATCTACCTCCCGAACCGAGAAACATTCTCAAAGAAGGAATTTTGCTGTGCTTTTGTCCTTTCCATGTTGGAGAACATAAAAGACTGTGGCGACTCTTGCTTACCGCGACATTTCGCGAACCAGCTTAAAAAACAGTCAGTTCTATTTCCACCGATCACAGATAAAAATAATCAGAAATTCAAGGGTCTATATCTCTTAATCCAAGCACTTTTTGAGGATCATCCCACATTGACAAAGTTGTAGAATTCATTAATCCTTACAACTTACATGTTGAAAGTTTTCCTTGAATCAACTTGGATCTTGAGGAAACTTGCTTTTGAAGTTAGGGTTTCTTAAGTACAAAACACTTGAAATTTCTAAGTGTTTAAAATTCTTTCAACTTTGACTTTTGTTGAATTTCTTGATTCTTGATAATCCAACTTGATAATTTTGAATGTTTTGATGATTCTTGATTTTTGAATTCCAATGCTGACCAAAAAGTCAAAGTTTGACTTTTGTAACTGTTGACTTTTATCAATTGATTCAATTTTTCAATTGTCAATCACTTGCATCTTTGGAAATGTCTTGATCCATGTAATTAGGTCAAGATGTTGTATTTGAACTCTTGAGATCATGCTTTAATCCATTAGGTCATGCATTAGGCCAACAGTCAATGATTAGTCATTTTCAATCAAAACCCTAATTTTGGCAATTTTTTATCTTTGTTTATTTGAGGGTTTTCCTTGATGAATCATGATCAACCATTGATAAAATTATGAATATCACATCAAAATATTGATGTTGACAACAAATCTTAAAGTTTGACTGCATGCTGACCACAATTGACTTTTTACTCAACACAATTGATTTTCAATTATCTGAGTCATTGACTGAGCAAACATGTGATGCAAGACTTGAAACTTGACATAAGCATTATTGAGGACCTATGATGAACCATTAAAGTCATTTTAGACCCTTTCAAACCAATCTTCTTTTAGAAACACCATACCTTAGTTGAAGACCCTTGCTTAGGAGGAGGTTTGACCAGTCAAACTCTTGAGTAGTTCATGAGGACGTCTTGAAGAAAATGGGAGGGCCAATTTTGGGGTACAACAGCTTCCCCTGTTCAATCTTCTTAAACCTGAAGAGTTAGATTAGCATGTCTTCCATTCGTGACTCGAAGGTAGAAGATGATTGAATACTTAAGTGCCCAGAAATTTGCACTCGCTTGTGCATAAAGTATCGTTGTTGGTTGATTATACTGGGAATGTGCTTAAAGATGCCATTTGGAATGGTGATGGAGATTTGTCAAAGATGGGCTTATAGATTCCATCTTAAGTAATCGTTGATAGAATTTAGACTAATTCTACGCTTGACTTCAACTGGAAGAAGTATCAGAATAAATCTACGCTTGATGTAATATGAGCCGGAGGATGTCTACACTTGTTTTTATCTAGGAGAAGTGTTAGAATAAATATATGGTCAATTTAATCTGAGCCAGAAAACGTCTACTGGAAGAAGTATCAGGATAAATCTATGCTTGATTTAATCTGAGCCAAAAGAGGTCTTTTTTAACTGGAAGAAGTATCAGAATAAATCTATGGTTGATTTATTCTGAGCCAGAAAATGTCTACTGGAAGAAGTATCATAATAAATCTACGCTCGATTTAATCTGAGCCAAGAGATGTCCGCGTCCGTCTTTAACTGAGAGAAGCATCAGAATAAATCTATGGTCAATTTAATATGAGCCAGAAAATGTCTACTGGAAGAAGTATCAGAATAAATCTATGCTTGATTTAATCTGAGCCATAAGATGTTTGCGTCCGTCTTTAACTGGAAGAAGTATCAGAATAAATCTATGGTTGATTTAATCTGAGACAAAAAATGTCTACTGGAATAAGTATCAGAATAAATCTATGCTTGATTTAATCTGATCCAGAAGATGTCTGTGTCCATCTTTAACCAGAAGAAGTATTAGAATAAATCTATGGTTGATTTATTCTAGGCCAACAAATGTCTACTGGAAAAAGAATCAGAATAAATCTACGCTTGATTTAATATGAGCCATAAGATGTCTGCATCCGTCTTTAACTGGGAGAAGTATCAGAATAAATCTATGGTCGATTTAATCTGAGCCAGAAAAAGTCTACTAGAAGAAGTATTAGAATAAATCTATGGTCGATTTAATCTAAGCCAAAATATGTCTACTGGAATGACCTTCTAAGGAAATCGCTTAAATATGCCTTTGTCATATGTAGCCTTTGAGAAGACTGTCGGGTCATATAAGTAGTTGATGATGTTTGTCTATTGATTGATCTTTCCTGAAAAGGTAAAGAGTTAGTTGTATGCAATGTCATGATGTATGAAATGCATTGCATAATGATGCTCTCAAAATAAACGAGACTGTGCTATATGCGTTTCGTATGCATATGTTATGATATTGGTAAATGATGTATGAATGTGAAATGTTGTTGGAGATGTATCAACAATTTCGTATGACATATTGTTGGGGAAAATGAATTCGTGACTGGTGCTGGGGATGAAATGAAGAAGTGAAAAACACAAGAAGGGGGGGGGGGGGGGTTGAATTGGAATCTTAAAAATCAATGGAGTAAAGAACACATTTATTTTTATCCTGGTTCATTTGAACTCAAACTACTTCAGTCCACCCGCCAAGGTGATTTAGCCTCTCTCCAACGAGGTCTTAATTCACTAATCAAACTTGACTACAAATCTACTTTGACAACTGTGAAAGTCTTCTTGAGTCCAAAACCACAACCTGGTCTTCTCAAGGAAATTCACTAAACAATTAATTGAATAAAAGTGTACAATGATGTTTCTAATAAATAGTATCACTAACAGTGATGTTTTACACAGTTTAATATTGAATGTTAAGGATGAAGAATGTTTACTGCGTTACTGACTTTTCACACGAGTTCTTCTTTTTTATGCATAGTAGTTCATCATCTTGAGATTTTCTTTTTGTGTGCTTTATATAGGCCAACAATAGTGACATAAGAAGATACTTTTGGTATGTCCATAACACGAGTTAATGAGCTTTCCAAATCAAGAGATCCTTAACTGTTTGTAGTTGTTACTTATGATCTTGCATTTATAGATTGTAACGCTTCAGAACTTCTTACATCAGAGGATGGATGTTACCATTGAGAGTCCTTTACAGCTTGATCAGAACTTTGTAAATCAGAGTATCAGATTCTGTTTCGCAACGCTGGTGCATTCAGAAGTTGTAACAAAACTTCTTCATATAAGCGTGTCATGCATATTTGATGCGTCTGAATCTATCATGGTACTCTCAATTTCTGTGCTCTCATAATCAGAGCTTCTGGTGATGTTCTGGCAGAACTTCCAATTGCATCAGAACATCCTTTTCACATCAAAACTTCCTGCATAAAAAGATACTTTTATTAGCGAGTATATTTGTTCTTTATATCATGTGTTTGTTATCATCAAAACTCTTACTGGGATGTAGGACCAAATTATGTTCTAACAATCTCCCCCTTTTTGATGATGACAAAACTAGTATATTTTTATGGAACATAAAGAACAATAATTAAAAGGCCCCCCTTGAGTAGAATACTTGGATAACAAGAAAATAAAATACTTCCCTGACGATCTTCTGATTATGAGTCAAAATAATCTTCATTCTCCCCCTTTTTGTCAAGAATAAAAAAGTGGTAAAGACTTTGTTTGACTTGCTATGACAGAAGTTGCTTGAGAAGGCGTGACATTCTCTTCTAGATACATTTGATATTCTTTAGAGAGCTTCTGATACTGTGTTTTCATTCCTGTTTCCAATAGTTTCAGAGCCAATAACCTTTTGTTTCTGATTGCCTCTGAAACCTGCGAATCTTATAAATTCCAGGCTTTGGAACATATGCTTTCTTTCCTCCATGAGTAGAGAGCATCCAGAGTCCAGGTGTTAATACTGGTGTTTCAACCTTGTTGTTAAAAATATCTGCAACATAGATGATTTTGTCTTTTGGTACCCATATCTTTTTGGGTCCATGACTGTTAGAGAATCCAAAATTCTGTTTGAATTTTGGTTTAGCATAAAACGCCTTACTAATATGTTTTATATCATGTGTTTGCCCAGTAGTGAAGTGAGAATATAGAGGAGTGCGTTTGATAACCAAATCTTTAACTTTATTAGGTTTGGATACTTTACCTTTGTATCATATACCTATTCTTCCGTTTCTGCTAACTCCATAGATCCTTGAAGCCATATTACTTCTATCTATGTTCTTAGCGAGGAATTTTTGAAAGCTGTGATCATATTCCTTTATGATTGTATCAGGATTACCAGGAACATCTGAGACAGTTTCCTTCTGAGTATTTTATAAATCATTTTCAAGTTTAAAAACCTTTTCTTTCAACTCAGAGTTTTCTAGTCTCAGATTCTTAGTTTCTTCAGAGTCAGAAACTAGATCCTTTTTTAGGTTCTTGTTTATGACTCGAAGCTTCTGATACCTTTCTAGAATTTCTGACAGACTCTCCTCTAATTGAGATCTAGAAAAGCTAGAAAATACCTCTTCAGACTCTGATTCTGATTCTGATTCTGATTTTGGTTCTGATTCAGAGGATTTAGAGACATCTGATAAGTTATTTGTTTGAGCTATATTGGCTTGTTCATCTTCTGATTTTGTTCCGTCTTCAGAAGATTCAGAGTTATCCCACGCCGCCATAAGACTTTTCTTCTTTTTATTAACGAACTTCCTTTTATGTTTCTCCTTCTGAAGCCTTGGACAATCACTTTTGTAGTGACCTTGTTTATTGCATTCATAGCATGTAATAATTGTTACTGGATTTTCTGTATCCAGAGGATTGTTTAGAGTCATTTCCTGTTCTTCTGGAGTTTCTGAAATTCTTCTTCCTCTTCCACATCTGATTGATTCTTCTGGATAGAAAGACAATTCGTTTTCTTCTGACAAGGATTCTCCAGAGTTTTCTGCTTCTGCTTCTGCCTGCAAAATTTTGGTTTCATATTTGTTAGATTTCAGAGCGAGAGACTTACATTGCTTCTGAGGCTCATCATCTTCTAACTCTATCTCATGGCTTCTGAGAGAGCTGATAAGTTCTTCTAGAGATATTATGTTTAGATCTTTTGCCAGTTTGAGAGCCGTGACTATTGGTCTCTATTGTTTTGGTAAACTTATGATGATCTTCTTTACATGATCATCAATTGAGTACCCTTTGTCCAACACCTTTAGCCCAACCACCAGAATTTGAAATCTAGAGAACATTGTTTAAATGGTTTCATCTTCTTCCATTTTGAAGGCTTCATACTTCTGAATGAGCGTAAGGGATTTGGTTTCTTTTACTTGCATGTTGCCTTCATGCGTCATTCTTAGAGAATCAAACATGTTTTTAGCCATCTCTCTGTTTGTAATCTTTTCATACTCTGAATATGAGATGGCACTCAAGAGAATTGTTCTGGCCTTATGATGATTTATGAAGTCTTGATTTTGATGATCTGTGTGATACGGTGGGAGAACTGACTTGAGGTTTTGCGTTTGTGTTCGCAAATGTTTCGGTTTAGCAAGAGTCGCCACCTACTTTTTATTTTATCCAAAGGAAAGGTCAAAAAGCGCAGGAAAGACCTTTGAGATTGTTTTTGGGTTCGGGGGGTAGATTATGAAAAGGGAAGGTGCTAGTACCCTTTTCATCCATGGTTTTCCATGGGCTCTTAGTTACTTGATTTAGATCACTTGCTTTTGCTTTTCAATTGTTTGAAATGGTGCTTTTGTGTGTGGTTTTTGAAAATATTTTGAAAAGAGGCCTTTGTCTAGGCAACCTTTGTAATGATTCTTGTTTGAATGTGTACAAAGGTGTTTGTCTTTTGAAAAATGTTTCAATGTTTGAAAGTTTTCTTTTGGGAAATGTTTTGAAATTGTGTTGTGTGTTTTTGAAATTAGCAAGGATGTTTGCAAATTTGATCAAGTAACTAGGAGTTGTCTACCCTAACTCAAAGATCTTTCCTACACATTTTTAACCCTTTGACATTGTTGTTTTACCATTGTATTTGGTAAACAATCTTGTGTTTGGATGTTAAACGGGACGGGTGTGGGTCATCGTATGACCATGATAACAATGTTGCCAAGTATCTTAGCAAGTTTTTCTTGAGGGACTAGATCATTTTGTTTAGGCAACCAAGATAGCATCATCGAGGGACTATGATCTTTTTGTTTTGATTTGTTTTGTCAAGATACCTAGCATGCATACCATGGCCATTTTTAAGGCAACAAGTGGATGAAACCCTAGGGGTGCTTGTGTGCATTGTGTTGTTATTTTTCATGCATTTTTGTCTTGTGTTTAGTCAACCTATTTGTTTTGATTTTTGGTTATCATACAAACCCTAATCTTACTATCATGCATATTTGAAAGCAATAAAGTGCGTAAAAGTAAATCTAATACTATTACAACATTATTATGGGGAGGGGAATACAAGTTTGAATATGGGGGTATTTTGTACAAAAATAAAGCCCTAATTCAACTATTACAACCAAATTGAATTCATTGTACAGATAATAAATTGACAAATATTTAAATATGCAAAAATATATAAATATGCAAAGGATGTTTTTGTATTTATTTTTTTTTATGTAAAATAAATTATTTTTGTCCTAAAAATATTAAAAATATTAATGATTATTTTTGGAAAGGGTGGAAACCCTAGTTTTTGTTTTAAGAAAAATATATATTCTATATTATTTATTTATGTACATGAAAATAAATAAAAATATATTCAAAAGTGTAAAAAATTTAAAATGTGTGAGAAAATATTATTTAAGTGTATAAATAATAAAAATAAAAAATATATGATATTTTTATAATATTTACAAGTTTATTTAAGAAAATAAAAGTATATATTATTTAATAAACTATTTCTATGTCCAAAAAATAATAAAAAGAATAAAATAAAATGTGAAAATTTAAGAAAATATTTTTGGTGATTTTTAATATTTAGAAAAAATAAATAAAAGTCAGAAATGTAAAAGAAATGAAAAAATATACAAAAATAAAGCAAATGGGCCAAGGGGGTGCAGGAAGCAGGATGGGGGGGGGGGTGCAAATAGCCAGCAAGAGCCAGGCCCAGCCCAACTCACTTCATCCCTAACCTCCAGAAACAAAAAATGCACGCCCTGTGTTCAAACTTGTATCTCCTGCATTTGTGCTTAAAAACAAAAACTTGCAACATGAAAGTTATAGCTCATCATCACACGATTCTAACCATATAAAAAACTTAATCTAACTCTCAAAGACCAGAGAGAATTTCTTTGGCCCTAAATTCTAACCTAGTTTTTTCAGAAACTTCAACATCCAAATTCTCCTAGCTCAGTTAACATAAATGAATTCTATACATATGTACAGCTCAAGGACAATGAGGACTACATTTTTGCTTCACAAACCTAAGCCTAATGATTCCTAAATAAGGAGATAAAAGTTTGAGAAATACCTATCTCAGTCAAGTTCTAATATGGAAATGCAACAACTTTCAGTGAGGCCTGAGGTTCTTTTGGGCTTGCTTGATGTTCCCTTGACCTTTCCTAATGTTTGGCTTGCTTTGAAATGGCCTGAATATGCTTGTAGAACTCAACCTGCAAAGCTTCAAAGCAAAAATGGTGAAGTGTGAAAATGGAGTTACAGTGGCTTGAGAATGGTTGGGATGGTTTAGGTATGTTGTATGGAGTGTGTTGGAACTGGTTTCAAGCAAAACGCACGAGTGGATTTTGTTCTGGCTTATGATTTGCAGAACTTGCCCTGTTTTGGGCAGAAATGAAGTTTTTGTGTATTTGGGTGTTTGAGAGCTTATGGAATTGTGTTCTACGCTTGGTGTGATGTGCTTAACTTATTTGAAATATGCACAAGACTTGTTTATATCAGATTGAAGAGTTGTCTCACTTGTGCAAGCTTTCTTGTTTTTGAAGCAAAAGTGGGAAGTGACAAAGGCAAGGCCTGTAAAGGCTAGCTCCAACCCTGTACATAGTTGGTACATCTTTCCTGATATTAGGGAAATTTGTTTGCATAAATAAATCAGGTCTATGGCTCAAGACAAACAAAATTGCAAAAGTTGTGCTTTATGGAAATGCTATTGTTGCCTTTTTGCCAAAAATGGATTAATCCTTTGTATAATGCTTCATAGATCAGAACAAAGCCTTAATCCAATGTGTTTGCATTTAATTTATGAGTTTAGGAAGGTTTAAGACCTGTAAACCAAGTACAAGCAAGGTTTGGACAAATTTTGCAACTTGTAGCATGGTGTAAAAGGCCTTGGATAAAAGTGATGATTTGCCATTTTCAAACTTTCGATTCTCTCTAACCGCAAATGATCTTGGAGAGTTCTTGGACATTTTGGAAAGCTTGTAACATGCTCTAAAATACATCTTTGAAATGCATTTTGAGATTCCACTTTGAACTATGTGAAAACTTTCCATGAAGATAGGTCAAAATCCTGCCTAAACTAGGGCAAAATTTCACTAAGTTAGAAAGTTTTTGGACCCTTATTCACAAAATCATAACTTGAGATCCAAGCATCTTTTGGGAAAACTTT
This sequence comes from Vicia faba, assembly GCA_948472305.1. Classification (NCBI taxonomy): domain Eukaryota; kingdom Viridiplantae; phylum Streptophyta; class Magnoliopsida; order Fabales; family Fabaceae; genus Vicia; species Vicia faba. Next base: position 142,502 of record CATIWC010000880.1, on the reverse strand, counting down.
GTGAATAAAAGTTGTAGATTTGGTTGAGGACTACAACTTTCATGTTGGAAGTTTTCTTTGAATCCAATTGCATCATGGTGAAAAAGTTGGGCAAAGTTGGGAAAAAATAAGAAATTTTCATAACTTAGAAAATTTCTAAGTTATGAAAATTTTCCATTTTAAACCCTAATTTCCAATTTTAGGTTTCTTGGTGAAAAATTTTCATGTTTTGACACATCTTGATGAAAAATGACCCTTGGCACTTGATTTTGAACAAAAAGTCAAAGTTTGACTTTTCAGTGTACAGTTGATTTTTGATCAGTTGACTGAAAAATTCATCTGTCAATCCAATGCATTTGAGATGTTTTGAACCTTGTGATTAGGTCAAGATGATGCCATTGAGTCCTTGAATCCATGCTTGAACCCAATTTGCCATTGGCTAGGTGAAAAATCAGAAATTTCCCTTCTACAATCAAAACCCTAAAAATGACCATTTTACCCTTTTGATGATCTGATCAAATTTCTAGAGGAGTTGTGGTCCAAACTTGACCAAATGGTTCATATGAGTCTATAATGTTGATGTGTATCAAAAATTATGAGGTTTGACTTTAAATTGGCAACAATTGACTTTTCCCCAATACAACTGACTTTTAGGTCAACTGTCCAATTGACTGGGCAAAAATTTGATTCAAGGCTTGAAACTTGGTATGGGAAATCTTATGAGTCCAACATGAAGTATGAAAGTCACATTGAGCATTGGAAGTCCAAAAATACTTGTGCAAACTCAAACCCTAATTTCAGGTCAACAATGCAAAGAGATGTCTTGAGCAGAGCAAACCCTAATTCTGTCTTGAGTCCAAAGAGTCTTGTGAGGAGAAATCTTGATAACATGAGAGGGCAAATTTTGGGGTACAACAACTGCCCCTGTTCAATCTTCTTGAACCTGAAGAGTTAGATTGGCGAGTTTGTCATTCGTGACTCGAAGGTAAAAGATGATTGGACACTAGAGTGCCCGTAAATTTGCACTCGTTAAAATGTAGTTGAGGGAATGGGCTTAAAGATGCCATTTGGAGAGGTTGATAGAATCTTGTTGGAGATGGGCTTAAAGATGCCATCCGAGGAAGTTGATCGCATAAGAGATTCCTTTGCGAGATCCCGTATACCTGTTGTTGAGGAGGACTACGCCGGGGAATGCTGGTCTCTGTCGTAGTAGAAATAGAATTTTAGGAGCTTCAGTCGTCCGTTATTCTACTAGGGTAATAATCTCTTGGTTGAAGAGGTGAAAATGAACTGCTATCTGGTCGTGCTCCAGGCATTACAGTGTTTGCTAAGGAAAATAAGACCGACTGCTATCTGGTCGATTCCAGGCTTCACAGTGACTTACTGGGGGGATGAGATTAAAATTGCTATTCGGTTGTTCTCCAAGCTTCACAATTCCTCAATTCTTATCTGGTCGTACTCCAGGCTTTAGAAGGAATTAAATTGTTATCTGGTCGCCTCCGGGCTTCAACTTGAATTTAAGGCACACTAATATCTGGTCGATTCCGGGCTTCTTAGTAATTAGCCCAGTAAACTGCTATTTGGTTAAAATCCAAGCTTCGCAGTGTCTTAAACTTTTATCTGATCGAGTCCAGGCTTCAGTGTCTTTTACCATTATCTGGTTGATTCCAGGCTTCACAGTATTTGGAGATATCAAGATACTATCCGGTCGAATCCGAACTTCATAACTTTAATCTAAGGTGTGCCACTATCTGGTCGAGTCCAGGCTTCAGTGTCTTTGTACTGCTATCTGGTCGATTCCAGGCTTCACAGTAATTTGCTGGGGATTCAACTATTTTTCCGGTCGATCTCTGGGCTTCAGTATGATCAAGATATTATCCGGTCGAATCCGGGCTTCATAATTTGAACTGGAACAAGAATCTGAGCATTGATTTAAATAAGCAATAGAATAGCATCCGTGTCTGGAGCATCTCTAAGCTGTATTTGATCTTTGAATATTTGTTAAAGATAGCTGTTAATTTTATTCTGAAAAGGGTAAAATGTTAGCTGAAACACAGAGTTATATTGCATGAAATGTATGATGCAGTAAATGTGTTTTTTCAATGTTTATGATATATGAATGTAATGTATGCGCATGTAAGCTGATTAGCTGTCTTGCTGAGGAAAAAAAATCCTTGATAGCTGGAGATAATAAAATCTTTGACTGCTGCCTGGGAAAATAAATCCTTGACTACTGCTGGAGATTCAAAACCTTTGACAACTTTCGTGGGGATGTGAGAATCCTTCACGACTTTCCTGGGGATATAGGGATCCTTCAAGTCCTTTGAAGTTGGAAGATGATAGACATTCTGTTGTAAGAATAATGCCGAGTGCTGCTTGAGAAACCTGCTTGGGGAATCTAGAGAACCTTGATGACTGTGGCTGGGGATTGAGAATCTTCAATATGCAGGGAAATAAGAATAACTCTGCGGGGAGAAAGTTTATTCTGTTGGGGAGTAGTAAACACTCTGTGGGGAAAAGCTATACTGCTGGAGAGTTTTAGGAGACTCTGTGGGGAGCTGCTCATTCCTATTATGGAGAGAGTTCAAGAGTTTGGGTTGTATGCCAATCTACTGAGGAATTATCTGAAGCTGTCGTCTGGTTAGCTGTCAGGCTTCAAAGCAACTTGCTGGGAAATTATCAGGTTCTAAGATAACTTGCAGGGGAATTATCTGGTTTTAAGACAACTCTCTGGGAAATTGGAGGAAACTGGATGGTTTTCCACTGGGGTTTAAAGGTTGAAGTTTTGGACTCTGTTGGGGAAGAAAGTTTCATCTTCGCTGAGGGTCTGTAGTTCAAAGTTTTTGGCTCCGCTGGGGATTGGGAGTTTGAAAACTTAGCTCTGGTGGGGATTTCGGAATTTAACTCCGCTGGGGATATATATTTCAAGGTTTTAGCTCCGCTGGGGATCTAGATGATGTACTGCAGGGGATTTTTCTCGGAATAGCCTAAAGATGTTTTCCTACCCTTTCAACCTATCAGTAATTAATCCTTCCCATTTCGTTCGTTTGTAAACATGTGATTATATTCAAATGCATATGCTCATTTAATAAATCATTAGACGTTTTCAAATAAAACACAAGTGTAAAAAAGAAGAAAAGGCAAATAGTTTTCTGCACTTTGAAGTATCTTTGTATTAACATTGTGCAAGTATTTTGTACAAAGGAGACGGACATCCTAGTAAGAGAACGTTGTCGTAAAAATGAGAAAAATTTATACAAAGAAAGATGGCTATGTGTGAAAATTCCATGGGGTTCCCATTCTGCTATAGCCTTCGTAACTCTGGATATCTTGTCCATTCGTTGCTTCATCCGAAGATGATTGAGTTGATCCGAAGCCCGGAGCTTGTTTATGAAGAGATTGTCCTTAAAGTGATCCGACAAGACATAGTCATACGCTTTAATTCCCTAACTTTTACCTGGACCGCCCTTTCGGGTTTTCGATCCACCAGGAAACCCTTTTTTCCCAAGTCGCCCTTTCGGGTTTTCAACTTGCCGGGTGTACAAATTTTTTATTTATCCCTAATTTTTGCCTGAACCGCCCTTCGGGTTTTCAATTCACCGGGATGCCCATTTTTGCCCAAGTCGCCCTTTCGGGTTTTCAACCTGCCGGGTCGTTTATGCGTAGTATTTTTTGACTATGTCTGTGTTTGCAGGGTGCGACAAGTCGTCGTCGTCCATGGTGGTTAAGATCATTGCCCCACCAGAAAAGATGTTTTTGATCACAAATGGTCCTTCGTAAGTAGGAGTCCATTTTCCCCTGGGATCACTTTGCGGCAAGATGATCTGCTTGATTACAAGGTTCCCGACTTGATATGTATGGCGTCTGACTTTCTTATTGAATGCCTTAATCATTCGTTTCTGATACGTTTGACCATGGCAAACAACAGTAAGTCGCTTTTCGTCAATCAAGTTAAGTTGATCAAGCCGGGTCTGAATCCAATCGTCTTCACTCAAACTAGCATCCTTCATGATTCTCAAGGAGGGAATCTGAACCTCGATAGGTAGAACATCTTCCATGCAGTATACCAAAGAATAGGGTGTTGCCCCAGTTGATGTACGTGCCGTGGTACGGTACCCGTGGAAAGCGAATGGTAACATCTCGTGCCAGTCCTTGTAGGTGACTGTCATCTTTTGTATGATCTTCTTAATATTTTTGTTCGCAGCCTCAACAACACCATTCATCTTTGGCTGATAGGGAGATGAATTGTGATGTTGGATCTGGAACTGCTCGCACAAGGCGGTAATCATAGTGTTGTTCAGGTTTGTACCATTGTCAGTGATGATCCTTTCGGGGATACCATACCGGCAAATAAGGTTCTGCTTGATGAAGCGGGTGTGATACGGTGGGAAGAACTGACTGTTTTTTGGAATGCTGGTTTGCATTTTGCATTTTGTTTTTGCAAAATGTCGCGGTAAGCAAGAGTCGCCACCGACTTTTATTTTATCCAACAAGGAAAGGAAAAAAGCACAGAAAAATTCCTTTTTCGAGATATTTCTCGGGTTCGGGGGGTAGATTATAGAAAGGGAAGGTATTAGCACCCCTTCTATCCGTAGTTATCTACGGGATCTTAGGTACTTGCTCAATTGTTTTCAAAATTATTTTCTTTGTGCTTGTGGGTTTGAAAAAGTTTTTGTTTGAAAACTTCGATTTAACTCTTGCTTCTGTCCTCAAGAGTGTAATGAAGTGTTTTTGAAAACTTTTTTTGAAAAGGAGTGTAAGTGTGAAAAGTTTTGTTTTTTGAAAGAGCAAGTATCTAAGAACTATCTACCTACTCTAAAAAGGAATCATTCTATGCTAATTTCCTTTAGATAATGCTATCCTACTATTAGTGAGCAGGTAGCACCGTCGTTGGATTTTGAGGGTCAATTCGAATGAGGGACATACAATCACTAAAGCAATGTTAGGACGCCTTAGTGGTAACCCTAATGTCTTAGATCATTTGTTTGAGACAACAATATCCGAGGCAACCATTTTGAGGCGACTATGATCTTTTAGACAAGAGGACGACCTCTAAAATGACCTATACTCAATGACCGTGTACGAAGGCAACCAAGTGGGGTGTACCCTAAAAATGCGCATGTGCGAGTGTGTCGTTTTCAGTTATTTTTATCTTTGCACATGTTAGGGTGGTCTAATTTGATTTTTAGATTAAACATTCAGTCTTGTCATGCAAACCCTATTATCAAACATCTAGCAGTTATAATTAGCAGAATTTAAAGTGCGAAAATTAATTTACAAGGCGTCGGGTATTTACATCACCAAAAGCAACCCTTTGAAAATAAAATAAAATAAAGCGGTAAATAAATAAAATGTCCTAATTATCTATTACATACCGAAAACAGATACATCAATATGGATAAAGAAAAGTAAATCGCGACGCGAAATTAAATCGGATACACAATTAGGGTTTTGACCCTTTTAAAAGAAAATGCCTTTTTTATTTATTTTTTATTTAAGAAAAGAAATTAATCCTAAAATTAAATACTAAATTAATTAATTCAATGAAAAATAATAAATGGCATATTTTTTGGAGTTTTTTGATATTTTAAGAAAGAAATTAAAATCATTAAATGAATTAAAACCTAATGATTTCTAATTAATTTTAAATATTTACAAAAAAATAAATTAAAGTTTCCTAGAATTAAAAACCTAAATTAATTAGTTAGTATTTATTAATAAAAGAAAAATAAAGTTCTGAATTTTTATTGGATAAAAATATTTTTTGTGATTTTGTGATAAAAAGGAAATTTGGTTATTGGTTAGAAAATAAATTAAAATAAAATAAAGCAATTAAATCAATAAAAAGAAAATATGAGAAAGTAGAGAAATTGGCCTTTTTTGGAGGTACTGAAAGCATTTTTGTAGGCCTAAATGAAGCTGATCCGCTTGACTTTTTGGGATCCAGTGTTCCTGCTTTGACCTGCCCTTTGGCGGACCTTCAATATCTGACCACCAGATCTGGCCCTTTGGCCATCTGGAGCTTGGATTGGTGAGGGGGTATGGTGTGAATCTGACCCATGCGTGTAAAGAATCTCCTGAAAAATATTGGAAAAAATGCAAATTGCTGGAGGCAGGGATCGAACCCCTGACCTCCAGCCTTTAGGTCTTTAAGCGCTTATGTGGCCACCACTAGGGCGCTTTATTGTCTTTGTTATAATAATGCAAACACGAAATAATATATAAAACAAAGTCAAACGCGCACAATGCATTTGAATGGTCCAATGGGAGAATGACACGGCTTCGTCCCTGTCCTCCCAGAACTGTAACTTTACCTGCGGATTTTTATCCGCAGCAAAAAATGCAGCTTCATTCCAAAATCATCCCCAAGCAATATAAATGGATTCCAGGACCATGGTTTGGTTCATCATCTTCTTCTGAACACAACCATGTTCATCATGAAGATCAATTGTACCTGAAACAAAAACCCCTAAAACCAAATGCAAAACCCTTGCAATGGCGTTTCACGATACATAGCATATAAAGCAAATTGGTTATTACAAACAGTTTTAAAATGATGTGAGGGTTAAGAATATGCAGTTATTTCATTCAATGGATGCAAGAATCTGGAAATACGAAATCAAGAACATAGCTATGTTACGAAGGACTTACAGTGCACTAGGAGGTCTGGAAACACTTGGTTTGGATTGGGTTAGCTTCTGGAGATGGCCAACAATCGATTGAGACAACTCTCAAGCCCTGAAAATGCATGTAACTTTGATTTTGATCTCCTACTTTTTTGTGATTTTACAAGTTTTTGTTCTGCCTCCACAAGTGATTTTCAACCCTCGTTTCTGTCTTGCACGCTTGCTTATGTATTGCACATTGTATTAGGGTAGCATTTGTTGTTCAAATCTTGCTCTATCAATGCCCTTGAATTTGATTTGATTCTTCCATTAAACCTTTCCAAATTTGATTTGATTTCAATCTTTATGTGCTCTAATGCCTTGATCCGAGTTTGGAAGGATGCAAGCTGTCTATTGAAACCTATAACCAACAAAAAATCTTTGGTTATCAATATTTTTGATTTTATGTGATTTTATTTGATTTAAAATGAATTAATTCAAATAAAAATCAAATTATATAATAAAAACAAGATATGGAAACATGGCCAAAGCTAGAGCACGTGGGAAATAATGCAAACTCAAATCAAGTGAAAAAGAATGGGCCCATTTGGCAAAATTTGAAGTTTTGGGGATAGTTGACTTTTGGCAATTTTGCAAAAAAGTCCAACTTCAACAATGCATAACTTCTTCAATTTTGAACTTTTGGAGGTGTTCTTGGACTTTTTAGAAAGTTTGAGATGTCCTCTAATCAACCCTTTTGGTCTCATCTCAATTTGATATTTCATGCTCAAGTTAGAAGCTTTGAGAAAAAAAGGTGTTTTTGTTGACTTTCAAAAATGACCTATAATGTCAAAATTCATAACTTCTTGTGAGTGCATATTTTGATCTTGAGGTATGAAGATGGATTTTAGGGAATTGCATCCTCTTTAAAATGAGATTTTTATGGGGCATTTCTCATAATGTATGAGAAATTTATGATTGGTCAAAGTTGAGTTGACATTTCCTACAAAACCCTAATTTAGCAACTTTTGAATCTTGATGAATTTTGAGCAATCCTTGATGAATAATGATCAAACTTTGATAAAATGATGAAATATCCTTCAAAATTATAATGTTGACAAAAAATCTTGAAGTTTGACTGTTTGTAGGCCACAGTTGACTTTTAACCTAGCAGAGTCGATTTTTGGACCTTTGAGCAATTGACTAGGCTAACTTCCTCTACAAGGCTTGAAACTTGACATGGATGACCTTGATAACATATTAGGACATTGGGGAGAACTTTAGGTCATTTGGACTCAAGTATCTTGATGCAACATAAAACCCTAATTTGGGGTAGACTGCCTTAGGAGAGAGCTTGTATGATCAACTCTTGGACTACTTTGAGCAACTTGGAGATTTTTCTTGCAATGTTTTGAGAAATATGGGAGGGAAAATTTTGGGGTACAACAACTGCCCCTGTTCAATCTTCTTAAACCTGAAGATGTAGATTGGCTTTCATGCCTTTCGTGATCCGAAGGTGGAAGATGATTGAACACTAGAGTGCCCAGAAATTTGCACTCGCATGAAGTGGTAATCAGCCTTGTGATGTCGGGAATGGGCTTACATATGCCATTTGGAGATTGGAGACGAGGGGATGGGCTTAAAGATGCCATCTGAAGGAGTGTCGATCGCATAAGAGATTCCTTAGCGAGAGCTTGTATACCTGTTGTTTGAGGAAGATTCCGCTGGGGAAGTCTGATTTTGAGATTTAGGAACTTGCATGTACTTCAACTGAGAGAACATCTCTGCTGAGTTTTAAGAACTTGTCCGTAATTCAACTGGGGGGAAACATCTTCATTGAGATTTAAGAACTCGCCCATAATTCAACTGAGGAAACTCTGTTGAGATTTAGGAACTCGTCTGTAATTCGACGGAGGAACTTTGTTGAGATTTAAGACCTTGTCTGTAATTCAACTGAGAAAAACTCTGCTGAGATTTAAGAACTGGTTAGTAATTCGACTTGGGGAAACATCTTCATCGAGATTTAAGAACTCGCCCGTAATTCAACTGAGAAAACTCTGCTAAGACTTAGGAACTCGTCTGTAATTCGACGGAGGAACTTTGTTGAGATTTAGGACCTTGTCTATAATTCAACAGAGAAAAAATCTACTGAGATTTAAGAACTGATCAGTAATTCGACTTGGGGAAACATCTTCATTGAGATTTAAGAACTCGCCCATAATTCAAACTGAGAAAACTTCTCTGCTGATATTTAGGAACTCGTCTGTAATTCAAAGGAGGAACTTTGTCGAGATTTAGGACCTTGTCTGTAATTCAACTTGAGAAAATCTCTGTTGAGATTTAAGAACTTGTCAGTAATTCGACTAGAGGGAAACATCTTCATCGAGATTTAAGAACTCGCCCGTAATTCAACTGAGAAAACTCTGCTGAGATTTAGGAACTCGTCTGTAATTCGACGGAGGAACTTTGTCGAGATTTAGGACCTTGTCTGTAATTCAACTGAGAAAAACAACTCTGCTGAGATTTAAGAACTTGTCTATAATTCAACTAGGGGAAACATCTTCGTAGAGATTTAAGAACTTGCCTGTAATTCAACTGAGGAAATTCTCTGCTGAGATTTAAGAACTCGTCTGTAATTTAACGGAGGAACACTTTGTCGAGATTTAAGACCTTGTCTGTACTTCAACTGAGAAAACATCTCTGCTGAGTTTTAAGAACCTGTCCGTAATTCAACTTGGAGGGAAACATCTTCATCGAGATTTAAGAACTCGCCCATAATTCAACTGAGAAAACTTCTCTACTGAGATTTAGGAACTCGTCTGTAATTCGACGGAGGAACTTTGTCGAGATTTAGGACCTTGCCTGTAATTCAACTGAGAAAAACTCTGTTGAGATTTAAGAACTTGTCAGTAATTCGACTGGAGGGAAACATCTTCATCGAGATTTAAGAACTTACCCGTAATTCAACTAAGAAAACTCTGCTGAGATTTAGGAACTCGTCTGTAATTCGACAGAGGAACTTTGTCAAGATTTAGGACCTTGTCTGTAATTCAATTGAGAAAAACTCTGCTGAGATTTAAGAACTTATCCGTAATTCAACTGGAGTAAAAAGCTTCATAGCTTTAAATTTTGTGAGAATTTAAACGTATCTTTCCTGAAAGGTAAAGGTTAGTTGTATGTAATGCATGATATGTATCAGACAATGATGTTCTCAAAATAAATGAGATCGTGCTGTATGATGCATATATGCATGTGTCATGATGTATGAAAATGTAATGTTTTTAGCTGGGGAAAATCAATCCCGGATAGCTGCATGAGAAAAGAGCTGAATTCTTCGTTTCTGCTGGGGATAATGAATAAAGATGATTGTGAGAATAACCCAGCAGGAGAAGATAACTTCGCTGGGGAATAAAACTGATGAGGAGATTACTCTGTGGGGAAGAGATGTTCTGTAGAGGATTCCAATGATAAATTCTGCTGGGAATGAATTACCATTGCTAGAAATACTGAATTCTGTTGGGAACTGAATTTCCATTGGTGAAAGGAATGAACTTCGCTGGGGATGATCTTCAGTTGCGACTTCACTGGGGATAACCTTTTAGGCTCTACCGGGGACAATCTTTCAGAGTCTACTGGGGATGATTCTCCATACTCCACTGGGGAAGCTTTTTCAGACTGTGCTGGGGAGAATTTTCAAACTCCACTGGGGATATTTTATACTCCGCCGGGGATGATAAGACTTTTCAGTGCTGATGGTAGATAAGCTCTGCTTGGGGAGAATATTACCGATTCATTCACAGTTGCAAGTCTCAGCTGGGGAGAGCTAACATTATTGTCTCTTTCTTACTCTGCGGGGAGTGAACGCACCTCGGTCATATTCTTCAGCTGAATCTACCTTTGTACCTAGTGGATAGAGCAACTGTAAAGCTTGGATAAATCTTATTGCCCCTGTCTCTGATATTATGAGTAATGGTCTTTTGTTTCGCATGTAAATATTCATGAGCAGCGATTAATGTCAAATGCATATATCAAAAATAAACATTGGACGTTCTTTGCAAAATAAAACAGATAAAGGAAAAACAGCTTGAAATTTCTTTGAAGATGAATTGTATTGATTTTTGAAGTTTGGCCTATAAATAGGCGTTTTTGTACAAGAGGCTGACGTCCTAGTAAGAGAACACCGCCGAATAATAGAATTTATACAATTCTTGAAAAAACTAAACAAAACAGCTATGTGAACAATCCCACTGGGTTCTGACTCTGCTATTGTCCTTATGTCTTCGAGCCTCTCATCACTTTGCTACTTGGTTGAAGGTAGATTAGATTGATTAGTGCCGTCCGAACTTGATAGTTGATACAAAAGTCTGGTTGCAAGGTGATTCAACGAGACATAGTGTTACGCTTTGATCCCTAATTTTTGCCTGGACCGCCCTTTCGGGTTTTCAGTCCATCGGGATATCATTTTTTTCCCAAGCCGCCTTTTCAGGTTTTCGACTTGCCGGGTGTACAAATTTTTTTTATTTTCATCCCTTATTTTTGCCCAAACCCTTTTGGTTCTCCCGGGAAGCCCTTATTTTTGCCTAGGCCAGTCAACCTAGCGGGTCTTTGATCATGCGTAGTATCTTTTCACTATGTTTGCATTGACGGGGTGAGGAAGGTCGTCACCATCCATGGTGGTTAGAATCATTGCTCCTCCTGAGAAAATGTTCTTAACCATAAATGGCCCTTCGTAAGTAGGGGTCCATTTTCCCCTGGGATCACCTTGTGGCAGTATGATACGCTTGATAACCAGGTCCCCGACTTGATACTCTTGTCGTCTAACTTTCTTGTTAAATGCCTTGATCATCCGCTTTTGATACGTCTGACCATGACAAATAGCAGTAAGTCTCTTTTCGTTGATTAAGTTCAGATGATCAAGCCGGGTTTGAATCCAATCATTTTCGCTCAATCCTGCATCCTTCATAATCCGAAGAGAGGGTATCTTAACTTCAATGGGCAAGACTGCCTCAATACCGTATACCAGGGAATAGGGTGTTTCCCCTGTTGACGCCCGCGCTGAGGTATGGTACCCATGAAGAGCAAATGGTAACATCTCGTGCCAGTCTTTGTATGTCACTGTCATCTTCTGCACAATCTTCTTAATGTTCTTATTAGCCGCTTCAACAGCCCCATTCATCTTCGGCCGGTAAGGAGAAGAGTTATGATGCTATATCTTGAACTGCTTGCAGAGTTCAGTGATCATCTTATTATTGAGATTTGTACCATTGTCCATAATGATCCTCTCTGGTACGCCATATCAACATATCAGATTATGCCGAATAAACCGTGCCATGAAGTTCTTGGTTACAGTAGCAAAGGAAGCTGCTTCAACCCACTTCGTAAAGTAATCAATCGCTACCAGGATGAAACGATGCCCGTTAGATGCCGTAGGTATGATCTCGCCGATCATGTCGATGCCCCACATTACAAAAGGCCAAGGAGCTGTCAGGACATTCAGAGGAACTGGAGGTATGTGCACCTTATCAGCATAGACTTGGCACTTGTGACAGGTCTGAGAATGCTTACAACAGTCGGCTTCCATGGTGGACCAATAATATCCTGCCCAAAGGATTTTCTTTGCCATGGTGTATCCACTGGAATGAGTTCCGAAAGTACCTTCATGTAACTCTACCATAATCCTTTCTGCCTCGTTCTTATCCACACATCACAGTAAGGTCAAATCATGGTTACGCTTGTAAAGGATGCCATTGCCGATGAAGAACTTCGCCGCGAACCTCCTCAGAAACTTCTTATCATTAACAGATGCACCCTCGGGGTACTCCTGAGCCTCAAGATACCTCTTCATCTCATGAAACCAGGGTTTATCTGTTACCATTTCAGTCTCAATGTCACAACAATGTGCAGGTTCGTCCAACCTCTCAATTGTAATAAGGGGAGCTTCATTGTCCCATCTGACCTTGAACATAGAAGACATCATAGCCAGCGCGTCCGCTAACTGATTCTCCTCTCTAGGGAAGTGTTCAAAGGTTATCTCTTCGAAATATGGAAGCAATGTCAACACATACTCCTTGTAAGGAATAAGATTAGGGTGTTTCGTATCCCACTCGCCTTTGATCTGATTGATCACAAGAGTGGAATCTCCGAACACACTTAAGTACTTAATCCTTAGGTCAATTGCTGCTCGAAGACCCATGATGCATGCTTCATACTCCGCCATGTTATTGGTGCAGTTGAAACATAGTCGGGCGGTGAATGGAGTAGGAGAGCCTTCAGGAGATATGATCACGGCGCCAATGCCATTACCCAAAGCGTTTGAAGCTCCATCAAAGTACATAGACCATAAGGATCCTTCCTCAGGTCCTTCATCCGGTCCAGGTGTCTCACAGTCACTCACTATCATGATATTTTCATCCGAGAATTCAAAGTTCATAGACTAGTAATCATCCACTGCATGATGTGCCAGATGATCTGCCAACACACTTCCCTTGATTGCCTTTTGGGTCGTGTATTGGATGTCATACTCAGTCAAGATCATCTGCCATCTTGCTATTCTTCCGGACAAGGAAGGCTTCTCGAAGATATACTTGATTAGATCCATCTTTGATATCAACAGAGTAGTGTGAGTCAGTATATACTGTCTCAGCCGGCGAGCAGCCCATGCCAAAGCGCAACAAGTTTTCTCAAGCAAAGAGTATCGGGTCTCGCAGTCGGTAAACTTTTTACTAAGGTAATAAATATCATGCTATTTTTGGCCAGACTCGTCATGCTGCCCCAGCACGTACCCCATTGAATTATCGAGTACTGTCAAGTATAAGATCAAGGGTCTCCCTTCAACTGGAGGCATCAGAATGGATGGCTCTTGGAGATATTATTTGATCCTTTCGAAAGCGGCCTAACATTCATCGTTCCATCTTACCACTTGATCTTTCTTCAATAACTTGAAGATTGGCTCACAAGTAGCAGTCAGGTGTGAGATGAATCGGGAAATATAGTTCAGACGTCCCAGAAAGCCTCTGACTTCTTTTTCTGTTCGGGGAGCTGGTATTTCCTGTATATCCTTCACCTTTGCAGGATCCACTTGAATACCTTTATCACTTACGACGAAACCCATCAGCTTACCATATCTTACCCCGAAGGTGCACTTGTTCGGGTTTAACCTCAGCTTGTACAACCTCAACCTGTCAAACAACTTCTGAAGGTGGTCAAGATGTTCTTCTTCAGTCTGGGATCTTGCAATCATGTCATCAACGTATACCTCAATCTCATGATGGATCATGTTGTGGAACAAGGCGACCATAGCACGCTGATACGTTACCCCAGCATTCTTCAATCCAAAAGGCATGACTTTGTAGCAAAAGGTACCCCATTGAGTAACAAAGGTTGTCTTCTCCATGTCTTCGGGAGCCATCTTAATCTGATTATAACCGGAGAAACCATCCATAAAGGCGAAGACCTTATGCTGTGCGGTGTTGTCAACCAGAACGTCGATATGAGGCAGCGGGAAATCATCCTTGGGACTCACTCTGTTCAGATCCCTATAATCGACACACATTCGAACCTTACCATCCTTCTTCGGTACCGGAACCACATTGGCCACCCACTGTGGGTAAGAAGTAACTGCTAGAAAACCGGCGTCAAACTGTTTCATCACTTCAGCCTTGATTTTCTCAGACATCTCCGGGCGCATTCGGCGGACCTTCTATTTTACTGGAGGACAGTCTTCCTTGGTAGGCAGGCGGTGAACCACAATATCGGTATCCAACCAAGGAATATCTTCATAAGACCAGGCAAAGATCTCAACATAGTCACGCAGCATCTGAATCAATTGATGCTTGACACTAGGTTCCAGATTTTCACCAATCTTGACCTCTTTCTTGTCTGCCTCTGTGCCCAGATTCACTGATTCCACCGGCTCTTCATGTGGCTGTATGGCCCTCTCTTCCTGAAGTAACAGTCTAGCAAGTTCACCAGGCACTTCGCAATCCTCTTCACCTTCGTCTTTGGCTAAGTTGATCGGACTTTCGAAGTCATAACCGACAGTAGCAGAGTCGTTATCAGTGGGATCCAGAGTGGATGTAGACCTGTATAAGTGAGTGTGTGTAAAATAGTTGTTTTACAAGATAAAAAAAGAAAAACAAGGAGCGTAAAATTTGTAATGCAAGAAAGCGTCCAATGCTTTTATTAATGATATATGGAGATGACAAATGTCAAGCCCTCACAAACAAGGCCACGGTGCCTCGGGTAAGACACCGGGCCGTAAAGTTTTAAAGATTGTCTATTACAAATTCAAAACAAAAGTCTCATTACTGGGTAATAAAAGAAATTGGCACGAAGTCTTTTGCTATCCAGTTGCTTAGTCCGCCATCAGTAGTCGGGTAGATCCAACTGTCGAACTCAGACTCTTCATCATCGTCTTCAATGGCATTCACTCCTGAATTGCTGATAAATAGGGGAGGTCCTCCGATCCGTGCATGCTGTACAACCCTTTGAGCTTCTACAGTGAAACCCAAACCAAACTTGTTAGTCTTATGTGCAAAATCAGGGAGTTGGCCCCAATTCTCACACCCACCTTTCTCAATAATAGCCCGGGCATCCTTGAAGGAAGCCATCTTCATTGGAGGATCTTCAGTAACAGTTTCAGTTGAAGCCAGCGCCTGGGGAACTTCTTCAAAATGCTGAAACGGGGTCTCAATGAACTCCCCATCCATCTCTACATACCGAAAAGAGTTGAGGTGGCTCACCATGTACTCCTCTTCTCCTCGTACCGTAACAATTTTCCCCTTGACTAGGTATTTCAGCATATGGTGGAGCGTAGAAGTTACTGCCCCAGCTTTGTGGATCCACGGACGACCCAACAAACAAGAATAAGATGGCCGAATGTCCATCACGTAGAATGTAGATGCAAAAACCTGAGAACCAACCTTAACCGGAATATCCACTTCCCCGTGTACCATCCTCTTGGACCCGTCAAAGGCCCTAACAACAATGTTACTCGGCTTCAACTCTAAACCTTCACAGTCCAACCGGTCTAGAGCTTTCTTGGGCAACACATTCAATGAGGACCCAATATCCACTAACACGTGAGCTAAGGTAGTGCCCCTGCACTCAATTGAAACATGTAGAGCATCATTGTGATTCTTCCCCTTGGCGGTCAAATCTGCATCGAAGAAACCTAACCCATTATCTGCTGTCAGACTAGCCACACAATCTTTAAACTGATCAGCAGATGTTTCCTGGGGTACGTGTGCAATCTTCAAGAAAGCAATCAGAGCCTTAGTATGGGCCTCTGAACACAACAATAAGGATAACATAGAGATCTTCGATGGGGTTTGCCCCAACTGTTCGACTATATTGTAGTCGCTTTTCTTGATGATTTTTAAAATCTCCTCTATCTCCTGTCTAGAGGCTTCAACAGTAATCTTCTTTGGTGCCTCCGTCCGGGCAGGCTCACCGGTGGTCCCTTTGCCCCGAGTGCCAGATGACTCGGCAACATGGGTAAGAATGGGAACTTGAACATGAATAGTAACAGGTGCACTGGAAGGTGTAATAACAACAGGCTTCCGAACAGTTGGTGGAGAGATCTCAGGGGAGAAAAGTCTTCCGCTGCGGGTGACTTTACTAGATCCAACAATATTGTTGATGTCAATATCAGCCTCTTCAACACTTAAGTCTTGCTTAACTCTGATAATATACGTCAGCCCCATAATGCTATGGGAAAACTTTATCTGATGTGTAGGGGATAGGCCCAGGAATGGTAATGATCAAGGGAGCGATTTTCAGAACAGATGTAATTCTAACAGGCTTTCTCGAGGAAGCCTTGGAAGAATTGTCGAAAATGGTGATTATAGCAACTTCTTCAGTAGGAACCAAAGGAACAAAAGTCTTCTCAAACAGAATTTCTTTATTATCCATCAGGCGTTGGACACCTGACTTCAAAATATGGCAACCAGTAGGTAGGACGGAACACAGACGGCAACCTTCGTCACAACCCGAAAATAAACCGGCTAACAGAAGGTTCTTCTTCACACTCATCAATGGAGTAGCAATGTCTTTCACAGAAACCACAAACGATTCGTCGTCTACGGCATTCACTCCATGCTTGGGCATAGGAGCAGTCACAACATTAGGCCTTTCGGGAGCTTCGAACTCAATCTCTTTAGAATCAATCAAGTCCTGTACCTTATTCTTCAGGACCCAACAATCATTCGTATCGTGCCCCGAGCTATCAGAGTGAAAAGCACAACAGGCGTTCGGATTGTACATGGGTGATGTTGTATTGGGATTCTTCGGGGCCTCCTTCGGAATCACCAAGTTAGTCTTCAATAACTGTGGCAGAATCTGAGACAGGGTCATATGGAGCTGAGTGAATTGTCTTCGCGGTCTCTCGGCCCTTGGCTGATTGTTGCACTGAAGAGCAACAATAGGTCTTGATATAACCACCGCATTGACTGCTTGGCGACGTTCAGGTATGTTGTGGCTCTTTACGCTGTAAACTACACTTGACTCCTTCTTAAAAGGCTTCTTCTCGGTGCTGGACGAAGCACCCTTCTGTATTTTACCGCTCTTGATACCGACTTCAATTCTTTCCCCGGTCATAATCAGCTTAGTAAACCCGGACGATGAACTTCCAATCAGATGGTTGAAATACGGACCAGACAAGTTCCCCAGAAACATATCCACTAACTCCCTATCAGCCAGCAGGGGTTGTACTCTTCCAGAAAGGTCCCTCCATTTCTGAGCGTAGTCTTTGAAACCTTCGCTCACACCCATAGACATACCCTGGAGTTGGGTACGCGTGGGAGCGAGGTCGGCATTGTATTGGTACTGCTTGTATAAAGCAGCAGCAAGGTCCTCCCAATTATGGATACTAGTTCCTTCCAGCTGGTAAAACCATTCAAGTTGAGTCCCTGAAAGACTATCTTGAAAGAAATGGATCCAGAGATTCCTGTCAGCGGTGTATGGCTGGATCTTTCTAACATACGAACGGAGGTGTAGCTTTGGGCAGGAGACCCCATCGTATTTAGCAAAGATTGGTTCTTTAAACTTGTGGGGAATCACCACCCCAGATGACAAACCCAAATCACCAAAGTCCAATCCAGGTACTTTCTGGATCTCCATCGCACTTAACCGGTCTTCAAGCTGTTTATACCTATCCTCAGCCGGAGGATACTGGTCTTTGTCAAAGTCAGTCTCGTTGTCAGAAACCACAGGACTATGAGCCCTCCTTTCTTCCTGATTCTCTCCCCCTCCAGATGAGTGATTCAAATCGACCTCTTCTCACAAATTGTTTCCAAATCTGTGACCCATATTCAGTAGGACCTTCTTCTTCTTCTTCTTCTTCTTCTTCTTCTTATCCTTCAAGATAAGAGTCTTCAGATCTTGCTGACCCTTAGCCAAGTTCATGAACATTTCCTGGAACTGGGCGTTTTGAGCTTGCAGAGCCTTGATAGCTTGATCTCTCCAATCATGTCGATTCCCCACATAGCGAATGGCCAAGGAGCTGTTAAGACATTGAGAGGAACTGGAGGTATATGTACCTTGTCGACATAGATTTGAAATTTATGGCATGTTCGGGAATGTTGATGGCAGTCAGCTTCCATGGTAGACCAGTAATAGCCTGCCCGTAGAATCTTCTTAGCCATCATATTTCCGCTAGAGTGAGTGCCAAAGGTACCATTGTGTAATTCAGCCATGATCTGTTCAGCTTCAATCTTGTCCACACAACAGAGCAGAATGCAATCGTGATTGCGCTTGTATAGGATACCATTGCTCAAGAAGAACTTAGCTGAGAATCTCCTTAAGAACTTTTTATCATTGACTGAAGCTCCTTCAGGGTATTCTTGAGTCTCGAGATACCTTTTGACGTCATGAAACCAAGGTCGGTCCACTACTTCTTCGGTATTAATCTCGTGACAATGTGCAGGTTCGTCCATCCGCTCAATGGTGATTCGGGGAGCCTCATTATCCCAGTTAAGTTTAAACATGGATGACATTGTAGCTAGAGCATCCGCTAGCTGATTCTCTTCTCGCGGGAAGTGCTCGAAGGTGATCTTCTCGAAATGTGGTAGCAATGTCAGGACACGTTCTTTGTAAGGGATGAGGTTTGGATGTTTAGTATCCCACTCTCCTTTGATTTGACTGATAACCAAAGCTGAGTCCCTAAACACAATCAATGATTTGATTCCTAAGTCTATTGCAGCCTTGATATCAAAGATACAAGCTTCATACTCGGCCATGTTATTGGTGCAGCTGAAGCAGAGTCTGGCGGTGAAAGGTGTATGGCAACCTTCTGGAGAGATAAGTACAACACCGATACCGTTTCCAAGTGCGTTGGAAGCACCATCAAAGTACAAGGTCCATCGGGATCCTTGTTCAGGTCCGTCATATGGCTTGTTCTCTTCAATGTTGTCCAATGTCATGATATCCTCGTCGGGGAAGTCGAACCTCATGGATTGGTAATCTTCGACAGCTTGATGGGCCAGATGAAATATTTGAGTAGGTAGAATGCTTCTAGTTACTTGATCAATTTGCAAACAATCCTTGCTATTTTCAAACAAATACACACATTTCAAAAACAATTTCCAAACAACTTTCAAACATTGAAATATTTTTCAAAAGACAAACATCTTTGTATACATTCTTACGAACGAGAATCATTACAAAGATTTCCTAAACGATGGCCTCTTTTCAAAATACTTTTCAAAACCACACAAAGCACCATTTCAAACAATTTCAAAGCAAAAGCAAGTGATCTAAACAAGTAACTAAGAGCCCATGGAAAACCATGGATGAAAAAGGTGCTAGCACCTTCCCTTTTCATAATCTACCCCCCGAACTCAAGAAAACATCTCAAAGGTCTTTCCTGTGCTTTTTTACCTTTCCTTTTGGATAAAAGAAAAGTCGGTGGTGACTCTTGCTAACCACAACATTTGCGAACACAAACGCAAAACCTCAAGTCAGTTCTCCCACCGCATCACAGTTTGTCACTGGTGTCTCAACCTCACAAGCTCTTGCATCAAAATATTTTTATCTCTTTTCAGTCGTTCGACCTCTTCCTCAAGCCCAAATTTCCCGACTTGTACACACACCCTGACTGATGAACTTTGTCCAGGTGGTTGTTGAGCAGGGGTTTTGGATAAGGTTGAATGACTATATAATTCCTCTAATTTCTATTATTTCTAATATTTCAATTCTGGTTTTTCTTATGTTTATTATTATTATTACTAAACATGCTTAAATGCCAACAAAATGCAGCAACTCAAAGATACCGCAAAATGATAAATCAAGCGATCATATGGCATAAAAGTGGTGCAAAGAAGATTCAAATATGTGAATGAGAAAGTTATGCAGAAGTAAATAGGGAAGAAGAAATACCTACCGGAGTCTCTCCGATGGAGCTTCAAAAACAGTAAGTTCTCCTTCCCTCTCTTATTGATGCTCAAACTTCTGTAGCTCTAATTCTTGTTGTGATACTTGAACAAAAAAATCCTTTTTCAGTTTTCTCTCTTGTTGAGTTTTCCTTCTCCTCCTTGAATTTTTTCTGTGTGTTTTTCTTTGAGTTTTACTTGTGTATCTTTTTCTGTCCATGAACAGGGCCTTCACAGAGAAATAACAAGGCATTTAGGGGGGAAAACAATAGGATATTTGAACTGTGATGACAAATTGTTTTGATGCCTTTTTCATACAATTTTTCTTATACATATTGATGCAATTTTTGGGTTGTTATGATGCAGGGCAGCAAGCTATATAGACTGGTTTACATCAGATTTTATAGCAGTTTTCTGGCAGCATTTGGGACTGTTACAAGCTATTATTATTATTTTTGGACTGATTTGTAGCATTTTTACAACACTTTTTGGGACTGTTTTGTAGGCTGTTTTTACAGTAGATTTTGGGGATGTTTTGCTTGCTGTCTTGGACTGTTATTGCTACTGTTTTGGACAGCAAAATATCACAAAAAATTGGACTTTTATTTGTTGAAACAAGGCTGGAAAATATGGGCAGTAACATGATATCGGGCTGGAATTTTAGGACATTAGAAATAATAGTTTGTACAAACTTGTAATTCCTTGTAACTTTGTAGTGATAAATCCAAATAAAATTGTAACATGAATGGAAACTTGTTCTTCAATATAATTCTCTCAATTCTTTTGTAATTGTAAACATTTAAATCTTTATAAACTTTGAATCTTGATATTCATCCTGATGAAATTCGAAATCTTCCATTTGAATTTAGAAAGGAATTGATTGATACTTGGATGGATTTTTGAATGATGAATAAACAATAATGCAAGCCTTAAGACTTCAATCTTGCATTTCATATTATAGATCCAAATAAGTTACATGAATTGATCTTGTAACCGTCATGTATTTATTCTTGCGATGAATGATTATTTGAATCAAGTTTCCTTTTCCAATATCTTCTTGAATAAATGCTTCATGTGAATTCAAATGGCCATGGTGTGAATTCATCAAAATAGTCACACAAAAATAATCTTGAATAAATATAATGTGAGGAATAATTATTCTTTAATGAGCCCTCTTGATAACTTCTATTTAATTAACACTTGAATTCACATGACGAAAATTCCAAGTATTCTAAATAAATTCTTCCAATGCGATCTTGAATTCAATCTCCCCACTTTAACGAAATTCACCCCGCGTCATGTAAGTATAAGAAATCGAACCATGCTTAAAAGCTTCAAATGATTACTAGAAGGGGGATTTGAGGCGAAATGTTATCACATTGAGAAATTGGCACAATGAACTAAACTTAGAGATCTAGAAACTCTTAAATCATGAAAAACGTCCCATATAGTCCTCTCACGGCTTTCTAAACACAACTCATCTTCAGTTTTTAAAGAAAACTTGCAGACAACTTTTGGTCGAAGTCTTTGGAATTGACTTGCATTGTGATCTTTTCTTGTATTTCAAGGCAAGGTGAAACACATGTGAACCAGTGATCATGGAACCTTAACTGTTTTTATGAAGTTTTGGAGACGCTTGAGGCCACTTGTTGAACAAAGCATGGAAATAAACACATGATTCTCTGAAAGTTCCCTTGATGAATCAGTCTTTGAGAATCAACAATCACCGTACTTCTGGCTTGAGACTCAAAACCCTAATTGAGGCGTGACGCCTGATGCTCTTAATTCGAACCTGTTTATGCACATGAAATCAAAGAAACAAAAAAATACACTTCGTGCTTGGTTAGAAGTTAGTCATGCATAAGATAAAATGCTCACAACACTCGATAATCTTTGCACATGCAATGCTCGAAGGTGAAACGTCCGAAACCGACCATATTTTATGACCTTGATGTATATAACAAAAAAAGTAATGAAGATTGGATCTTAGGTAAAAAATTGAGGTATGACAGCTGCCCCTATTTAAGTTTCTTCTATTCGGAGATATGAAGATTGAAATCTTCGCCACGACGAGATTGAAGGTACTTAAATACAGAATACACAATTTTTAGCCCTAAAATACCGCCATTGTGTTTATGATATAAATGTAATATTTGAATTTTATGGAGAATGATGCCGCATGAGACAAACTAATGTTGGAGAAACCAAGCACATGATAAAATAATCCACAGGGGAAGAGGTTATAACTCTACTGAAGAAACATAGCCACAGATTTCGAATCAGAGACTCTTATCGGAGAATAACTTTAAGAGGAAACAATTTTCTGACTTTAACAAGGAAAATGCCTTGCATAGGCCGCAAAAAATAGATGGCTACTGACCCAAGATGATGGTGAGTTACAACTCAGGGTCAAAGGTAAACAAAGGATATACCAACTTTTACTGATAGTGAACTATCGATTTGCTGAAGGTAGTGATTTCATAACAAACTTCTCTGCGGGACTTTTCCGGAGAGATACCATTTGCTGCTGAAATAACATATGGTTGTGGATACACAAGCTGCTTAAATAAAGAGGCCGCCACTTGCTGTCTTCAAAGGATATTAATAAACACACAAGCTGCTCAAATAAAGAGGCCGCCACTTGCTATCTTCAAAGGATATTAATAAACACACAAGTTTCTCAAATAAAGAGGCTGCCACTTATTGTCTTCAAAGGATATCTATAACACACAACTTGCTCATAAAGAGACCGCTACTTGTTGTTCTCCAAATATATCCATAACACACAAGCTTCTCATGAAGAGACCGCCACTTGTTATTTTCCAAAGATGTCTATAACACACAAGCTGCTCATGAAGATACCGTTGCTTGTTGTTTTCCAAAGATATCTATAACACACAAGCTGCTAATGAAGAGACCGCCGCTTGCTGTTATCCAAATATCAATAACACACAAGGTGCTCGTGAAGAGATCGCCACTTGTTGTTACGTCGGTATTCCAGAAGAATGTTGTGATAACATTACTAGGGAATAAAATTCTTCTTCAATGGGGAACCATGAATAGGTCCTTCCTGAGGAGACCAACTATTTAAATACGCAAAATAAATGCGCTCTTCATTTAGGTTTCACTGCCTAGAAAAAACCACGGGGTAGCCTATGCAAGAGACAAAGCTCAATCTAGGAATAAACCGGAGAAAAAACAATCAAACAAGACTCCACCCAATGAGGAAACAACTCAATTGGGGATTTATCCTATCCAGAGATGGAAAAGGAAGGCTAAAGCAAAATTCTTCCACGAGGATTAGCTCAGTTGGGGAGTTAGAAAGGAGGCACACTTTCTGCATAAGTTGACATTCTATTTGGAGAGAGAAAATACGTTGTTCAAATAGACATAACCAAGGCATATGAACTCAATAACATCGACAAATGCGAATATGTGTGCATAATGCAAATGTAAATGAATAAACGAATGTCATGTATATCCTGACAAAACAGATAGAGGAGATAAACGGAAAATGATAAAACATTATAAAACAAATAGATACTCGGCCAATCTCAAAGAGATGGGAAAATAACTGAAGATAGAACAAAAAGCATCGTTGGAGCGTATCCTACTACAAGGCTTACATCTCTCTGGGGAGGAAGATATTCAAAATTCAATCTTTTAACATCAATAAACCACTGACATGATAACAACAATGTGCTTCACTTCGGTTAGGGAGAAAAACCTCGCTAAACTAGAGATAACTGAAACAAGGCTTAATTGGGATTGCTGGGGAGTCACCAAGTTTTGTACTCTACTGGGAACACAAGATCACACAACTAACTCCTCATGATGATTTTGAAAGAAGAAACCATTATTCATCATACAAGGATGGATTACTATATTGTTTTGCATTTCAAGGCTTAACCTTTTTCAGAGCAACTGTTAATATTCCTTCCAGTATTCATGACACATTTCAAGATAAGAATACTCTAATTAATTTTGTTTCAAATATTTCTATAAAAACTATAATTTTGCCCAATAGAAAAGCACAAAAAAGGATAAATGCTCAAATTTCATTAATATGATGGTAGCCCGCTAATGGCGCGACTCTAAAGGTTTACAAAAATTTGGAAAAGAATACATGAAAGAAAATTTTACAAAAACAATTACCACTATTCTCCCTAACAACTTTGGATTCCAAGATGTGTTCACATTTTCCGTGATTGGCCTGATCAAAAGCCTGCTTAAGCCGCCCTTTCAGGTTTTTAGCTTAGCGAGCTGTCAACTCAATTTCAGACGAAGTACTTCTTGACTGCATCAGCATTCATAGAGCACGAGAGCTCCTCACCGTCCATATTTGTAAGAATCATGGCGCCTCCAGAGAAAACCTTCTTAACAACATACGGTCCTTCATAATTCGGAGCCCATTTTCCCCTAGAATCAGGTTAGAAAGATAATATCTTTTTGAGCACGAGGTCACCTTCTCTGCATTCACGTGGCTGAACCTTCTTATCAAATTCCTTCTTCATTCTCTGCTGATATAGTTGGCCGTGTCACAACACTGTCATTCTCTTCTCTTCAATTAAATTGAACTGATCATATCTACTTTGACACCATTCAGCCTCAGAAAGCTTAGATTCCATCAAAACTCTAATAGACGGGATCTCCACCTCCACAGAGAGTACTGCTTCCATGCCATATATTAGAGGAAATGGAGTTGCATATGTCTAAGTTCGAACTGAGGTACGGTACCTATGTAGAGCAAACGGGAGCATCTCATGCTAATCTTTGTAAGTTACCACCATCTTCTGGATAATCTTCTTGATGTTTTTATTAGCAGCTTCAACAACCCCATTCATTTTTGGTCTGTAGGGTGAAGAATTATGATGTTCGATCTTGAAATCTTCACAAAGTTCTCTCATCACTTTGTTATTCAAATTCGAACCATTATCAATAATGATCTTGCTCGGGATGCCGTATCAACAAATGATCTGATTCTTGATAAATACGACTACCACCTGTCTGGTTACATTAGCATATGATACTGCTTCCACCCATTTAGTAAAGTAGTCAATGGCCACTAAGATGAAACGATTACCATTTGAAGCCTTGGGTTCAATCATTCCAATCATATCAATGCCCCACATAGATAAAGGCCAAGGTGAAGAGATAACATTTAGGAGGGTCGGCGACACATGTATCTTGTCCACATAAATTTGGCATTTATGGTATTTCTTCACATATTTGTAGAAATCGGATTCCATCGTCATCCAATAGTGACCCGCTCTCAACATTTTTAAGCCATTGCATGTCCACTGGCATGAGTGCCAAAGGATCCTCCGTGTACTTCTTGCATCAACATGTCTGCTTCGTGTCTATCCATGCATCTGAGCAAAACCATGTCATAATTCCTCTTATATAATACTTCTTCATTGAGGAATAAACTACTTGCCAATATACTCAACGTCTTCCTATCTTTATTGGATGCCCCAGGTGAGTACTCCTGAGTTTGAAGAACACGTTTAATGTCATAGAACCACGGTTTATCATTGGTGACCTCTTCTGCTGAGAACACATGAGCAGGTCTGTTGAGGCGCATAATTTTGATTGAAGGCATATCGTTCCAATTATTCACTTGGAACATAGAAGACAAAGTAGCTAAAGCATCAACCATTTGGTTCTCATCTCTAGGGATATGATGTAATTCTACTTTGCTGGAGAATGTTAACAATCTTCTGGCATAACCTCTGTAAGGGATCAAACCAGGATGACGAGTCTCCCATTCTCCTTTAATTTGATTGATTACTAAAGCCGTGTATCCGTATATGTCAAGAATCTTGATCCTTAGATCCACTACTTCTTCGAGACCCATAATACATGCTTTATATTCAGCCACGTTGTTTGTATAGTCAAACTTCAACCTCACTGTGAATGGGAAATGAGTACTTCAGGTAGTGATGATGATTGCCCCAATTCCATTGCCATGAGAATTTACAGCCCCGTCAAATATCAAGCCCCAATGGGATTCGGGATCAGGTCCTTCTCCAGGAAATGGCTCCTCACAATCTTTGGTCTTCAAGTACATAACATCTTCATCTGGGAAGTCAAACTTGATGGATTGATAATCATCAATTGGTTGGTGAGCCAAATGATCGGCTAGAACACTTCCTTTGATTGCTTTATGAGTGTGACACTCAATGTCATATTCAGATAATAACATCTGCCAACGAGCTATTCTTCCAGATAAGGCAGGCTTCTCAAATATATACTTGATCAGATCCATTTTGGAGATCAACCAAGTAGTATGGTTAATCATATATTGGCGCAGACGGCGAGCAGCCCAAGCTAAGGCACAACAAGTTTTCTCAAGCATTAAGTATCGAGACTCACAGTCTGTGAATTTATTACTCAGATAATATATGGCATGCTCCTTTCTTCTAGTCTCATCTTGTTGATCAAGCACACATCCTATGGAATCTTCCAATATGGTCAGATACATAATCATAGGTCTTCCTTCCACTGGAGGAATCAAGATGGGAGGCTTAAGTAAATAATATTTGATGCTATCAAAAGCTCTTTGACAATCTTCTGTCCACACACATCCTTGGTTCTTTCGAAGAAGCTTAAAAATCGGCCCACATGTAGCAGTCATATGAGATATAAATATGGAAATATAGTTCAACCTTCCAAGGAATCCTCTTACTTGCTTTTCCGTCTTGGGTGCAGGCATCTCTCAAATATCTTTAACTTTATCAGGATCTACCACAATACCTCGCTGGATGATAATGAAACCCAGAAGTCTTCCAGAACGAACACCAAAAGTGCACATGTTAGGATTCAAACAGAGTTTATACTTTCTCAAACACTGGAATAATTTCAATAGATGATCCAAGTGATCTTCTTCAGTATGCAATTTTGCAATCATATCATCTACATAAACTTCTATCTCTTTATGCATCATATCATGGAACAAAGCGGTCATGGCTCTCTGGTACGTTGCACCAACATTCTTTAAACCAAATGGCATTACTCGATAACAAAATGTTCCCCAAGGTGTAATGAAGGCTGTCTTCTCCATATCTTCAGGTGCCATCTTGATTTGATTGTATCCAGAGAAACCATCCATAAAAGAAAAGACTTTGAACTTTGTAGTGCTGTCGACCAATACGACAATGTGGGGTAATGGGAAATCATCCTTTGGGCCGACTCTATTCAGATCTCTGTAGTCCACACACATTCGAATATTTCCATCTTTCTTAGAAATATGCACTATATTGACTAACCATTGAGGATAAACTGATGTAATGAGGAAGCCTGAGTTAATTTGTTTCTGGACCTCTTCTTTGATCTTGTCAGCCATATCGTGATGAGTCCTTCTCAACTTCTTCTTAATCAGCATACATTCAGGTCTCAACGGCAGTCGATGCTCCACAATATTGTTATCTAAACCTTGCATGTCTTGGTAGAACCAAGAAAACACATCACATACTGTGATCGGTGGAAATAGAACTGACTGTTTTGAAATGCTGGTTCGCGAAATGTCGCGGTAATCAAGAGTCGCCACCATCTTTTATTTTCTCCAACAAGGAAAGGACAAAAGCACATCAAAATTCCTTTTCGAGATGTTTCTCGGTTCGGGAGGTAGATTATAGAAAGGGAAGGTGTTAGCACCCTTTCTATCCGTGGTTATCCACGGGCTCTTAGGTACTTGCTCACTATGTTTTTAAGAAATGTTTGCTTTTCTTGTGTTTGTGGGTTTTGAAAAAGTTTGTTTGAAAACTTCGTTTTAACTCTTGTATCAGTCCTCAAGAGTGTCATGAAGTGTTTGTTTGAAAACTTCGTTTTAACTCTTGTATCAATCCTCAAGAGTGTCATGAAGTGTTTGTTTGAAAACTTTTGTCAGAAAAGTGTAAGTGCGAAAAGTTGTTTTTGTTTTGAAAGAGCAAGTACCTTAGAACCTCTACCTACTCAAAAGAAATTAAGATGTGTAAATGTCCTTTAGACAATACTATCCCACTATTGAGAAGTAGGTAGCACCGTCGTTGGATTTTTTCGGGTCAATTCGATTAGAGGGACATGTGGTCACCAAAGCAATGGTAGGACGCCTTAGCGGTAACCCTAATGTCCTAGATCCTTTTTATCCGAGGCAACCGTTTCGAGGCAACTTGGATCTTTAGACAGGAGAGCGACCTCTAAAACACCCTATACTCAATGACCACCTCGAGGCAACCAAGTGAGGCATACTCTAGGAGTGGCATGTGCGAGTGTGTCAGGATTCAGTTAAGTTATCTTTGCACATGTTATGGTGAGCTACATTTTGATTTTATTTTGAGAACAATTCTTGTCATGCATAGCCTAATTAACATACATCTAGCATTTAATAGTTGCGGAAAGTAAATTGCGGAAAGTAAATCTACGCTATTACAAGGCGTCGGGTATTTACATCGCCAAAAACAAACCCTTGGAAAATAAATGCGAGAAAATAAAGAAAGGGATAAAAAGTCCTAATTAACGCTATTACATCCTCAGAGCAAATACATAAATATGATCAAAAATAATGTGCGCGAATAAAAATTGAATCGGGGAAGTCCTTAGGGTTTTGACTCTTTTTGAGAAAGAATGAATTTTTGGTTATTTTTGTATTTAATTAAATTAATCCTAAAACTAATTAATTAATTAATTAAAAGAAAAAGAGTATTTTTTATGTGTTAAGGAAAATAAAATAAAAATAGTCAAAAGTTAGTAAAAACCCTAATTCTATGTTAATTTTATTTATTGTGAAAAAGTCAAAATTAAACCTAATTAAACTAAATTAGTTATATTAGTATTTATTTACAAAATAATAACTTAAGGGTAAAATTAATAAATAATAATAAATATTATATTTTTTATGTTTTCTGAATTTATTATGAAAAATAATTAATTGAGTTAATTAAATAAGAATAATAATAATAATACTAATTATTAATAGTAAAATAATTAAATTATAAAAGAAAAGAAAAAAATGAATGAACCAGGGGGGTGCTGGCCCAATATGGAGGTAAGTTCTGGAATTTCTGGCCCATTAATCTCAAGACTGTTTGACTTTCTTTGATTGTCCAGGGCGCGTGTTGACTGGGAATACCATGATCCTTCATCTTTGGCCACATGATTTATGCTTAAGGCCACTTGGCGCGCTGATAACTGGAGGTGTATGATGGACTTCCTCTTGAACCTTGCATGTGATTACATGAAGAAAAATAGAAACAATTATTTTGGGGGACCTGGGATTCGAACCCAGGTCCCAATGATTCCAAGCCAACGCATCATCAACTACGCCATTTGCATGCTTTTGTTATTTGGATAATAGGCAAATATTATATTGGACAATTAATAAATATGCTGTAAACAACATAAAAACGCGCGCTTATTCGAATTATCCAACCATGAACCAACACCTCATCATCGTCCTCGCTGTGCCTGCAAAAAACAATGTTAGATAGCGGGGTTTTTTAACCCCCACTATATACCATGAGGAAAAATAGCGATTAGGAATAGGGTGAACATAAATGTTTCGCGAGGGGTGGGTTGCAACCGTTTTGGCCTCGCGATTTCAGTGATCCCTCTCACAGGTCCCAATTTTACTGGATTTGGAAAGCCCTAATTTAAAAGCTTATGAACCCTAAAACTTGTTCATGGCATCTTTGGATTCTGGGCGTTTCAATGCAATTAAACTATACCATTAGCTTTGTACAGTCCCTAGCAACACAAATCAAACACAAAATCATGTTAATGATGCATGAATTAAGCTGTACGATTCTCAAAATAAAACGCAAACCTTGACTCTGTTCTTGATGATTCTTTGAGCTTCAATGCTTGGTTTTGATTGCTACACGTTCCTGGGATCCCCTGCAGTGTATTAGAATCAATAAAAGTTCTTAAATCGTCCTGGAATATAGAAATCAGTTTCCAAGTTTTCTTGGAAAATTTCAATATGGCTATGGCTTTGTTTGCAGCTTGTTCACGTGTGCATGATTAGGGTTAGCTTGCATATTTATAGAGGAAGGGAATTAGGTCAGAATCTTGGAAAAATTTGCCAATTTTGGAGTTTTTGATATCCTTGATTTGTACACGAAATTGCCAGCCTTTTTAGGTCATCTTTGCTTCACAAAAAGATTGAAAAATCAAATCTTTGTATTTTCCTACAATTTAAATTAATTAAATGAATTAATATTGATTAAAAATCCAATTAATTAATAAAAATAAGAAAATAAATTCAAATAAGCTTGATGGGTCGTGCATAGGCCATGGATAAAGTTTCAAGAAGAAATTTGAGGCCCATTAGCAAAAATAAGGTGTTTTGAGCAAAGTTGATTTTTGCAAATTCACAAAAATTTCCCAACTTCTCCAATGCATATCTTGCTCAATTTTGATCATATGAACATGTTCTTGGACATTTTGGGAAGGTACTGAATTCCTCTAACCAATGCCTTTGGTCCCATGTCAATTGAATTTACCAATCTCAAGTTATGGTCTTTGACTTAAAGTGCACTTTTGTTGACTTTTGAAATTGACCTATAATGTAGAAATTGATAACTTTTTGTGAGAGCATTTCTTGAACTTGTAATGTGAAGATGGATTGTAGGAGATGTCATCCCCTTCAAAATGAGCATTGGATGGAATTTTTCTGATGAACCATGAAAAAGTTATGCCCTGGTCAAGATACAATTGACTTTTCTACTGTCCAAAAATAGTAACTTTTTGCATATTGATGATTTTTGAGCCATGCTTGTGGAATCATGATCAAGACTTGATCAAATGATGATTGTGGACTCAAAATAAGATGTTGACCAAAAATTCTGACTTTTGACTGCAAAATGACCATTTTGCCCCTACAGTTGACTATGGATCAAATATGGCTTTTGACTGTGCAAACTGGCATTGTGAGTCTTGAAACTTGGCATGTAGGTGCTTGAGAATGCATATAGGCATTTGAGACTTGATTGAGCCATTGAAACCCCCAAATTCCTTGAAGGAACCAAAACCCTAATTTCAACTGGCTTAGGAGATGGTTTGACTGTGCAATCCTTGAGTAGTCTTGAACCATTTGAAGATGATTCTTGACAAACCATGAAGAATATGGGAGGGCAAATTTTGGGGTACAACAGTTGCCCCTGTTCAATCTTCTTAAACCTGAGGATGTAGATTGGCTTTCGGGCCTTTCGTGATCCAAAGGTGGAAGATGATTGAACACTAGAGTGCCTAGAAATTTGCACTCGCATGGTGTAGAATCAACAATGTGATGTCGGGAATGGGCTTACAAATGCCATTTGGAGATATGATGGATAGGAGGATGGGCTTATAGATGCCATCTGGCAATGTGACAGAATCTTGTCGGGGATGGGCTTATAGATGCCATCTGGGAATGTAATGGATAGTTGTAGAGATGGGCTTAAAGATGCCATATGGAAATGTTTATTGAATTGTAACTTGGTAGGTTGAAAGAAGGAACCTGTGTAGGGTTTCTTGATGATGGTCAAGTAGATAGTTGTCCTGGCTAGATACAGGTATTAATCTCTGACTTGAGAAAGAAAGATTGTCCTCCTGGCTTGCTACAGGTATTGATCTTCAATCTCTTCATGTAGATACTTTCCTGGCTAGTTTCAGGTATAGACCTACAATCAGTCATTCACAGATATTTCCTGGCTAGATACAGGTGTTGATCTTCAAACTCTTCATGTAGATAACTTTCCTGGCTAGTTACAGGTATCGAATCTACAATCAGTCGCTCACAGATATTTCCTAGCTAGATACAGGTGTTGATCCGGAATTTAAAAAGGTTGGTCGAGATAGCTTTCCTAGCTGGTTTCAGGTATAGATCTCTGACCTGAGAAAGAAATATAATTTCCTGGCCTATTACAGGTGTTGATCTTCAAACTCTTCATGTAGATAACTTTCCTGGCTAGTTACAGGTATCAAATCTACAATCAATCGCTCACAGATATTTCCTGGCTAGATACAGGTGTTGATCCGGAACTTAAAAGGTTGGTCGAGATAGCTTTCCTGGCTGGATACAGGTGTAGATCTCTGACCTGAGAGTGAAAGATAATTTCCTGGCCTATTCAAGGTGTTGATCTTCAAACTCTTCAATGTAGATAACTTTCCTGTCTGGTTTCAGGTATAGATCTACAATCAGTCGTCCACAAATATTTCCTGGCTAGTTACAGGTGTTGATTTGGAACTGAAGAAGTTGATAGTAATCATCTTTTGATTGACCTTTTCCTAAAAAGGCAACACATTAGTGGTATGCAATGTCATGATGTATGAAATGCATGATGTCATGACGTTCTAAAAAATAAACGAGATTGTATCGTATGCACTTTATCATGTATGTAAGCAGGAGGTATGAAATGTGAAATGTTTATGAATGTATTTTCGTCTGGGAAAATAAATCCTTGAATGCCGGGAGCTTGTTAAATCCTGGGCTGACGTTGAAGAGTAGAGTTCTTCGTTTTCGCTGGGGATGATGAACGAAGATGATTGCAAGGATAAACCGGTAGGAGAAGATGACTCCGTTGGGGGATAAACCTGGTGAAGAGATTACTCGGCGAGGATTTTCTCTGTGGGAAGAGATGCTTTGCTGAGATTTGAACGATAAACTCCGCTGGGGATTCCGTTGATAAGCTCTGTTGGGGAATTTGATGAACTCCGCTGGGGATAGAGAGAACTTCGCTGAGGACGATCTTTCTGTTGCAATTTACTGAGGATAACCCAATTAGACTCTGGTGGGGAATAACCTTTGAATATGGCTAGGGGGAGATATTTGTACTCTGCAGGGGACAAGCTTCCAGGATCTATTGGGTAAGATGATTCAACTCTCCTGGGGAAACTTTTGAGGAAATGGCTCCACTGGGGGTATCTTGTATTCCGCCGGGGAACAATCTTATATTTCTGTCGAGGAATATTAAGACTGCCGGGGATGCTTGCTAGGGAATATCTGTATACTCTGCTAGGGAATATTAAGATCTTCTGGGGATACCCAACTTTTTTCTAGGACTGATGGCAGACCAACTCTGCTCGGGGGAGAGTATTGCTGACTTGCTGGAGATACTGCGCCTTTTTAGGGCTGATGGGAGACCAACTCTGCTTGGGGAGAGTATTTGTTGATTTGTCTTACTCTGCGAGGAGTGAAGGTATCTTGGTCATATTCTTCAGCTGAACTTACCTTGGTACCTTGGTGGACAGAGCAACCAGATCGCTTAGACAATGCTTATTGTCTCTATTTCCGATGTCACCCGTAATTAGTCCTTTGTTTCGCATGCAAATATTTATGAACAACAATTAATGTCAAATGCATATATCAAAAATGAACATTGGACGTTCTTTGCAAAACAAAACAAATAAAGGAAGAACAATTGGCAATTTGTCTGAAAAGTGAGTTTGTATTGATTTTGAAGTTTGCCTGTAAATAGGCGTTTTGTATACAAGAGGCTGACGTCCTAGTAAGAGAACGCCGCCGAACAAAATAGAGTTTATACAATTTGTGAAAAGGAAACAAAACAGCTATGTGAAAAATCCCACTGGGTTCTAACTCTGCTATCGCCTTTATGTCTTTGAGCGTCTCATCACTTTGCTGCTTAGTTGGAGATGAAGCTGATTGATTGATGCCGTCTGAACCTGATAGTTGATACTGAAGTCCGGATGCGAGGTGATCCAATGAGACATAGTATTATGCTTATCCCTAACTTTTGCCTGGACCGCCCTTTCGGGTTTTCAGTCCACCGGGATACCCATTTTTGCCCAAGCCGCCTTTTCAGGTTTTCGACTTGCCGGGTGTACAGATTTTTTATTATATTTTCATCCCTTTTTTTTGCCCGAACCCTTTTGGTTCGCCGGGAAGCCCTTATTTTTGCCTAGGCCTGTCGACCTAGCGGGTCTTTAATCATGCGTAGTATCTTTTTACTATGTCTGCATTGGCGGGGTGAGGAAGGTCGTCACCATCCATGGTGGTTAGAATCATCGCTCCTCCTGAGAAGATATTCTTGACCACAAATGGCCCTTCGTACGTAGGGGTCCATTTGCCCCTGGGATCACCTTGAGGTAGAATGATGCGCTTGATTACCAGGTCCCCAACTTAATACTCTTGTCGTCTGACTTTCTTGTTAAATGCCTTGATCATCCGTTTTTGGTACGTCTGACCATGACAAATAACAGTGAGTCTCTTTTCGTCGATTAGGTTTAGTTGATCAAGCCGAGTCTGGATCCAGTCGTCTTCGCTCAAACCTGCATCCTTCATTATCCGGAGAGAGGGTATCTGGACTTCAATGGGCAGGACTGCCTCCATGCCATAGACCAAGGAATAAGGTGTTGCCCCTGTTGACGTTCTTGCTGAGGTACGGTACCCATGAAGATCAAATGGTAACATCTCGTGCCAATCTTTGTAAGTCACTGTCGTCTTCTGCACAATCTTCTTAATGTTCTTATTAGCCGCTTCTACAACCCCATTCATCTTTGGCCGATAGGGAGAAGAGTTGTGGTTCTGTGTCTTGAATTGCTCGCAGAGCTCAGTGATCATTTTGTTGTTAAGATTGGTACCATTATCCGTGATGATCCTCTCTGGTACGCCATATCGATAGATCAGGTTGTGCCGAATGAACCGTGCCATGACGTTCTTGGTGACGGTGGCAAAGGAAGCTGCTTCAACCCACTTTGTGAAGTAATCAATCGCTACCAGGATGAAGCGATGCCCGTTGGATGCCGTAGGT
Organism: Vicia faba; assembly: GCA_948472305.1. Classification (NCBI taxonomy): domain Eukaryota; kingdom Viridiplantae; phylum Streptophyta; class Magnoliopsida; order Fabales; family Fabaceae; genus Vicia; species Vicia faba. The sequence goes on along the minus strand of CATIWC010000880.1, from coordinate 107,822 downwards.
CTGATCTCGCCGATCATATCAATGCCCCACATTGCAAAAGGCCAAGGTGCTGTCAAGACGTTCAAAGGAACCGGAAGAATGTGCACCTTATCAGCATAGATCTGGTACTTGTGACATGTCCGAGAATGCTGATAACAGTCGGCTTCCATTGTGGACCAGTAATATCCTGCCCGAAGGATTTTCTTTGCCATGGTATGTCCACTGGAATGAGTTCCGAAGGTACCTTCATGCAGCTCTGCCATGATCCTTTCTGCTTCAGTCTTATCCATACAACGCAGTAAGGTTGAATCATGGTTTCGCTTATAGAAAATGTCATTGCTGAGGAAGAACTTCACCACGAACCTTCTCAGAAACTTCTTGTCATTAACGGATGCACCCTCGGGGTATTCTTGAGCTTCAAGGTACCTCTTTACTTCATGATACCAAGGTTTTTCTGTTACCTCTTCGGTCTCAAGATCACAACAATGTGCAGGTTCATCCAATTTCCAAATAATGATCCGGGGAGCCTCGTTGTCCCATTTGACTTTGAACATAGAAGACATCGTAGCTAGCGCGTCCGCCAACTGATTCTCCTCTCTCGGGAAGTGTTCAAAAGTTATCTCCTCAAAATGGGGAAGCAACGTCGATACATACTCCTTGTAAGGAATAAGATTTGGGTGTTTCATATCCCACTCGCCTTTGATCTGACTGATCACGAGAGCGAAATCTCCGAAGACACTCAGAAACTTGATCCTTAGGTCAATTGCAGCTCGAAGACCCATGATGCATGCTTCATACTCCGCCATGTTGTTGGTGCAGTTGAAACACAGCCGGGCGGTAAGTGGAGTATGAGAGCCTTTAGGAGATATGATCACAGCGCCAATACCGTTACCCAAAGCGTTTGAGGCTCCGTCAAAGTGCATAGACCATCGAGATCCTTCCTCAGGTCCTTCATCCGGTCCAGGTACTTCACAATCAGTCACTACCATGATATTCTCGTCTGGAAATTCAAAGTTCATAGATTGGTAGTCATCCACTGCTTGATGTGCCAAATGGTCTGCCAACACACTTCCCTTGATTGCTTTTTGAGTCGTGTACTGGATGTCATATTCGGTCAAGATCATCTGCCATCTTGCTATTCTTCCGGACAAGGCAGGCTTTTCGAAGATGTACTTGATTGGATCCATTTTTGAAATCAATAGAGTGGTGTGAGTCAACATATACTGTCTCAGCCGGCGAGCAGCCCATACCAAAGCACAACAAGTTTTCTCGAGCAGTGAGTATCGGGTCTCACAGTCGGTAAACTTTTTGCTAAGGTAATAAATAGCGTGCTCTTTTCGGCCAGACTCGTCATGCTGCCCCAGCACACATCCCATTGAGCTGTCAAGTACTATCAAGTATAAGATTAGAGGTCTCCCTTCAACCGGCGGCATAAGAATGGGTGGCCCTTGGAGATACTCTTTGATTCTTTCGAAAGCAGCCTAGCATTCATCGTTCCAACGTACTACTTGATCTTTCTTCAGTAGCTTGAAGATTGGTTCACAGGTAGCAGTTAGATGTGAGATGAATCGGGCAATGTAGTTCAGACGTCCCAGAAAACCTCTGACTTCTTTCTCTGTCCTGGGAATTGGCATCTCTTGTATGGCTTTCACTTTGGTAGGGTCCACTTGAATACCTTTGTCGCTCACGACGAAGCCTAGCAGTTTCCCAGATCTCACCCCGAAGGTGCACTTGTTTGGGTTCAATCTCAGCTTGTACAACTTCAAACGGTCAAACAGCTTCTGTAAATGGTCAAGGTGTTCCTCCTCAGTTTGGGACCTTGCAATCATATCATCGACGTATACTTCAATCTCATGATGGATCATGTCATGAAACAGAGTAACCATGGCACGTTGATATGTTGCCCCAACATTTTTCAACCCAAAAGGCATGACCTTGTAGCAAAAGGTGCCCCACTGAGTAACAAAAGTGGTCTTCTCCATGTCTTCAGGAGCCATCTTGATATGATTATAACCGGAGAAACCGTCCATGAAGGAGAATACCTTATGCTGAGCAGTGTTGTCGACCATAACGTCGATGTGAGGCAGAGGGAAATCATCCTTGGGGCTTGCCCTGTTCAAATCCCTGTAATCAACACACATTCGGACCTTACCATCTTTCTTCGGCACTGGAACCACATTGGCGACCCACTGAGGGTAAGAAGTCACTGCTAGAAACCCAACATCAAATTGTTTCATAACCCCAGCTTTGATTTTCTCGGACATCTCTGGACGCATACGGCGGACCTTCTGTTTTACCGGAGGGCATTCTTCCTTGGTAGGCAAGTGATGAACCACAATGTCGGTATCCAACCCAGGCATATCTTCGTAGGACCAGGCAAAGATTTCCATGTAGTCGTGCAGCATCTGAATCAACCGTTGTTTCACACTAGACTCCAGATTGGCACCAATCTTGACTTCCTTTCTATCTGTCTCAGTACCCAGATTTACCGTTTCCACTAGCTCTTCATGTGGATGAATGGCTCTCTCTTCCTGGAGTAGCAGTCTTGCAAGCTCACCAGGCACTTCGCAATCATCTTCACCTTCGTCTTCGGCTAAGTTGATCGGATTTTCGAAGTCATAACTGGCAGTAGCAGAGTCGTTACCAGTGAGATCCAGAGTGGATTGGGACCTGTATATGTGAGTGTGTGTAAATATAGCTGTTTTGCAATATATAATAAAGAAAGACAAGGAGCGCAAGATTTGAAATGCAAAAGAACGTCTAATGCTTTTATTAATGATATATGAATATGACACACAAAAGCCCTCACAAATGAAGCCACGGTGCCCCGGGTAAGACACCGGGCCATAAAGTTTCAAATTATTGTTTGTTACAAATTCAAAACAAAGGAGTTCATTACTGAGTCACAAAAGTAATAGGGACGAAGTCTTTTGCAGTCCAGTTGTTCGGTCCACCGTTGGTCGTAGGGTAGATCCAGCTGTCGAATTCAGATTCCTCCACGTCATCTTCAATAGCATTTACTCCCGAGTTACTGATGAAAACAGGAGGTCTTCCAATCCTTGCCTTACGAACAGCCCTCTGAGCTTCTGCAATGAAACCCAAACCAAACTTGTCAGTCTTCTGAGTGAAATCAGGAAGTCGGCCCCAGTTTGCATACTCACCCTTCTCAATAACAGCCCGAGCATCCTTTAAGGAAGCCATCTTCAAAGGAGAATCTTCAATCACAGTCTCAGCTGACGCCAATGTCTGAGGAACCTCTTCAAAGTGCTGGAATGGAGTCTCAATGAATTCCCCATCCATCTCTATGTACCGGAATGAGTTAAGGTGGCTGACCATGTATTCCTCCTCCCCCTGAACTGTCACAATCTTCCCTTTGACCGGGTATTTCAGCTTCTGATGCAGTGTGGAGGTCACAACTCCAGCCTTATGGATCCATGGACGACCCAACAAACAAGAGTAGGATGGTCGGATGTCCATAACATAGAATGTAGAGTCGAAGACCTGAGAACCAACCCTGATTGGAATGTCAACCTCACCATGCACCATCCTTTTGGACCCGTCAAAGGCCCAGACAACAATGTTACTTGGCTTGAGCTCTAAACCCTCACAATCCATCCTGTCTAGAGCTTTCTTGGGCAATACGTTCAACGAGGAACCAGTGTCAACCAGCACATGGGCAAGAGTAGTGCCCCTACATTCAATGGAGACATGCAGGGCATCATTATGGTTCTTCCCCTTAGCAGTCAGATTAGCGTCGGAGAAACCCAAACCATTATCAGCAGTTAAGTTGGCCACACAATCGGTAAACTGACCAGCTGACGTTTCTTGTGGCACGTGGGCTGTCTTCAGAAAGGTGATCAGAGCCTTGGCATGGGCCTCTGAACACAACAACAGTGATAGCATAGAAATTTTTGATGGGGTGTGCCCCAGCTGCTCAACTACGTTGAAATCACTCTTCTTGATAATCTTAAGGATCTCTTCCATCTCCTGCTTGGAAGCTTCAACAGTGGTTGTCTTCGGTGCCTCCGTTTGGGAAGGCGTATCAGTAGCGATCCCTTTGCCCCGAGCGTCAGATGACTCGGACGTAGGGGTAGAAATAGGAACTTGGTTAGGAAGAGAAATAGGCACATTTGCAGGTGTGATGACAATAGGTCTCTGGATAGCTGGTGGCGCAATATCTGGTGAGAAAAGTCTGCCACTACGGGTGACTTTAGCAGGCTCGGTGATGTTGCTGACGCCGGTACTAGTATCAAACTCTTGTTTAACTCCAAGAACATAAACATCTGCCCCATAGTGCCAAGGGACAACTTTGTCGGATATATAGGGGATGGGCCCCGGAATAGAGATGATTATGGGTGCAATCTTCTAAGCAGGCATGATTTTGATAAGCTTCTTTGAGGGAGCCTTGGTAGAATTGTTGAAAATGGTGACAATGGACACTTCTTCAGTAGGGGTAGCAGGAACAACGATCTTCTCGAACAAGATCTCTTTATTATCCATCAGGTTTTGGATGCCTGACTTCAAAAAGGGACAACCAGCAGGTGAAACGGAACACAGATGGCAACCTTTACTATATCCCGGAAATAAATCGGCTAGCAACAGGTTCCTTTTGACAGTCAACAGCGGAGTAACCATATCATCCACAGAGGCTACATACAAGTCTTCTTCCACAACATTCACTCCATGCTTGGGCATGGGAGCAGTCACAACATTGGGCCTTTCGGGCGCCTCGAACTCTATCCCTTTAGCATCAATTAGGTCCTGAACCTTATTCCTCAGAGCCCAACAATCATCTGTAGTATGCCCCGGGCTGTCAGAGTGATAAGCGCAACGGGCGTTAGGATTGTACTTCGGAGATGTTGTGTTTACCACCTTCGGAGATTTTTTTATAGTCCGCAGATTGGTTGTCAGTAGTTGCGGCAATATCTGGGACAAGGTCATACTGAGTCGAGTAAACTTCCTTCTGGGTCTCTCACCCCTTTGCTGATTATGTTTCTGAGGAGCAGCAGCAGGCTTTGAGATTACCACCGCGTTGACAGCTTGGCGGCGTTCCGGTTTATTCTGTCTCCTTGAACCATAAACAACACTAGATTCTTTCTTGAAGGGTTTCTTTTCAGTGCTCGAGGAAGCACCTTTCTGTATCTTCCCAGACTTGATACCAGCTTCTATTCTCTCACCAGTCAAGATAAGGTCTTTAAACCCGGCCGAAGAATTTCCAATCAAATGGTTGAAGAACGGACCAGACAGGGTCCCCAAGCCAGGTCTCTCCACTTCTGAGCATACTCTTTAAATCCTTCACCCGTCCCTAGCGACATACCCTGGAGTTGGGTACGCGTAGGAGCGAGGTCGGAATTATACTGATACTGCTTATAGAACACAGTAGCCAAGTCCTCCCAATTACGAATACTGGCTCCATCTAGCTGATAGAACCATTCGAGTTGAGTCCCTGAAAGACTATCCTGGAAGAAATGGATCCATAAATTCTTGTCAGCTGTATAAGGTTGGATCTTCCTTACATACGATCGGAGGTGCAGCTTAGGACAGGAAGCTCCGTCATAATTTGCAAAAGCAGGTGCCTTAAACTTATGGGGAATCACCACCCCAGAGGATAAGCCTAGGTCTCCAAAGTCCAACCCGGACACATGCTGAATCTCCATAGCACTTAAGCGGTCCTCCAACTGTTTATACCTATCCTCAACAGGAGGATACTGTTCATCATTATAATCCGTCTCGTTGTCGGAGACCACGGGACTAGGAACCCTTCTCTCTTGGGGACTGTCTTTCCCTACAGAGGAAGTAGTCAGATTAACCTCATTTGTAGTCCATTCCCGAATCTGCGTCCAGTGTTGAACAATACGGTCTTCTTCTTCTTCTTCTTCTTCTTCTTCTTCTTCTTCTTCTTCAGAATCAGAGTCTTCAACTCCTGTTGACCCTAGGCTAGGCTCATAACCAACTCTTGGAACTGGGAATTCTGGGTCTGGAGGGACTTGATAGCTTGTTCAGTAGTAGGTTCAGACGTCATGATGATTGCTGAAATAAACAGCGAAGAAGATAAGTGACATGTAAAAAGGGTACCTGTGATGCATATGATGACATGAAATGCGTATGATTTATGTTTTCAAAGATAATCAGGATTCAACTTTGTAGACAAAAAGGAAACACACTTTATTAGATTCAAACTTTAAATTGTTCAAGAAATTGCCCTTAGGCGTTACATAAATGAAAATACTGAAAAGTAAACAAAAGCTGTAAAAGAAACATCCAAGGCCCATTAATGCTCCCATGGCCTCTTCTTCTCAGTACGGATATAGTCATTCAGGATCCGCTCGTTCTCCAATTGCTTCGTCAGCTTCTGGATTTTCTGTTCTTGTTTGTTGAACCTTTCCCGATAAGAATCCCGTTCTTCCTGCAGTTGCGCCCAAGACCTCTTTAGTGTGTCAACATCAGTAGGCATATGAGGAAGGAGAACAGTTGGAGGAACCCCGTCTTTATCAGGAACTTCAAGAGTAATAGGTCTGACAGCTTCGTATGGCATACCTAACTTCTGAGCACGGATGCAGACCCATCTGTAGTAGGATTCCATAGGCAGAGAAGTCTTTGGTCCCAACTCATGTGGGTCAGCTTTGTGAATTCTGTCCCAAGCCCGGATGAATCTACGACGCAGCTCGTCACTATCTACCTGAAACTCAAAACTGATGTGAGGTATCAACATCTCATGAGGCCCTGCTCTTCTGGCTCTTCCAAACTGGAGGAGAGCTAAACATGGGTTATAAGAGATTCCTCCTTGGGTCCCAATCAATGGAACATTAGGATACTCTCCGCAACAATCAATGACAGCCACCTCATCTAAACCTCTGAGAGTCCAAATAATGTCATTATCAGTGAGAGACATTATCCTATGAGCCCAGCCTCTTCCTCCTTTGTTCTTCAGTACGAACTTAGGGAGGTGCGAAATAAACCACCTCACCAATAAAGGAGCACAACACCACAAAGTTCCCCGTCTTCGGGCAGTACAAGCATAGAGTTATTGCAGGATATCACCTAAGAGAGTGGGCACAGGGTTCTGAGAGATGAAGATCCTTATGGAGTTGACCTTAACAAAGGTATCAGGATTTGGAAACAATACCAGACCATAGATTAAGAGAGCCAGAATGTCTTCGTATGCCCTGAAGTCTAAGTCATTCCAGAAACTATTAGCTTTGCCAACCAGAAACTTAGCCAAAAATCCCTTAACTCCACTTCTAGTCTCCCAGTTAGCCATTACCTCTTCTTTGGTCAAGGGAAGGGCTGCAGCAATCTCCTCAGGCCTAAGAGTCTTTTCCCAACCAGTGAATGGAGTCTGTTCCAAAACAGGGATACCAAGAAAATCAGTGAATTCTTCCAGGGTAGGGACCAATTGGAAGTCTTGAAAGGTGAAGCAATGGTATAGCGGATCATAAAACTGGGCCAGGACGCTCATCAACTGTTGGTCCCACTTTAAAGTGACTAAACCGAGAAGAGAACCATGCCTCTTGATGAAGGAAGTAGTATTCGGAATTCTGTCAACCAATTCTGTAAGCAAAGCAGGTGGTTGAACAAAGTTGAGCCGAATAGTATTCCTTCACATGGGTATCATGATGTCCTACAAAACAGAGCAAAGATGAAACCCTCTTGTCTTTGAAATGGGTTAGTCCTTATGCATGATGCATGCAATGTTATGATGGTATGATGTTATGATAAAGGCACACCACAAGTATTCACAAAAGGCAAACATGACAAGGCACACAAGTCATACAAGACAACCCTTAGATTTCAGGCCAGCATGAAGTTTAGGTACTACCCTCTTTCAGTTTCAGTTGGTTAAGACCTGTCCTAGAAAATAGTAACCGGGTTCTAGAGGATCTCAATATCACTGACTACCCTCAATCGGTCATAACTACAGCTTCGCAACCTTTTCTTGCGGCCGGAACCATCGCGAGAGTTTAGCCTCAATGAGTGTAGCATACTGCTACTGTGATATGGCCAAGTTGGGTCAATTTAAGGTTCTAAGGTAAGCTGGTGCTTAATGACTCCTCAGGAGACCCATATTCTCCTCGTTCCAACACAAGGGATATCGGTACAGACCAAGGTGTCACACCAACGTAGCTACTGCTTCACCCGTGTCGGTCTACGCCGGACAGGTCCCTCACAGTTTATTGCTACCTAAAGGGTATTCCCCAGATCCGGGTTAGGATCTATGAAACTCCAATACAAGCCCACAAATATAAAAGCAAACAAGGCATACAATTGAAAACATAGAATGATCTAATCCTAAGGTACACCTCACTTATAAAATTTCCCCAGCAGAGTCGCCAGTTCTGTGATCGGTGGAAATATAACTGACTGTTTTGAAATGCTGGTTCGTGAAATGTCGCGGTAAGCAAGAGTCGCCACCGTCTTTTATTTTCTCCAACAAGGAAAGGACAAAAGCACAACAAAATTCCTTTTCGAGATGTTTCTCGGTTCGGGAGGTAGATTATAGAAATGGAAGGTGTTAGCACCCTTTCTATCCGTGGTTATCCACGGGCTCTTAGGTACTTGCTCACTATGTTTTCAAGAAATGTTTGCTTTTCTTGTGTTTGTGGGTTTTGAAAAAGTTTGTTTGAAAACTTTGTTTTAACTCTTGTATTAGTCCTCAAGAGTGTCATGAAGTGTTTGTTTGAAAACTTCATTTTAACTCTTGTATCAGTCCTCAAGAGTGTCATGAAGTGTTTGTTTGAAAACTTTTGTCAGAAAAGTGTAAGTGTGAAAAGTTGTTTTTGTTTTGAAAGAGCAAGTACCCTAGAACCTCTACCTACTCAAAAGAAATTAAGATGTGTAAATGTCCTTTAGACAGTACTATCCCACTATTGAGAAGTAGGTAGCACCGTCGTTGGAGTTTTTCGGGTCAATTCGATTAGAGGGACATGTGGTCACCAAAGCAATGGTAGGACGCCTTAGCGGTAACCCTAATATCCTAGATCCTTTTTATCTGAGGCAACCGTTTCGAGGCAACTTGGATCTTTAGACAGGAGAGCGACCTCTAAAACACCCTATACTCAATGACCACCTCGAGGCAACCAAGTGAGGCGTACTCTAGGAGTGGCATGTGCGAGTGTGTCAGGATTCAGTTAAGTTATCTTTGCACATGTTATGGTGAGCTACGTTTTGATTTTATTTTGAGAACAATTCTTGTCATGCATAGCCTAATTAACATACATCTAGCATTTAATAGTTGCGGAAAGTAAATTGCAGAAAGTAAATCTACGCTATTACAAGGCGTCGGGTATTTACATCGCCAAAAACAAACCCTTGGAAAATAAATGCGAGAAAATAAAGAAAGCGATAAAAAGTCCTAATTAACGCTATTACATCCTCGGAGCAAATACATAAATATGATAAAAAATAATGTGCGCGAATAAAAATTGAATCGGGGAAGTCCTTAGGGTTTTGACCCTTTTTGAGAAAGAATGAATTTTTGGTTATTTTTGTATTTAATTAAATTAATCCTAAAACTAATTAATTAATTAATTAAAAGAAAAAGAGTATTTTTTATGTGTTAAGGAAAATAAAATAAAAATAGTCAAAAGTTAGTAAAAACCCTAATTCTATGTTAATTTTATTTATTGTGAAAAAGTCAAAATTAAACCTAATTAAACTAAATTAGTTATATTAGTATTTATTTACAAAATAATAACTTAAGGGTAAAATTAATAAATAATAATAAATATTATATTTTTTATATTTTCTGAATTTATTATGAAAAATAGTTAATTGAGTTAATTAAATAAGAATAATAATAATAATACTAATTATTAATAGTAAAATAATTAAATTATAAAAGAAAAGAAAAAAATGAATGAACCAGGGGGGTGCTTGCCCAATATGGAGGTAAGTTCTGGAATTTTTGGCCCATTAATCTCAAGCCTGTTTGACTTTCTTTGATTGTCCAGGGCGCGTGTTGATTGGGAATACCATGATCCTTCATCTTTGGCCACCGGATTTGTGCTTAAGGCCACTTGGCGCGCTGATAACTGGAGGTGTATGATGGACTTCCTCTTGAACCCTGCATGTGATTACATGAAGAAAAATAGAAACAATTATTTTGGGGGACCTGGGATTCGAACCCAGGTCCCAATGATTCCAAGCCAACGCATCATCCACTACGCCATTTGCATGCTTTTGTTATTTGGATAATAGGCAAATATTATATTGGACAATTAATAAATATGTTGTAAACAACATAAAAACGCACGCTTATTTGAATTATCCAACCATGAACCAACACCTCATCATCGTCCTCGCTGTGCCAGGAAAAAACAATGTTAGATAGCGGGGGTTTTTAACCCCCACTATATACCATAAGGAAAAATATCGATTAGGAATAGGGTGAACATAAATGTTTCGCGAGGGGTGGGTTGCAACCGTTTTGGCCTCGCGATTTCAGTGATCCCTCTCACAGGTCCCAATTTTACTGGATTTGGAAAGCCCTAATTTAAAAGCTTATGAACCCTAAAACTTGTTCATGGCATCTTTGGATTCTGGGTGTTTCAATGCAATTAAACTATACCATTAGCTTTGTACAGTCCCTAGCAACACAAATCAAACACAAAATCATGTTAATGATGCATGAATTAAGCTGTACGATTCTCAAAATAAAATACAAACCGTGACTCTGTTCTTGATGATTCTTTGAGCTTCAATGCTTGGTTTTGATTGCTACACGTTATTGGGATCCCCTGCAGTGTATTAGAATCAATAAAAGTTCTTAAATCGTCCTGGAATATAGAAATCAGTTTTCAAGTTTTCTTGGAAAATTTCAATATGGCTATGGCTTTGTTTGCATCTTGTTCACGTGTGCATGATTAGGGTTAGCTTGCATATTTATAGAGGAAGGGAATTAGGTCAGAATCTTGCACAAAAATCCCTTGGAATGATGATTGAATATTTGATTGAAAATCAAATATTTTTGAATCTTCATGATTGGAAAAAGTTGCCAATTTTGGAGTTTTTGATATCCTTGATTTGTACACGAAATTGCCAGCCTTTTTAGGTCATCTTTGCTTCACAAAAAGATTGAAAAATCAAATCTTTGTATTTTCCTACAATTTAAATTAATTAAATGAATTAATATTGATTAAAAATCCAATTAATTAATAAAAATAAGAAAATAATTTCAACTAAGCTTGATGGGTCGTGCATAGGCCATGGATAAAGTTTCAAGAAGAAATTTGAGGCCCATTAGCAAAAATAAGGTGTTTTGAGCAAAGTTGACTTTTGCAAATTCACAAAAATTTCCCAACTTATCCAATGCATATCTTGCTCAATTTTGATCATATGAACATGTTCTTGGACATTTTGGGAAGGTCTTGAAGTCCTCTAACCAATGCCTTTGGTCCCATGTCAATTGAAGTTACCAATCTCAAGTTATGGTCTTTGACTTAAAGTGCACTTTTGTTGACTTTTGAAATTGACCTATAATGTAGAAATTGATAACTTTTTGTGAGAGCATTTATTGAACTTGGAATGTGAATATGGATTGTAGGAGATGTCATCACCTTCAAAATGAGAATTGGATGGAATTTTTATGATGAACCATGAAAAAGTTATGCCCTGGTCAAGATACAGTTGGATTTTCTACTGTCCAAAAATAGTAACTTTTTGCATCTTGATGATTTTTGAGACATGCTTGTGGAATCATGATCAAGACTTGATCAAATGATGATTGTGGACTCAAAATAAGATGTTGACCAAAAATTCTGACTTTTGACTGCAAAATGACCATTTTGCCCCTGTAGTTGACTGTGGATCAAATAGGGCTTTTGACTGTGCAAACTGGCATTGTGAGTCTTGAAACTTGGCATGTAGGTACTTGAGAATGCATATAGGCCTTTGAGACTTGATTGAGCCATTGAAACCCCCAAATTCCTTGAAGGAACCAAAACCCTAATTTCAGCTGGCTTAGGAGATGGTTTGACTGTGCAATCCTTGAGTAGTCTTGAACCATTTGAAGATGATTCTTGACAAACCTTGAAGAATATGGGAGGGAAAATTTTGGGGTACAACACGTACTCTATGAGAAGCTCCAACATTCTTTCTTTGACCTCTGGGATAAGCAACGCTTCAATCTTGACTTACTTTTTGTCTTCTTCACTACGCATATTGATTATTTCCATAGGCTCTTTGAACGGTTGAATGATCCTTTCATCGTGCTCAAGTAAGCGGGAAATATCATCAGGGATCTCTTCACTATCCACTTCCTCGGCTCTGAACACAGGGAATTCGAAGTTAGGAGGGGGTATAGGGTCATTTTATTCAATGGTTAAGTCATGGATAAATCTGCACATATGATTTATGATTTATTTTAGAAATCGATTAATGCGAAAGTTGTATATATATATATATATATATATATATATATATATATATATATATATATATATATATATATATATATATATATATATATATATATATATATATATATAATTATATTTCTTTATTATTACTATTTTTCTATTTGTTACCATTTTCCATAAAAAGCGAAAAGTAAAAATAACATGGGGGACAAAATAACATTTTTATTCATGATTGACAATACTTGAAACAAAATCCCAAACATCTTCTCTTTTGCCTTGGGCAGAGCAAAATAATTTATTTTTAACATAGCCTGATAAAATACTCTCTCTCCTTGGGCAGAGCAACAGGTTTTTCAAAATAAAACAAAGCATTACTCAGAAATGTGCATCACAAAAGGAATATCAATAGCAGTCCAGTCCTGGAAAACCACTCCATGTACTACAAAGTCAGGTAAATCCTCTTCAGAATCATCTTGCATTATAGCATCAACTTTGGGCGGAGTCGGATGGATAAAACATGTAATTTGGAAAACTTCTTGTATCGGACGGGTAACTGTTTCTTGCTTAGCTCTTGCAGACACGAGATAAAAACCAAGACCTTCTCCAAACTTGTTCTTAGGTAAAGTCAACACCTGGCCCCATCCTTCAGCCGAACCACTCTTAACCACTCTTCGTGCATCCTCAAGATAAGAAATAGATGCCCCTTGCTTCTTTACTTCATTAACATAAATATAGGAAAAAGATGAAAAGTGGCTTACCACCATAGCCTGTTCTCTACCAATTGTTACCAGCTTTTCATTCCTCACAAACTTCAATCTTTGATGGAGCGTGGAAGTGACTGCCCCTGTGTCATGGATCCATGGGCGACCCAATAGGAAACTGTAGGTAGCATGAATATCCATTACTTGGAAAGTAATCTGAAAGGTATGAGGAATAATCTTCATGGGGAGATCCACTTCACCGATGATAGTTTTCCTAGAACCATCAAACGCTTTGACAATGACCCCACTAGGTCTTATAGGAGCACCTTGATGTGAAAGTTGAGATAATGTAGTTTTGGGCAGTACATTTAATGATGAACCTATATCTACCAACACACTTGACAAAGTATCATTTCCATAGTTTATCGAGATATGCAAGGCCATATTATGGTTCCTTCCCTCTTCTGGAAGTTCTTCATCGCTGAAACCAAGACTATTACATGATGTAATGTTTCCCACAATTCCATTAAATTGGTCTACCGTCACATCATGATCTACAAACTTCTGGTCCAAGACCTTCATTAAAGCCTCCCTATGGGCACCAAAATTTCTTAGTAAAGCAAGCACAAAAATCTTGGAAGGAGTTTGCAATAGTTGGTCCATAATCTTGTATTCACTCCTTTTAATAAGTTTCAAAATCTCATTGTGATACGGTGGCCAGAACCGGGACTGTTTTGAAATGCTGGTCCGCGTTTTGTGTTTGTGTTCGTAAAATGTCGCGGTAAGCAAGATTCGCCACCAAATTTTATTTTATCCAACAAGGAAAGGAAAAAAGCACAGAAAAATTTCCTCTTTTGAGATTTTCTGAGTACGGGGGGGTAGATTATAGAAAGGGAAGGTATTAGCACCCTTTCTATCCGTAGTTATCTACGGGCTCTTAGGTACTTGCTCATCATTTTCAAAATTTTCTTCTCTATGTTTGTGTGATTTGAAAAGTTTTTGTTTTGACTTCGATTTAACCCTTGCTTCTGTCTTCAAGAGTATTACGAAGTGATTTTTTGGAAATTTTGTTTGAAAAGGAGTGTAGGTGTGAAAAAGTTTGTTTGGATTGAGCAAGTACTTAAGAGCTAATCTACCTACTCGAAAAAAAAGAATCGTTCTATGTTCGTTTCCTTTAGACAACGCTATCCCACTATTAGTGAGTAGGTAGCACCATCGTTGGAGTTTTGAGAGTCAATTCGAAAAGGGACGTACGGTCACTAAAGCAATGTTAAGGCGTCTTCGTAGTAACCCTAATGTCTTAGATCAATTATTCGAGGAAACAATATCCGAGGCAACCATTCTGAGGTAATTTTGATCTTCAAGACAAAAGAGCGACCACTAAAATATCCTATACTCAATGACCGTTTACCGAAGGCAACCAAAATGGAGTATACCCTAGGAGTGCGCATGTGCGAGTGATTCAATTTCAAATTATTATCTTTGCACATTTTAGGGTTATCTAACTGTTTTAAAGTTATTCATACATTCTTGTCATGCATCCCTATTATTCATACATCTAACAGTTAATATTTTGCGGAATTTAAAGTGCGGAAAGTAAAGCTAAGCTATTACAAGGCTTCGGGTATTTACATAGCCAAAAACAAGCCCTTAAAACAAAAGCGATAAATGAAAGTAAAAGTCCTAATTAAACTATTACAACTTGAGGGCAATTACATTAATAGGATAAAAATAAATGATAAAGCGCATGCGGGGAAATTTAGATCGAGAGAGAACTAGGGTTTTGACCCCTTCTAACCTAATCGAAGGCAAAATTGATTTTGTTGTTTTTAATATTTTTTTTAAAGAAAAGAATTAGGATTCTTTAAATTAAATACACAATTAATTAGCTAATTAAATTAATTAAAGAAAATAATTAAATGGCTTATTTTCGTGTTTCGGTTATTTTAAGAAAAAAGAAAATATAATTAAGTTAAAACCATAATTGTTCTAATTAATTTTAATTATTTACAAAATAATTAAAGTTACCTAAAATTAAATATCCTAATTAAATTAATTAATTTTTTGATAAAAATAAAAAAATCTAAACCTAATTTGAGGAAAAGTTGATTTTATGTGATTTTTTGATAAAAGAAAAATTAATTTGTGTTAGTAAAATAAATAAACTAAATTAATTAAAACAAAATATAAAAGGAAAAGATTAAAGAAAACTGGGCCTGAAAGTAATTTGGGGTGGTGAGTATATCAGATTCTGGGCCCAAAAGAAGGTGACCCACGTTGACCTCCATGATCTCCTGCTATGCGTTGACTGGGTGTACCATGGTCCTTCAAATGATGGCCATCAGATTTGGCCATCTGGAAATTCAAAGGTGAGATCCTTAGGGAATATGGTGATCCCTTGTCCTTGTATGCACTCTTGAACCTGAAAAGAAAAATAATAGGCGAGAATGGGGGGACCTGGGATTTGAACCAAGGTCCTGAAGCATTTCACACTCGCCTGGCTACCAACTGCGCTACACGCGTTAGTTGTTTATATAATCAACATAAAGCATAATATAGGAAAACAACAAGGCTCCAGATCCAAACGCGCGAATTTTCAAACGCGCGAATGATGGCTTGCCACGACATCTTCTTCCTCCTTGCTCCGTTGGTAAAAGTCACAGACTTTTACCTACGGACGTGTGTCTGTCACTATAAACCTGCATACTCATAAAATCAACCACGAACAAGATGAATAAAAACTAGGGCCACCAATCAACTCGTATGGACCTTCTGAGCGTGATGGTGCCCCTTTCATGGCCCAATTTTAACTGCACACAGAAATCCCAAATCGAAGCCACAAAGCCTAACAATGGCAAACTCTAATACAGGCCATGAAAATGCAATTAAATATTACAGAAAGCTTGCAAATGTTCTAAGGATCAAGATTATATGATTTTTTCATGCTATCAATGCCAATTTTATGCAATTCGATTTCAAAAATTCATCAAAGTCGTGGCTGACTTACAGTGGATTTCAGGGCCTGGAAGTGCTTGTTCTTGATTGGTTTTACTGGCTGGTGATCCCAGGAAACGATTGGGATGATCAGGAGGCTTTGTAATTTCCTGGAAGTATGATTTCAACTCAGCACTTTTCTTTGTTTTTTGCAAATTTGTTCTGACCTTGTGCGCCTCTCTCCAGCCTCGTTTTTGGTCTGTACCTGTTCAATATGTATCAAGGATTGTATTAGGGTTCGAAACTTGATCTCAATCTTCCTCCATCATTGCTTTTGATCTTGATTTGATTCCTTTGAATATATTTCTAAAAATAGCCAAAACTAATCTTTTTGTGCACACCAAGCCTTTACACGAATTCAATCTCATGCTAGCTGGATATAGGACCTGAAACATGTACAAGATCTTTGAATTTCAATGTTTTGGATTTTCTATGATTTGTTTTGATTTAAAATGATTTAATTCAAATAAAAATAAAAATAAATAATAAAAACAAGATAATGACAAGTGGAAAGGGATAGGGCTTGTGGACCATGCTACCAACTCAAAACAAGTGCAAAAGACTGGGCCCATTTGGCAAAAATTGCAATTTGAGGCATAGTTGACTTTTGCCAATTTTGCAAAAATGGTCAACTTCACCAATGCATAACTTCCTCAATTTTGACTCTTTGAAGGTGTTCTTGGACTTTTTAGAAATATTGAGATGTCCTATAAACAACCCTTTTGGTCTCATCTCAATTTGGTATTCCATGTTCATGTATGAAGCTTTGACAAAAAAGGTGTTTTTGTTGACTTTTCAAAATAACCTACAATGTCAAAATTCATAACTTCTTGTGAGTGCATATTTTGAACTTTGGATATGAAGATGGATTGTAAGGAATTGCATCCTATTCAAAATTAGCTTTGGATGGGTCATTTGTCATAAAGTATGAGAAAGTTATGCTTGGTCAAAGTTGAGATGACTTTTCCTACAAAACCCTAATTTAGCAACTTTTAAGTCTTGATGAATTATGAGCAATCCTTGATGAATCATGATCAAACCTTTATCAAATGATGAAATATACTTCAAAATGAGGATGTTGACCAAAAATCTTGATGTTTGACTGTATGTGGGCCACAATTGGTTTTTGCCCTAGCACAGTCGATTTTCAGGCTTTTGAGCAATTGACTGAGCAAACTTTCTCTGTAGGGCTTAAAAATTGACATGGATCCTCTTGAGAACATATTAGGTCAATAGTGAGCATTTGGGACTCTTTTGATTCAAGTATCTTGATGCAACATGAAACCCTAATTTGAGGTAGACTGCCTTAGGAGAAAGTTTGTCTGGTCAACCCTTGGACTTTGCTTGAGCAACTTGAGGATCTTTCTTGAAATGTTTTGAGAAATATGGGAGGGAAAATTTTGGGGTACAACAACTGCCCCTGTTTAATCTTCTTAAACCTGAAGATGTAGATTGGCTTGTCTGCCTTTCGTGATCTGAGGGTTGAAGATGATTGAACACTAGAGTGCCCAGAAATTTGCACTCGCATGAAGTGGTATTTGTCTTGTGATATCAGGAATGGGCTTACAGATTCCATTTGGAGAAGTGTAGATCGCATAAGAGATTCCTTATCAAGAGCTTGTGTACCTGTTATTGAGGAATATTCCGCTGGGGAATGATGTTCTTTGTTCTGGGAGAAATAGAACTTTAAGAGCTTCGGTCGTCCGTTATTCTACTGGTGAATTTTCTCTGTTTTGAGAAATGTTGAATTTTAGGAACTTCCGTCGTCCGTTATTCTACTGAGGAATTGCCTCTTAGCTGAAGAGGTGAGAATGAACTATTATCTGGTCGTAATCCAGGCTTCATAGTGATAAGATCGACTGCTATTTGGTCGTAATCCAGGCTTTACAGTGACTTATTGGGGATATGAGATCAAACTTGCTATCCGGTCGTAATCCAGGCTTCACAATTTCTCAATTCTTATCTGGTCATGATCCAGGCTTCAGAAGGAATTCAGTTGTTATCTGGTCGCCTCCGGGCTTCAACTTGAATTTAGGGCACATTAATATCCGGTCGACTCCGGGCTTCTTAGTAATTGTCCATGTAAACTGCTATTTGGTCGAAATCCAAGCTTCGCAGTGTCTTGTACCGTTATATGGTCGTAATACAGGCTTCACGATGTGTTATACCATTATCTGGTCGAATCCAGGCTTCATGGTATCTTGTACTGTTATCTGGTCGAATCCAGTCTTCACAATACCTCACTTCTTATCTGGTCGAAATCCAGGCTTCAGAAGAAATCAAGTGGTTATCCAGTCGCATCCGGGCTTCCCTTTGACCGTTGGGCCTACTAATATCCGATCGAATCCGGGCTTCCTAGTAATTGGCCGGGTAAAGCTGCTATTTGGTCGTAATCCAAGCTTTACGGTGTCCCTCACTATTATCTGGTTGTAATCCAGGCTTCAATGTTTTTTTACCACTATCTGGTCGTAATCCAGGCTTCACAATGTGTTATACCATTATCTGGTCGAATCCAGGCTTCATGGTGTCTTGTACTGTTATCTGGTCGAATCCAGTCTTCATAATACCTCACTTCTTATATGGTCGAAATCCAGGCTTCAGAAGAAATCAAGTGGTTATCCGGTCGCATCTGGGCTTCCCTTTGACTGTTGGGCCTACTAATATCCGGTCGAATCCAGGCTTCCTAGTAATTGGCCGGGTAAAACTGCTATTTGGTTGTAATCCAAGCTTCATAGTGTCCCTCACTGTTATCTGGTCGTAATCCAGGCTTCATTGTTTTTTACCTCTATCTGGTCGTAATCCAGGCTTCACGATGTAATATACCATTATCTGGTCGAATCCAGGCTTCATGGTGTTCGGAGAAATCAAGGTACTATCCGGTTGAACCCGGGTTTCATAACTTGTATTAAAGATATACCATTATCTGGTCGTAATCCAGGCTTCGTAGTATTCTTGGTTGCTATCTGGTCGTAATCCAGGCTTCACAATGTCTTCTACCATTATCTGGTCGTAATCCAGGCTTCATGGTCTTGTATTGCTATCTGGTCATAATCCAGGCTTCATAATAACTTGCTGAGCTGCTATCCGGTTGTAATCCGGGCTTCACGGCTTGCTGGGGATTAAACTATTATCCAATTGAATCCGGACTTCATAGCTTGCTTTTAAGAGATACCACTATCTGGTCGTAATCTAGGCTTCGCGGCATTCTGATACTGTTATCCGATTTTTCCCCGGGCTTCACAATATGATAGAGTAATCAAGATACTATCTGGTCGTACCCGGGCTTCATAGCTTGAATTTTGTGAGAATTTGATTGTATCTTTCCTGAAAGGTAAATGTTAGCTGTATGCAATGCATGACATGTATCAAGCAATGACGTTCTCAAAATAAATGAGATTGTGCTGTATGATGCGTATGCGCATGTCATGATGTATGGACATGCAATGTTTTATATGATATTCTCTAGCCGGGGAAAATAAATCCCGGATTGCTGCTGGAGAGAAGAGTTGAATTTTTCGTCTTCGCTGGGGATTGTGAATGAAGATTATTGTGAGAATACTCCTGGAGAATAAACCAGC
The DNA here is from genome assembly GCA_948472305.1 of Vicia faba. Lineage (NCBI taxonomy): Eukaryota > Viridiplantae > Streptophyta > Magnoliopsida > Fabales > Fabaceae > Vicia > Vicia faba. The sequence goes on along the minus strand of CATIWC010000880.1, from coordinate 88,214 downwards.
GAGAAAATGATTCTGTGGGGGAAGAGATACTCTGCTAGAGGATCTGTTGATTTGGAGAAATAACCTCGGCTGGGGATGAATTACCGTTGCTGGCGATGGTAAATTCTGTCGGGGATAAAATTTCTTGTTCGTGGAAGAAATAAACTCCACTGGGGATAATCTTCTAGACTCTACTAGGGATAATCTTCCAAACTCCACTGGGGATAATCTTCCAGTGCTGGTGATAGATAAACTCTGCTTGGGGAGAATTTTACCGACTCATTCGCGATTGCGAACCTTAGCTGGGGAGAGTTGATAATACTGTATTCGGGTGCTTCCTACTCTGCGGGGAATGTACACATTTTAGTCATTTTTATTTAGCTGGGTCTATCCCTGTACCTGATGGGTAGAGCAACTGTAAGGTTCAGACATTTCTTGTTTGCCCCTGTTTCTGATATTACGAGTAATCGTCCTTTGTTTCGCACATAAATATTTATGAGCAGCAATTATTGTCAAATGCATATATCAAAAATGAACATTGGACGTTCTTTGCAAAACAAAACAGAAAAAGGAAAAACAATTTGAAATTTCTTTGTGAAAATGAGTTGTATTGATTTTGAAGTTGGCCTGTAAATAGGCGTTTTTTGTACAAGAGGCTGACGTCCTAGTAAGAGAACGCCGCCGAATGATAGAATTTACATAATTTGTGAAAAAAAACAAAGAAAAACAGCTATGTGAATAATCCCACTGGGTTCCAACTCTGCTATTACCCCTATGTCTTCGAGCATCTCATCACTTTTGCTACTTGGTTGAAGGTAGATCAGATTGATTGGTGCCGTCCGAGCTTGATAGTCGATATCGAAGTCTGGTTGCAAGATGATCCAATGAGACATAGTGTTACGCTTTGATCCCTAATTTTTGCCTGGACCGTCCTTTCGGGTTTTCAGTCCATCGGGATACCCTTTTTTGCCCAAGCCGCCTTTTCAGGTTTTCGACTTGCCGGGTGTACAATTTTTTTTCATTTTCATCCCTTATTTTTGCCCGAACCCTTTTGGTTCGCCGGGAAGCCCTTATTTTTGCCTAGGCTAGTCAACCTAGTGGGTCTTTGATTATGCGTAGTATTTTTTCACTATGTCTGCATTGACGAGGTGAGGAAGGTCGTCACCATCCATGGTGGTTAGAATCATAGCTCCTCCCGAGAAAATGTTCTTAACCACAAATGGCCCTTCGTACGTAGGGGTCCATTTGCCCCTGGGATCACCTTGCGGCAGTATGATGCGCTTGATCACTAGATCCCCGACTTGATATTCTTGTCATATAACTTTCTTGTTAAATGCCTTGATCATCCGTTTTTGATATGTCTGACCATGAAAAATAGCAGTAAGTCTCTTCTCGTCGATTAAGTTCAGTTGATCAAGCCAGGTCTGGATCCAATCATCCTCGCTCAAACCTCCATCCTTCATAATCCGAAGAGAGGGTATCTGAACTTCAATGGGCAAGACTGCCTCCATGCTATATACCAAGGAATACGGTGTTTCCCCTGTTGACATCCGTGCTGAGGTACGGTACCCATGAAGAGAGAATGGTAACATTTCGTGCCAGTCTTTGTAGGTCACCATCATCTTCTGCACAATCTTCTTGATGTTCTTATTAGCCGCTTCAACAATCCCATTCATCTTCGGCCGGTAGGGAGAAGAGTTGTGATGCTGTATCTTGAACTGCTTGCAGAGCTCGATGATCATTGTATTGTTGAGATTTGTACCGTTGTCCGTAATGATCCTCTCTGGTACACCATATCGACAGATCAAATTGTGCCGAATAAACCGCGCCACGACGTTCTTGGTTACTATAGCAAAGGAAGCTGCTTCAACCCATTTTGTAAAGTAATCAATTACTACCAGGATGAAATGATGCCCGTTGGACGCAGTAGGTCTGATCTCACCAATCATATCGATTCCCCATATTGCAAAAGGCCAAGGTGCCGTCAAGACATTCAGAGGAACTGAAGGTACATGCACCTTATCAGCATAGACTTGGCACTTATGACAGGTCCGAGAATGCTGATAACAATCGGCTTCCATAGTAGACCAATAATATCCTGCCCGTAGGATTTTCTTCGCCATGGTATGTCCACTGGAATGAGTTCCGAAAGTACCTTCATGTAACTCTACCATAATCCTTTCTGCCTCGTTCTTATCCACACATTGTAGTAAGGTTGAATCATGGTTACGCTTGTAAAGGATGCCATTGCTGATGAAGAACTTCGCCGTGAATCTACTTAGAAACTTTTTATCATTAACAGATGCACCCTCGGGATATTCTTGAGCCTCAAGATACCTTTTTACCTCATGAAACCATGGTTTATCTGCTACTTCTTCAGTCTCAATATCATAGCAATGTGCGAGTTCGTACAACCTCTCAATGGTAATATGGGGAGCTTTATTGTCCCATCTGACCTTGAACATAGAAGACATGGTAGCTAGCGCGTCCGCTAACTAATTCTCCTCTCTTGGGAAGTGTTCAAAGGTTATCTCCTCAAAGTGTGGGAGCAACGTCAATACATACTCTTTGTAAGGAATAAGATTTGGGTGTTTCATATCCCACTCACCTTTAATCTGACTGATCACGAGAGCGGAATCTCCGAACACACTCAAGAACTTAATCCTTAGGTCGATAGCTGCTCGAAGGCCCATGATGCACGCTTCATACTCCGCCATATTGTTGGTGTAGTTAAAACATAATCGGGAGGTGAACGGAGTATGACAGCCTTCAGGAGATATGATTACGGCGCCAATTCCATTACCCAATGTGTTTAAGGCTCCATCAAAGTACATAGACCATCGGGATCCTTCCTCAGGTCCTTCATCTGGTCCAGGTTCTTCACAGTCGGTCACCAACATGATGTTCTCATCCGGAAACTCGAAATTCATAGACTGGTAATCATCCACTGCCTGATGCGCCAAATGATCTGCCAACACACTCCCCTTGATTGCCTTTTGGGTTGTGTATTGGATGTCATACTCAGCCAAGATCATCTACCATCTTGCTATTCTTTTGGACAAGGCAGGCTTTTCGAAGATATACTTGATAGGGTCAATCTTTGATATCAATAGATTAGTGTGAGTCAGCATATACTGTCTCAGCCGGCGAGCATCCCATGCCAAAGAGCAATAAGTTTTCTCAAGCAGTGAGTATCGGGTCTCACAGTCGGTAAAGGTTTTTCTAAGGTAGTAAATAGCATGCTCTTTTCGGCCAGACTCGTCATGCTGCCCCAACACACACCCCATTGAATTGTCGAGTACTGTCAAGTATAAGATCAAAGGTCTTCCTTCAACTGGAGGCATCAGAATAGGTGGCTCTTGGAGATATTCTTTGATCCTTTCGAAAGCGGCCTGACATTCATCATTCTATCTTACCACTTGATCTTTCTTCAGTAACTTGAAGATTGGCTCACAAGTAGAAGTCAGATGTGAAATGAATCGGGCAATGTAATTCAAACATCCCAAAAAGCCTCTTACTTCCTTTTCCATTCGGGGAGCTGGCATCTCCTATATAGCCTTCACCTTTGCAGGATCCACTTGAATACCTTTATCACTAACGACGAAACCCAGCAACTTACCAGACCTCACCCCGAAGGTGCACTTGTTTGGGTTTAACCTCAACTTGTACAACTTCAACTTATCAAATAGCTTCTGGAGATGGTCAAGGTGTTCTTCCTCAGTCTGGGACCTTGCAATTATGTTGTCAATGTATACCTCAATATCACGATGAATCATGTCGTGGAACAGAGCGACCACGGCGTGCTGATATGTTGCCCCAACATTCTTCAATCCGAACGACATGAGTTTGTAGCAAAAAGTACCCCATTGTGTAACGAAGGTTGTCTTCTCCATTTCTTCGGGAGCCATCTTAATCTGATTGTAACCAGAAAAACCATCCATAAAAGAGAAGACCTTATGTTGCGCGGTGTTGTCAACCAAAACATCGATGTGAGGCAGTGGGAAATCATCCTTGGGACTTGCCATGTTCAGATCCCTATAGTCCACACACATCTGAACTTTACCATATTTCTTCAGCACCGGAACCACGTTGGCAACCCACTTTTGGTAAGAGGTAACTGCTAAAAAACCGGCGTAAAACTGTTTCATAACCTCAACTTTGATCTTCTCAGACATCTCGGGGAGCATACAGTGAACCTTCTGCTTTACCGGAGGACAGTTTTCTTTGGTTGGCAAGCTGTGTACCACAATATCAGTATCCAACCCAGGCATATCTTCATAAGACCAGGCAAAGATCTCAACATAGTCATGTAGCATCTGAACCAACCGTTGCTTGACACTAGACTCCAGATTTGCACCGATCTTGACCTCTTTCTTGTCTTCTTCTGTACCCAGATTTACTGTTTCCACTGGCTCTTCATGCGGCTGTATGACCCTCTCTTCCTGAAGTAACAGTCTAGAAAGTTCTCCAGGCACCTCACAATCATCCTCACCTCCGTCCTCGGCTTGGTTGATCGGATTTTTGAAGTCATAACTGGCAGTAGCAGAGTCGTTATCCGTGGGATCCAAAGTGGATGTGGACCTGTATTATGATATGTGAGTGTGTGTAAGACAAATAGCTGTTTTGATAGAGTGCAAGATAGAAAAGAAAAACAAGGAGCGCAATTTGTAATACAAGAAAAACGTCCAATGCTTTATTGATGATATATGGAAATGACACATAATAAGCCCTCACAAACAAAGCCACGGTGTCTCGGGCAAGGCACCGGGCCGTAAAAGTTTCAAATTATCTATTACAAGTCTTAAAACAAAAGTCTATTACTGTGTAATAAAAGAAACGCGCACGAAGTCCTTCTCCGTCCAATTGTTCAAGCCACCGTCGGTAGTCGGGTAAATCCAGCTGTCGAAATCTGACTCTTCATCATCATCTTCAATTGCATTCACTCCCGGATTACTGATGCGCAGAGGAGGTCTTCCAATTCACGCACGTCGAACTGCCCTTTGAGCTTCTGCAGTAAAACCCAAACCAAACTTGTCAGTCTTGTGTGCAAAGTCAGGGAGTTGGCCCCAATTTGCACACCCACCTTTTTCAATAACAGACCGAGCATCTTTGAGGGAAGCCATCTTCAATGGAGGTTTGTCAGCAGCAATTTCAGTCGACGCTAGAGTCTGGGGGACTTTTTCAAAGTTCTGACACGGGGTTTCGATGAACTCCCCATCGATCTCCACATACCGAAAGGAATTAAGATGACTTACCATGTACTCCTCCTCACCCTGCACCGTAACAATCTTCCCCTTCACTGGATATTTCAACATTTGATGGAGCATAGAAGTTACTGCCCCAACTTTATGAATCTATGGGCGACCCAACAAGCAAGAATAAGATGGTCGAATGTCCATTACATAGAACGTAGACGCAAAAGTCTGGGAACCAACCTTAACAGGGACATCCACCTCTCCATGTACCATCCTTTTGGACCCGTCAAAGGCCCTAACCACAATATTACTTGGCCTTAGAACCAACCCCTTGCAATCCATCCGATCTAATGCTTTCTTGGGTAAAACATTTAATGAGGACCCAGTATCCACCAGCACGTGGGCCAAAGTAGTGCCCCTGCACTCGATCGAGACGTGCAGAGCATCATTGTGATTCCTTCCTTTAGCTGTCAGATCTGCGTCGGAGAAACCCAACCCGTTGTCAGCGGTCAAACTAGCCACACAGTATTTAAATTGATCAGCAGATGTTTCCTGCGGCCCATGCGCAGTTTTAATGAAAGCAATTAAAGCCTTTGCATGGGCTTCTGAGCACAACAATAAAGACAACATAGAGATCTTCGACGGGGTCTGCCCCAGCTGTTCGACTACGTTGTAGTCGCTTTTCTTGATAATCTTCAGAATTTCCTCTATCTCATGCCTAGAGGTTTCAACAATGAATTTCTTTGGTTCCTCCATCCGGGCAGGCCCACCTGTAACTTCTTTGCCCCGAGTGTCAGATGACTCGGCGACAGGGGTGATAACCGGAGTAAGAATCGGAACAGTAACTGACGTACTGACAAATGGAATAGCAACAGGCTTTTGAACAGTTGGAGGAGAAATCTCAGGAGAGAAGAGTCTTCCGCTTCGGGTGACCTTGCTAGACCCGATAATATTGCTGACATCAGTATTAACCTCTTTATTCTTCAAGTCTTGTTTGATCCCATGATAATACACATCGGCCTCATAGTGCCACGGGACAGCCTTATCCGAAGTGTAAGGGATAGGGCCAGGAATAGTAATGATTAATGGAGCAACTCTCGGAACAAATGTAATCCTAACAGGCTTTCTTGAGGAAGCCTAGGAAGGATTGGCCGAAATGGTTATTATGGAAACATCTTCAACGGGAATCAATGGAATCGAAGTCTTCTCGAACAAGATCTCTTTGTTATCCATCAGGCGTTGAACACCTGATTTCAGTAAATAGCAACAAGCAGGCAGGATGGAACACAGGTGGCAACCTTCGCCACAACCCGGAAATAAACCGGCCAACAATAGATTCTTCTTAACGGTCATCAACGGAGTAGAAATGTCTTCCACAGAGGTCACAAATGAATCATTGTCCACAACATTTACTCCATGCTTGGGCATAGGAGCAGTCATGACATTAGGCTTTTCTGGTGCGTCAAACTCAATTTCTTTAGATTCAATAAAATCTTGCACCTTATTCCTCAAGGCCCAGCAGTTGTTTGTATCATGCCCTGGGCTATCAGAGTGATAGGCGCAGCGGGCGTTTGGATTATACAGCGGAGAGGTGGTACTGGGATTCTTTGGGGCTTCCCTCAGAGTTACCAGGTTAGTCTTCAACAATTGTGGCAGAATTTGAGACAAGGTCATACTGAGCCGAGTATACTGTCTCTGCGGTCTCTCTACTCTTTGCTGATTGTTGTGCTGTGGGGAAATAGTGGGTCTTGATATTACCACCGCATTCACTGCTTGGCGGCATTCAGGTCGGTTTTGGCTCCTCGAACTGTAAACTGCACTAGCTTCTTTCTTGAAAGGCTTCTTTTCTGTACTTGATGAAGCACCTTTCTGTATTTTGACACTTCTGATACCAGCTTCTACTCTCTCCCCAGTCATAATCAATTCAGTGAACCCATACGATGAACTTTCGATCAAATGATTGAAATATGGACCAGACAAAGTCCCAAGAAACATATCCACCAACTCCCTATCAGACAGAGGGGGTTGTACTCTTCCAGCCAGATCTCTCCACTTCCGAGCATAGTCCTTAAAACCTTCGCTCGCACCCATTGACATACCCTGAAGTTGAGTACGTGTGGGAGCAAGGTCCGCATTATACTGGTATTTCTTGTAAAAAGCAGCAACAAGGTCCTCCCAGTTGCGGACATTAGCTCCTTCCAGTTGATAGAACCATTCAAGCTGAGTCCCTAACAGACTATCTTGAAAGAAATGAACCCAAAGGTTTCTATCAGCAGTATATGGTTGAATTTTTCTAATGTACGAGTGGAGGTGGAGCTTTGGATAGGATACTCCATCGTACTTAGAAAAGACCGGAGCTTTAAACTTGTGCGGAATCACCACCCCAGATGCTAGTCCCAAATCTCCAAAGTCCAAACCGGGAACCTTCTGAATCTCAATTTCACTCAGCCGGTCTTCGAGTTGCTTGTACCTATCCTCAGCAGGAGGGTACTGTTCATCATTAAAATCAGTGACATTATCAGAGACCACAGGGCTAGGACCCTTTCTTTCCTCTTGATTCTCTCCTCCTCCAGATGAATGAGACAGATCAACTTCCTCTCGCAACCTATTCCCAAATCTGTGACCCATATTCAGCAGAACCACCTTCTTCTTCTTCTTCTTCTTTTTCTTCTTCTTGTCCTTCAAGATGAGAGTCTTCAAATCTTGCTGCCCTTTGGCCAAGTTCAAGAACATCTCCTGAAATTGAGCATTCTGAGCCTGAAGAGCTTTGATGGCTTGATCAGTAGGTGTTTCAGAAGACATTCTGTGAGTGGAATAAACAGCGAAGAAGATAAGAAACCTGTAATGGTACCTGTAATGAGGTGCATGGTAATGGGATGCGTATGAAATAATTTCAAATACTTTGGGAGATTCAAATTTGTAAACCAAAATAAAACACACTTTATTAAATTCAAACTTGTAACAATGTTTAACAATGCCTTTAAGGCGTTACAAAAGAAATAAACTGAAAAGCAAATCAAAACTAGAAATGATAAAAGACATCAGAAATCCCATGGTCGTTTTCCCTTCATGTTGACATAATCATTGATTGTCCTTTCATTCTCAAGCTGCCTTGTAAGCTTCAAGATCTTTCGTTCCTGCTCATGATACTTCTCCCTGTAGATATCCCTTTCTTCCTTCAATTGGATCCAAGATCTCTTCAATGCCCCAAGATCAGTAGGAATATATGGATGGAGGACCGTATAAGGAACCCCTTCTTCATTAGTATGCTCTACAATCACCGGCAAAATAGCTTCATATGGCATCCCCAACTTTTGAGCACGGGCTCGAACCCACTGGAGGTAAGGTTGCATCGGGAGAGAAGTCTTCAGTCCTAGCTCGTGTGGGTCAGACCTGTTCACCCTGCCCCAGGCTCGTATAAACCTTCGGCGATGCACATTGACGTCCCCTTTATAGTCAAAGACAATATCTGTAAGTAGCAGCTCATGAGGACCGTCTCTCTGAGCGCGTCCAAACTGTCATAAAGCCAAGCAAGGATTATAGGTTATTCCCCCTCTAATTCCAAGCAACGGAACATTAGGGTATTCCCCATATCGATCAATGACAGCTACCTTTTCCATATCTTTAGAACTCCAAAGGATGTCTGTATGAGCAAGGGACATGATTCTGTAAGCCCAACCTACACCTTCTTCATTCTTCAATACAATTTTAGGGAGGTGCGAAATAAACCACCTCGCCAGCAGCGGCGTACAACACATGAGGGTCCCCCTTCATCACACAGTACGAGTATAGAGAGCATGCAGAATATCACCTAGAAGAGTAGGCACTGGGTTTCGAGACATGAAGATCTTGACCACATTCACATCTATGAAAGAATCTGGATTCGGGAACAGAACCAAGCCGTAGATGAGGAGAGCCAGGATGTCTTCAAATGCTTGAAAGTCCAAGTTATCCCAAAACTGTTGATCTTGATCCATTAGAAACTTAGCCAAGAAACCTTTAACCCCGCTCCGTGTCTCCCAGTTAGATACTACCTCAGCCCTTTTTAGATGTAAGGCTGAAGCAATATCCTCAGGTTTAGGAACCTCCTCTAAACCTGTAAAGGGTGTCTGATCTAGAATGGAGATGCCTAGTAAATAAGAAAACTCCTCCAAAGTAGGGACCAACTGATAATCCGGGAAGGTAAAACAATGATGCAACGGGTCAAAGAACTGGAACAACACACTCATCATTTGCTCATCCAACTTTGAAGTGACCAGGCTAAGGAGATGACCATGTCTTCTAATAAATGAAGAAGTATCAGGAACTTTCGAGACCAACTCTCTGAGCTGAGCAGGGATTTGCACGAAGTTGACTCAAATGGTATTTCTGCGTACTAAAGCCATAATCTGCAAAACAGAACAAAGATGAATCCCCTTGGTCTTTGAAATGGTTAGTCTAATGAAATATGCATGTTATTTCATGATGCATGATGTCATGATAAAATATACAACAGGTATGGTAGATAACAAACATGGTAAAGGCAAACAAGTCACACAAGAGCCCTTGAGTTTAGGCTTGCATGGAGTCTAGGTACCACCCTCTTAAAGTTCTGTTGGTTCAACCTATCCTAATAATAGTAACCGGGTTCTAGAGGTTCTCAATATCACTGACCATCCTCCATCGGTCATGGTTTCAGCTCACGCAATCTTTTCTTGCAGCCGGAACTATCTCGAGAGTATGGTCTCAATGAGTGTAGCATCGAGTATCAACCAGTTCCCAGCTCTACACCGAGACCGGCTATTTCACTACTTCCTATGGCCAAGTTGGTAAATTATAGGTTCTAAGGTCAGTTGATGCTTAACGACCCATATAGCAGCCCCGTATTCTCCTCGTTCCTCCACGAGGGATATCGGTACCAACTAATGTGCCACATCAACGTAGCTACTGCTTCAACTGTATCGGTCTACGCTGTAAAGTTCCCTCACAGTTTATTGCTACTTACCTAAAAGGTGTTCCCCAGATCCGGGTTAGGATCTATAGTAACTCCGATACAAAGCCCACAAAGATAAAGCAATCAAATCAAACAATAGAAAACAATATGATGAACTAATCCTAAGGTATACCCCACTTATTTTATTTCCCCAGCAGAGTCACCAGTTCTGTGATACGGTGGCCAGAACCGGGACTATTTTGAAATGCTGGTTCATGTTTTGTGTTTGTGTTTGCAAAATGTCGCGGTAAGCAAGAGTCGTCACCGACTTTTATTTTATCCAACAAGGAAAGGAAAAAAGCACAGAAAAATTCCTTTTTTGAGATTTTCTGAGTATGGGGGGTAGATTATAGAAAGGGAAGGTATTAGCACCCTTTCTATCCGTAGTTATCTACGGGCTCTTAGGTACTTGCTCATCATTTTCAAAATTTGCTTCTCTGTGTTTGTGTGATTTGAAAAGTTTTTGTTTTGACTTCGATTTAACCCTTGCTTATGTCTTCAAGAGTGTTACAAAGTGTTTTTTTTTGGAAATTTTTTTGAAAAGGAGTGTAGGTGTGAAAAAGTTTGTTTGGATTGAGCAAGTACTTAAGAGCTAATCTACCTACTCGATAAAAAGAATCGTTCTATGTTCGTTTCCTTTAGACAGCGCTATCCCACTATTAGTGAGTAGGTAGCACCATCGTTGGAGTTTTGAGGGTCAATTCGAAAAGGGACGTACAATCACTAAAGCAATGTTAGGGAGTCTTAGTAGTAATCTTAATGTCTTAGATCAATTATTCGAGGCAACAATATCCGAGGCAACCATTCCGAGGCAACTCTGATCTTCGAGACAAAAGAGAGACCACTAAAATATCCTATACTCAATGTCCGTTTACCGAAGGCAACCGAAGTGGAGTATACCCTAGGAGTGTGCATGTGCGAGTGATTCAATTTCAAATTATTATCTTTGCATATTTTAGGGTTATCTAACTGTTTTAAAGTTATTCATACATTCTTGTCATGCATCCCTATTATTCATACATCTAACAGTTAATATTTTGCGGAATTTAAAGTGCGGAAAGTAAAGCTAAGCAATTACAAGGCTTCGGGTATTTACATAGCCAAAAACAAACCCTTAAAACAAAAGCGATAAATGAAAGTAAAAGTACTAATTAAACTATTACAACTTGTGAGCAATTACATTAATAGGATAAAAATAAATGATAAATCGCGCGCGAGGAAATTTAGATCGGGAGAGAACTAGGGTCTTGACCCCTTCTAACCTAATCGAAGGCAAAATTGTTTTTGTTGTTTTTAATATTTTTTTTAAAGAAAAGAATTAGGGTTATTTAAATTAAATACACAATTAATTAGCTAATTAAATTAATTAAAGAAAATAATTAAATGGCCTATTTTTGTGTTTTGGTTATTTTAAGAAAAAAGAAAATATAATTAAGTTAAAACCCTAATTGCTCTAATTAATTTTAATTATTTACAAAATAATTAAAGTTACCTAAAATTAAATATCCTAATTAAATTAATTAATTTTTTGATAAAAATAAAAAAATCTAAACCTAATTTGATGAAAAGTTGATTTTATGTGATTTTTTGATAAAAGAAAAATTAATTTGTGTTAGTAAAATAAATAAACTAAATTAATTAAAACAAAATATAAAAGGAAAAGATTAAAGAAAATTGGGCCTGAAAGTAATTTGGGGGGGTGAGTATATCAGATTCTGGGCCCAAAAGAAGGTGACCCACGTTGACCTCCATGATCTCCTGCCATGCGTTGACTGGGCGTACCATGGTCCTTCAAATGATGGCCATCAGATTTGGCCATCTGGAAATCTAAAGGTGAGATCCTGAGGGCATATGGTGATCCCTTGACCTTGTATGCGCGCCTGAACCTGAAAAGGAAAATAATAGGTGAGAATGGGGGGACCTGGGATTCGAACCCAGGTCCTGAAGCATTTTACACTCGCCTGGCTACCAACTGTGCTACATGCGTTAGCTGTTTATATAATCAACATAAAGCATAATATGGGAAAAAAACAAGGCTCCAGATCCAAACGCGCAAATTTTCAAACGTGCGAATGATGGCTTGCCACGACATCTTCTTCCTCCTTGCTCCGTGTGTCCGTCACTACAAACCTGCATACTCATAAAATCAACCACGAACAAGATGAATAAAAACTAGGGCCACCAATCAACTCGTCTGGATCTTCTGAGAGTGATGGTGCCCCTTTCATGGCCCAATTTTACCTGCACACAGAAATCCCAAATCGAAGCCACAAAGCCTAACAATGGCAAACTCTAATACAGGCCATGAAAACGCAATTAAATATTACAAAAAGCTTGCAAATGTTCTAAGGATCAAGAATATATGATTGTTTCATGCTATCAATGCCAATTTTATGCAATTCGATTTCAAAAATTCATCAAAGTCGTGGCTGACTTACAATGGATTTCATGGCCTGGAAGTGCTTGTTCTTGATTGGTTTTGCTGGCTGGTGATCCCAGGAAACGATTGGGATGATTAGGAGGCTTTGTAATTGCCTGGAAGTATGATTTTAACTCAACACTTTTCTTTGTATTTTGCAAATTTGTTCTGACCTTGTGCGCCTCTCTCCAGCCTCGTTTTTGGTCTGTACCTGTTCAATATATATCAAGGATTGTATTAGGGTTCAAAACTTGATCTCAATCTTCCTCCATCATTGCTTTTGATCTTGATTTGATTCCTTTGAATATATTTCTAAAAATAGCCAAAACCAATCTTTTTGTGCACACCAAGCCTTTACATGAATTCAATCTCATGCTAGCTGGATATAGGACCTGAAATATGTACTAAATCTTTGAATTTCAATGTTTTGGATTTTCTATGATTTGTTTTGATTTAAAATGATTTAATTTAAATAAAAATCAAAATAAATAATAAAAACAAGATACTGACAAGTGGCAAGGGCTAGGGCTCACGGACCATGCTACCAACTCAAAACAAGTGCAAAAGATTGGGCCCATTTGGCAAAAATTGCAATTTGAGGCATAATTGACTTTTGCCAATTTTGCAAAAAGGGTCAACTTCACCAATGCATAACTTCCTCAATTTTGACTCTTTGAAGGTGTTCTTGGATATTTTAGAAATCTTGAGATGTCCTCTTGTGATCGGTGGAAATAGAACTGACTGTTTTTAGCTGGATCGCGTATGTTGCGGTAAGCAAGAGTCGCCACCGTCTTTTATTTTCTCCAACATGGAAAGGACAAAAGCACAGCAAAATTCCTTATTGAGAATGTCTCTCGGTTCGGGAGGTAGATTTATAGAAAGGGAAGGTGTTAGCACCCTTTCTATCCGTGGTTATCCACGGGCTCTTAGGTACTTGCTCTTATGTTTTCAAAATGTTTGCTTTTCAAAATGTGAGTGGGTTTGAAAAAGTTTCATTGAAAGATTTCTGAGTGACTCTTGTATCTGTCCTCAAGAGTGTTTGAAAAATTTGTTTTGAAAGCTTTTGAAAGTGTCACTGTGAAAAGATTTTTGATTTGTTTTTGAAGAGAGCAAGTACCCCTGAGTCATCTACCTACCCTAAGGAATTAGGCTGTGTAAGAGTCCTTAAGGTAGTGCCATCCCACCATTGAGAGGTAGGTAGCACCATCGTTGGAGGTGTTCGGGTCAATTCAATTTTAGGGACAGTGTGGTCACCGAAGCAATAGTAGGACACCTTAGAAGTAACCCTAATGTCCTAGATCCTTTTTAATCCGAGGAAACTGTTTCGAGGCAACCAAATCTTTAGACATAAGGGCGACCGCTAAAACACCCTATACTTGACGACCACGTTCGAGGCAACCAGTGAGGCGTACCCTAGGAGTGGCATGTGCTTTGTGTGTTGTTTTTCAGTTAATTGTTTTGTACATGTTATTTGTGAGCTACGGATTAATTTTATTTACATACATTCTTTCATGCATTTAACAGTTAGGGGTGCGGAAAGTAAATTGTGGAAAGATAAATTCTACGCTATTACAAGGCGCGGGTCTATACATCGCCAAAAATACAAAGACCCGTTTTGGTAAATAAGTACGAGAAATTTAAATAAAGCGGTAAAATTCCTAATTACTATTACATCCGGAGGCAGTTACAGAAATAATCAAAATAAAGAATTAAAACTAAAATGTGTGCAAAAGAATGAATCGGGAATGTCTTAAGGGTGTTGACCCTTTTAAGAAAAGAAATTGAATTTTTTTGTCTTTTTTTGTGATTAAATGAAATTAATAACTAATAATTAAACTAATTAATTAATTTATTAAAAGAAAATATTTTTGTGTTTTTATGTTTTTATGAAATAAAATAAAAAAAATTAAAATTCTAAGTTAACCTAATTCTAAATTATTTTAATTGTAAAGAAAAAGGAATTAAAGTTGACTTAATTAAACTATTTAGTTATTTAATGTTTATTTACAATAATAATAATAATAATAATAATAATAATAATAATAATAATAATAATGATGTTAGTTCTTTTTTGATTTTTTTATAAAAAATATTAGTTGGTTAATTTGTTAATAAGAAATAAAATAAGGCAAATAAAAAAAATGAAAATGACAAAATAAAAAAAGGAAAGAGTAAACCCAAGGGGGGTGTGGGCTGGAATTTGAGGGTGTTTGATTGGAATTATGGCCCATTGAAGCTTCAGCCACGTTGACCTTTGGAATTGAGTGGAGCGCTGTTGACTCCTGAGCATCATGGTCCTCATGCTTTGGCCACTGGATTTGCACTGATGGACACTTGGAGCGCTGGGATGTGAGGTCTATGGTGGAAGCTATTTGAGAAACTGCACAAGAACACTTTAGAAAAAATGACAATGAATTATGGGGGGATCTGGGAATTGAACCCAGGTCCCAAGGGTTCATACACGTCCATCCAAGCCACTGAGCCAAGCGCGTTTATTTGTAAACCTAATAAACAAAGAAAAACAAATATGAAAACAAGCGTTATTCTGGAAACTAGCAAAAATCCGCGCGCTTATTTGAACTGGCCAATCACATGGAGGCACGTCCTTCATCTTCTTCGTTCTTGTAAAAACATAAAACACATAACGGGGGTTTTAAACCCCCACAAAATGCAAGCAATAAAAAAATAGCGATTAGACGCTCGTTGCATATAAATTGGGTGCGAGGTGCGTTTTAGCTTCGTCTCATCCTGCTGGGTTTGGCCATGTAAGTCTTGAGGCTTAATTTTACACTATGTGAAAAACCCCAAATTACAAGCTCTGAAAAACCTAGAAATCAACAATGGCATTTTGCATTTTAAGGCACCATAATCAAATTAAGTCATATGGAAAGCTTTGTATGGATCCTGTGAGCATAATGCAATCAACAAAAAGTGTTAAAAATGCATAAATGGAGGTTTGTGATTTTGGAAAAGAATGCAAACCGTATGAGTTGTGTAGCGCGATTTCTTGAGTGTGAGGACTTGTTTGTGCTTGCAAAAGGTTCCTGGTGATGTAAGGAACGTGTTTGGATCAAAAAGAAAGCTTGAATTATGTTGGAAAATGGTTTTCAGTTTCACACTTTTCTCTTGAAATTTTGAAATTGGTTTGGCCGTTTCTGAGTTTTCTAGGTCGTGAATCAAGTATGGACCAATTGCATATATGTTTCTGAATAATAATCAATCAACATCATGAGCCTTAAAGCCTTGTAATGAAGTTTGGATTTTCTCCATAATCAGCATTGAAACAACTTGCCATATTTGCTCCAAATTTGAATTTCATGCTTGAAATAGGTCTTGCACGAATTTGGCATGTGAATTATGATGTATCAAGGCTATTCAAACTCAAAGATATCCCTCAATTAATTTTCTTGATTTTTATTTGAATTTTAAAGATTTAAAATGAATTAAATCAAATAAAATTAAATAAAAATAGAAAAATTAATTTTTAATCTTGAAATAAATCATGGGACACGTGGGAGGCATGGCAAAGCTGAATCAAGTGGAAAAAGTGGGCCCTTTTTGTCAAAAATGAAGTTTCATGGATAGTTGACTTTGGCCATTTCACAAAAATTTCCCAACTTCTCCAATGCATATCTTACTCAATTTTGATCATATGAACATGTTCCTGGACATTTTGGAAAGGTCCTGAAGTCCTCTAACCAATGCCTTTGGTCCCATATCATTTTGATTTACCAATCTCAAGTTATTGTCTTTGACTTAAAGTGCATTTTTGTTGACTTTTGAAAATGACCTATAATGTTGAAATTGATAACTTTTTGTGAGAGCATTTCTTGGATTTGGAATGTGAAGATGAGTTGTAGGAAATGTCTTCCCCTTCAAGATGAGCATTGGATGGGATTTTTCTGATGAACCATGAAAAAGTTATGCCTTGGTCAAGTTACAATTGACTTTTCAACTGTCCAAAAATAGAAACTTTTGACACCTTGATGATTTTTGACCCATTCTTGTGAAATCATGGTCAAGATTTGACCAAATGATGATTGTGGCTTCAAAATAAGATGTTGACCAAAAATTTTGACTTTTGACTGCACAACTTGACCTTGTGAGCCTTGAAACTTGACATGTAGGTGATTGACAATGTATATGGGCACATGTGACTTGATTGAGCCCTTGAAAACCTCAACTTCCCTGCAAGAACCAAAACCCTAATTTGACTGGCTTATGAGGGTGTTTGAACTGTGCAACCCTTGAGTAGACTTGAGATGATGCTTGCCAAAACTTTGAAGAATATGGGAGGGCAAATTTTGGGGTACAACACCTCTAAACAAAACTTTTTGTCTCATCTCAATTTGGTATTCCATGTTCATGTATGAAGCTTTGACAAAAAAGGTGTTTTTGTTGACTTTTCAAAATGACCTATAATGTCAAAATTCATAACTTCTTGTGAGTGCATATTTTGAACTTGGGAGCTCAATATGGATTGTAAGGAATTTCAACCTCTTCAAAATTAACTTTGGATGGGTCATTTCTCATAAAGTATGAGAAAGTTATGCTTGGTCAAAGTTGAGTTGACTTTTCCTACAAAACCCTAATTTAGCAACTTTTGAGTCTTGATGAATTATGAGTAATCCTTGATGAATCATGATAAAACCTTGATAAAATGATTAAATAAACTTCAAAATTAGGATGTTGACAAAAAATCTTGAAGTTTGAGTGTATGTGGGCCACAATTGACTTTTGCCCTAACATAGTCGATTTTCAGGCTTTTGAGCAATTGACTGAGCAAACTTTCTCTGTAGGGCTTGAAACTTGACATGGATGCTCTTGAGAACATATTAGGACAATAGTGGGTATTTGGGACCCTTTTGATTCAAGTATCTTGATGCAACATGAAACCCTAATTTGAGGTAGACTACCTTAGGAGAAAGTTTGTCTGGTCAACCCTTGGACTTCCTTGAGCAACTTGAGGATCTTTCTTGAAATGTTTTGAGAAATATGGGAGGGAAAATTTTGGGGTACAACACTCATCATCATCAGGATGTGGGTTAGGTCCACTGGATCAGCCAGCCTCGACCCTTAGCTCAACATTCATCATCAGAACTTCCACTGGTATAGGTCTTCTAACTTGAACTTCAGGCCTTTTCGATGATACAATTGCAAAGATACGCCCACTACTTATGACTCTACTCACATAAACAATATTGACAAAAGATGGCATTGATGGTATGGGGACTTCTACCCAATTCTCAATCATTATCGCATTATATTTGTATGGTATGGCTTTGTCTTAGTTGTAAGGCACGGGACCAAGTGGACAGGTAATCAAAGGAGCAGCAAATGAAGTCTCACTATCATAAGAAATCTCTACTGGTTCAAGCATGTTGAACTGTGGCACTATAACATTCACCTCATCATCTAGATATATGTCATATGTGATGGTAATGACCCTTTGATATAACAACTTATGAATATCTTCTTTCACAATAGGACAATCATCTTCTATTGAGAAAAATTCTCAAACGTCATAATTATGTCGATGTTTAAAGATGGAAAATCTACTTAAACTTTGATGCATTCTAATCAGTGAGTCCCATTTATGTTCAACTTGGTAGACTCGAAACTTTCCAGGACATCCGTTCACCATGTTTACCAATGCTGCCCCATGTTGAGGAAGTTGATTAGCTTGAACATTCAGATTAACATCTTTGAAAGACAAAATACCACTCTTGATTAACCTCTAGACATCTGCCTTCAAAGAAAAACAATTTACAATACTATGTCCTGGCGGACCTTGGTGATATGCACATAATTGATCAGCCTTGTACCTAGGGGAAGTAGTATTTTGTGCAATAGAAGGAGGTTTCGTTGTTATAAGAATCTTCCAAATCAAAGCAGGGAACAACTTAGTATAAGTCATTGGTATTGCATCAAACTGTGGTTTTCTCGACAAACGATTCTGATTGTTGAATTGAGGAGCCTGTTGTCGAGGTTGTTGCTGAAACTGTCATTGTTGAATTAGAGAGGCTTGATTGGTTGGAGCTATCATTGTTGGGAGGATAGTAGGAGTGACTGCTGCAACGTGTGAATATCCTCTTCTCGGCCTTCCAGGAAAAATTACACTGGCATCTTGTTCCCTCCTCTTGGGGAAGACACTCCCAAATTTCTTAACACCACTAGATGTACCACCTTTCTTGACTAGACACCCTTCACGAATTCCCTCTTCAAGTTGCATGGCCATGTTCACAATCTCAGTGAAGTCTCTAGGCGCACTTGTGATCATTCTCTCATAGTAGAAGGAACCTAATGTCTTTAGAAAAATCTTCATCATTTCTTTTTCTTCGAGGGGAGGGTAGATTTGAGTGGTAATCTCACGCCATCTTTGGGCATACTATTTAAAATATTCTCTATCCTTTTGGGACATAGCTCAGAGTTGATCTCGGTCCGGGGCCATGTCAACATTATACTTGTATTGACGAACAAAAGCTTCACTGTGGTCATTGAAGTTGCGGATTTGGGTGCTATCCAAACCCACATACCTTTTCAGGACGGCACCAGTGAAGTTGTCCTGGAAGTAGTGAATTAATAGCTTATGATCATCAAAATAGGTGGACATCTTCCTCACATACATGGTCAAGTGACTTTGCGGACATGAGTCACCTTTGTATTTTTCAAAGTCTGGCACTTTAAACTTAGCTGGAATTTTCACGTTTGGGACCAAAAACAAGTTATGAGCATTTTTCCCGAACAAGTCTTTCCCTTTAAGTGCTCTAATTTCCCTCTGCATTTCTTGGAATTGGTCTTGGAATTCCTCCATTCTATCGAAGATGCCTAAACTTTCAGCAGGTTCAACATGATAAATGGGTTCATTTGTATATGGAATAGTGTGAACCATGGGAGCAATAATAGTCATTACAGGTTGAGGGAAAGATACCATAGGTTGGATCATAGGTTGCACAGTAGTCATCTCAGGTTAAGGAAAAGATACAATAGGTTGAATCATGGGTTGCACAGTAGAGTGGTACCCTTCTGGCATGAAATTGTAAGGCATACCCAATGAAAACCTTTTGGCATTTAATGTTGTGGAGGGTTGACCTGAGCCAAAGAGGATGGAGTAGTGACGATCTTGAAAACCATAGTAGTTTGAGCTTGAGCTTCAGTGGTTAAAGTCGATGGCTTATTCTGAGCATCCATCAAGCTTTCCACAAAAGCGGTTGTGATATGGTGGGAGAACTAACTTGAGGGTTTTGCGTTTTATTGCAAATGTTGCAGTTAGCAAGAGTCGCCACAAACTTTTCTTTTATCCAAAAGGAAAGGTGAAAAAGCACAGGAAAGACCTTTGAGATTGTTTCTTGAGTTCGTGGGGTAGATTATGAAAAGGGAAGGTATTAGCACCCTTTTCATCCATGGTTTTCCATGGGATCTTAGTTACTTGCTAGATCACTTGCTTTTTGTTTGAATTGTGTTTGGTGTGATTTTTGAAAGTATTTTGTAAAGAGGCCATTGTTTAGGCAATCATTGTAATGATTCTTGTTTGTAAGAATGTATACAAAGATGTTTGATCTTTTGAAAATGTTTTCAAGTTTGTAAGATGTTTGAAAGTGTAGGTGTTTGTTTTGAAAATAGAAAAGATGTTTGTTTGAAATGGAGCAAGTAATTAGGAGCATTCTACCTACTCAAAAGTCTTGCTTGTTCATTTTCTTTTCCTTTGACATTGTTATCTTACCATTGATTTGGTAAGTAACCCTATCTTTGGATGTAAACGGGACGGGCGTGGGTCATCGTATAACCATAATTAGCAATGTTGCAAGGTATCTTAGCATTGTTTTTTAGGGACTAAGATCATTTGAAAGGAAACTTAGATAGCGTCATCGAGGGACTATGATCTTGTATTTGCTTGTTTTTGCTAAGATACCTTACATGCATAATATGACCATTTTGTATAAGGCAACCAAGTGGAATAACCCTAGAAGTGCTTGTGTGCAAGTGTATTGTTTTCATGCTTGTTTTTGTTTTGAATTAGGGTTTTCTAAGTATTGGTTTTAGTCTTTCCATACAAATCCTAATTACTAGCATTTGTATATAAAAGCGATAAATTGCGGAATTTAAAGTTACTACGCTATTACAACATTCGTGGGAGGGGGGTGTACAAATTGAATGGGGATTGCAAGAATGTAAACCTAGTTAGTCTATTACAACTATATTGAATTGGTATCAATGTTCAAGGAAATTAAATGAATACAATGTACAAAATGAAATAAATATACAAGAAATGTAATTGTTAAGGAAATAGATATTTTTTGGATTTTTTTATGAGAAAAGGGGTTTTGTCTTAATATAATTAATTAAATAAAATAATTAATTAAACTTAAAAGTAAACCTAATTCACTAAGAAAAGAAATTAATAAAACCATAATTCATTAATTAATTAAAGAAAATAAGTTTAGAAAAAAGTATTTTTTTGGTATTTTTGTCTTGAAAATATTTATAGTATTATAAAATATTTTTGGCCTTTTTTATATTAAAATAAACATATTCTAATTGGTGTAAAAGAAAATAAATAATAACCTAGTATTAAATTAAATTTACAAGACTAGTTAGTAAAAATAAATAAAGTATAGTTAAATAAAATACTTTTTGTGAGAAAAATAAAATAAACTAATTTAAAATGAAAATCTATTTTTTTTGGTATTTTTTATGATTCTTTTAATATTAGAAAATATATTAAGAAAATAAAAAAAATAAAAAAAAGAAAATAAAATAAACTGGGCCAGGGGTGCAAACAACCTGCAAGGGGGTTAGTAAGCAAAACCAAAAACACAAAGAGCCCAACAAGGCCCAGCGCCTGCCAAAAAAACAAAATCAGAAAGCAAAAATGTGAAAAAATTAAAAGGGTACCACTGGGGCTCGAACCCAGGTCTCAAAGGTTACAGACGCGCGCTTCTACCACTAGGGTGGCTATACATCCATTAACATAAGCAAATTAATAAATATATGATACAAAATGCACCCTGATGACTTCATCTTCAACCTTCAGCCAGACCAACTGTAACTTGCTCATTTCTCATCAAAAATGAAAATTGTAAACATGAAACTTGTAGAAATTTCCTCACGGTTTCAAAAATGTAAAGTGTGATACGGTGGGAGAACTGACTTGAGGTTTTACGTTTGTATTCGCACTTGTTCGGTTTAGCAAGAGTCGCCACCAACTTTTTATTTTATCCTAAAGGAAAGGTTAAAAAGCACAGGAAAAACCTTTTGAGATGTTTCGTGGGTTCGGGGGGTAGATTATAGAAAGGGAAGGTATTAGCACCCTTTCTATCCATGGTTATCCATGGGATCTTAGTTACTTGTTTTAGATCACTTGCCTTGATTTTCAATTGCTTGAAATGGTGGTGTGTGTGTGTGTGTTTGAAAATGTTTTGAAAAAGATGCCTTGTCTAGGCAACCGTTGTAACAATTCTTTACTCGAATGTTTTACAAAGGTGTTTGTCTTTTCGAAAAGATATTTCAAATGTTTTTGAAAGTTGTTTTGAAATTGTGTTGTGGAGTGTGTTTTGAAAGTAGGCAAGTGTGTTTTGCAAGTTTGATCAAGTAACTAAGAGTTGTCTACCCCTAAATTTACTTAAAGATTTTTCTCATGTTTTAACCCTTTTAATAGTATTGTTCCACCATTGTATTTGGTGGACAATCTTGTGTTAGGATGTTAACGGGACGGGCGCGGGTCATCGTATGGACCATGAATGCAATGGTGCCAAGTGTCTTTGGCAATTTTGCTTGAAGGGACTATGATCATTTTTTAGGCAACTTCGAAAGCGTCATCGAGGGACTATGATCATTTGATTTGTTTTTGTTTTGCCAAAGAAACTCAACATGCAAGCATGGCCCATTTTTGAAGGCAACAAGCGGGATTACCCTAGGGGTGCAAGTGTGAATTGTGTATTGATTGTCATGCATTTATCTTTGTATTAGGTTATCTAGCGGTTGATTTTGAATCTTCGCATACACACCCTAATTACTATACAGTATATAGAAAGCGATAAATTGTGGGAATTTAAAGTCTAAGCTATTACAAATAAGTATCCGGGAATGGGGGTACAATATTTACAAATGGGGATGAGACTTATTAGGAGAGTAGTGTCCAAATAAATTTACAACCAAATCGAATCGTATTCTCAATGTAAAATGTAGCAATGTATAAGAATCAAAGAGAAATAAAATGTGTATGTGATTTATTTACAAGTGATAAAGATGTTAACTTAATGCAAATTTAAGTATTTATTTTTGGGTTTTTGTTAATTATGTACAAACAAAAGTTTCAAAGAAAAGAAAAATGTTTTAAGTTAAAGAAAATTATTATTTGTATTTTAGTTTCTATACAAAAGTTTTAATTAAAGAAAAGAGAAATGTTTTAAGTTTAAGAAAAATTTATGTATTTATATATAAACAAATGTTTAACAAAAAAATCTATTTTTAGGTATTTATTGATATCTTATATACAAGGATTTTATTTAACTCAAAATAAAATATTATTATGTATTTTTAATTATACTAATAAAAAAGTAATTTAAGAAAAATTTATATAAAAAAGAGTTTAACGTATTATTTTATTTACAAACAAAAATTAAATATATTAGTTTAAATTATAAAAATAAAAATAAAATGATAAGTAAAAAAAAAGATGTTAGTTTATGTACAAAAAAAAAAAGGAATGGGCTTTAGTGTTAATAAGAGAGGCAGGCCCAAGCGAACAATTATAAGCAAAAAGGGGGGGGGGGGGGTATGCGCGCTGGAATTCTGATGGGCTTAGGCGTTTATGGGGGCGAACCGGCCCAAGGTTTTTGACACATTTGTTTGTTAGGGTTTGAGAAATTTGTTCAGAACTAAGGGTTACGGGCTAGAGCGGCGCTCATCTTCTTCTCCATCCTCTTCACTTTCTCAAGCCAAGCATGGCCTATTGATGCTCCTCCAACCTTAGGCTACCAGGAGCCGCCTCTACTTCCTCCTCTCCATGGTCACGCAGGCGGTGGTTATACAAG
Organism: Vicia faba; assembly: GCA_948472305.1. Classification (NCBI taxonomy): domain Eukaryota; kingdom Viridiplantae; phylum Streptophyta; class Magnoliopsida; order Fabales; family Fabaceae; genus Vicia; species Vicia faba. The sequence goes on along the minus strand of CATIWC010000880.1, from coordinate 64,613 downwards.
GTTATAATTTCTGTCTTATTAGGGTTTCGAGCTTTGCATGCTTTTAACTTTTTCATGTATTGATTTTTATTATTTGGTGTTATTTGTTTCTGTTTGAGGTGCGTGAGAAGGAAGAGGACGATACCTTTTTTTTGAGATGGAGGAATGGACTGGAGGCGCCTAGGGTGGCCGGAGACGGAGGGAGCAGTGATGCTAGCTTGCTCTGGTATTCCTGGTACTCGTATTTGCTTTTTGTTAGGTTTTGTGATGAAACGTCTGAAAACCCTAGCTTCTAGTTCTCTCTTCTGCTTATTTGCTTGCTTTCTTGCTCCTTTCAATGATGATTATCTGAGATTCCTGTTTGCTCGCTTGCTCCTTTCTTGGCTTGCTTCTGTATGATTATTTGATTATGTTGTGTTTCGAACCTCTAAATGGCTTGCTTCAGTTTGCCTCTGATTATGATATCTGAGTTTGCTTTTGATATTGTTTCACTTCTGAATAGCTTTTCCTCTGAGCTTGATAGTATTGATTCTGAGTTGCTTGATGTACTACCCTATGATGAAGTTGCACTGAGGGTGTTCTTGAATGATTGCTAGATGAAGGCTTCAAGGTTTGTGGTTCTACAGGTGAAGGCTTTCAAGGTTTATCAGTTGGCTTGTTTGTGTTCTTGGTTCTTTTACAGGCTATGAGTTCTTGCTTCTATATTTGAAACAGGTTAGCAGGTTTCAGGCTTGGTTACAGGCTTGAAGTTTTAGGCTTCTGGTTGTTTGAAGTTTGTTTCTGGTATAGGCTGTAGCAGGTTTTGGCTTGTGTTTACTGAGTTAAAACAGGTTAGCAGGTTTTGAGGTGTTTGAATAGGTTTGCAAGTTACAGGCTTGGTGTGGATACAGTTTGGGAGGCCAGCTTTAAGCAGGCTTGAAGTTGTTGTTTTATGACAGTTTGTGTTATTTCTGCCTTTTTGTTTTAGATTGCAGATTGGGAGCTTGTGTGTATCCTTTGTGATATTCTGCCTTCTTTTCACTGTGTTAAGATATGTTTGTTTTATATCTTTTCAGCCTAAGCCTGTAAGCCTCTCCACTTCTACTCTCTCTCTCTCTCTACAGATTAAAAAGCATTTTTATATTGCTTAAAACTGTCTTTTTTCTGAAAAAGTAACTGGCTTTGAAAAAAATAATTTTGAATGTTGCTTGCACTGTGGTCTTTCCTCTGCATACTTTCCAGATTTCCTGCATATTGTGTACTTCTTGATATCTTTTGGACAGCCTTTTGATAGCTTTTGACAGTTTCAGTTTGCTTAGTCTGAAACTTGTGACTTGTTTTGCTATGTGCAGTTCAGTTTGGACTTTGGTTTGGATTTGTTTCTTTGATAGCTTGTTTGCCAATGCAGCTTGTTTGCCCATTTTCAATTGATTTGCCTCTTTGGTTGAAAATTTGAAATTAGGCAGCCTGTTTGACAAATTTTGAATTTGTGCAATATTGTAACTTTGTGCATTTCATATTTTATTTGCAAGCATATTTCTATCCCTCTTTGTGAACCAAGAATTTCTTGTGATTTGCAGAGAGGGTGGACAACTGATTCCGGCCAGTCACTTTTAATGATGATTTTTAAATTAATTGTCTGCCTTTGATTATTTCATCTGCATTTGACTTCTTTCTTTTTCTTTTTGCAGGTAAAAATTAATTTAGCAATGGGGAGCGTCAGTAGAAGATGAAGATTTAGAAAACTTAGGATATAGCTTTATTTTACCTTTAATCATTGTAACAATATTAATGTAAACAACTGTAAATAAATTCACAGTGTTCCAATAATAATTTGTAACAAACAATTAAAGATGAATAAAAATCCTTCTTTGCCAGTTAATTCTTTTTTCAATTCACTGTCCATTTAATTATTTAAGTTTCTTAAATTAAAATAACTAGAAGTAAATCCCAACTATTCTAACTTAGAATAAATAAACAATTAATAAACACTGTGGTCTTGTCACTTAGCATCAATCAATAATAAACCCGACATTTCAAATAGCCATAAGCATTGCACAGTCAAATCAAACAAACATCCATATTCCTTTGCCTTTACTGATTAAACCAAACACTGCAAGTTCTCAATTCAAATGCCTCAGCTCATATCCCAGAATAAATTGAAAAGAACTGTAGAATTAATTTTCTGAGAATGCGTGCACAAAACCCTGATTCTTGATTTAATGTCGAAGAAGCGCCTGCCTGATCAAACCATGAGCCCAAACTCAAACAAACCTTAATAATCTGCTTGAACTGTTCCAGAGCCATGAAAACCCTAATTTGGATAGACTGATAAGAAAAAGTCTGTTTGACTGATTCTTACGCCAATCTGAAAAGTCAGGGAAAACCCGAAGCTGTGATTTCTTGTGGAAAAATAGGAGGGCAAATTTTGGGGTACAACAGTTTCCCCTGTTCAATCTTCTTGAACTTGAAGAGTTAGATTGGTAAGCTTGCCTTTCGCGACTCGAGGGTAAAAGGAGATTGGACACTAGAGTGCCCAAAAAATTTGCACTCGGTGATGTGATGGTAGAGGGAATGGGCTTAAAGATGCCATTTGGTGATGGGCTTAGAGATGCCATCTAGGGATGTGACAGAATCTTGTCAGGGGATGGGCTTAGAGATGCCATCTGGAAATTGCTGGTAGGAGGATGGGCTTAAAGATGCCATGTGGAAATGTTTGTTGAATTGTATGTCGTTGGTGAGTGGACGAGTATCAGAAAGGTATCCATGTTTTGGAACATCTCTGAACTGGGGGTCTGAATAAGCAATAGATTGACATCCGTATCTGGAAGCATCCGTAAACTGTTTTTAGGAGTTGAAGTTGAATAAGCAATAGATCAGCATCCATGTTGGGAGGCGTCCATAAACTGTTTTCAAAAGTTGAGAAGAATCTGAACAAGCGATAGGTTAACATCCGTTACTGGAAAACCCGTGAACTGTTTTCAGAAGTCTTGATGTTGAATAAGCAATAGAGCAGCATCCGTTGCTGGGAAGCGTCCGTAAACTGTTTTCAAAAGTTGAGAAGAATCTGAACAAGCGATAGGTTAACATCCGTTACTGGAGAACCCGTAAACTGTTTTCAGAAGTCTTGAAGTTGAATAAGCAATAGAGCAACATCCGTTGTTGGGAAGCGTCCGTAAACTATTTTCAAAAGTTGAGAAGAATTTGAACAAGTGATAGGTTAACATCCGTTACTGGAGAACCCGTAAACTGTTTTCAGAAGTCTTGAGTCTGAACAAGCGATAGATTAACATCCGTTACTGGAGAATCCGTAAACTGTTTTCAGAAGTTGAAGAATCCAAACAAGCGATAGGTTAACATCCGTTACTGGAGAACCCGTAAACTGTTTTCAGAAGTCTTGAAGTTGAATAAGCAATAGAGCAGCATCCGTTACTGGGAAGCGTCCGTAAACTGTTTTCAAAAGTTGAGAAGAATATGAACAAGCGATAGGTTAACATCCGTTATTGGAGAACCCGTGAACTGTTTTCAGAAGTTGAGTCTGAACAAGCGATATATTAACATCCATTATTGGAGAATCCGTAAACTGTTTTCAGAAGTTGAAGAAGGAACCGGTGTAGGGTCGCCTGATGATGAGTTTGTATAAAACTGCATCTAGATTGTTAATGATAGCCATTTATTCTTATCCTGAAAAGGAAAAAATGTTAGCTGAACACAAAGTTATGCTGCATGGAAGGTATGATGCAATATATGTTATATCGATGTTCATGAGATGAATGTAATGGATGCGCATGTAAGCTAATGAGCTGTCTTGCTGAGGATAGATGAATCTGGATAGCTGGAGATAATAGAAACTTGACTGCTGCCAGGGAAAGTGAGTCCTTGACTGTTGCAGGGGAAAGCGAATCTTTGACTGCTGCAGGGGATTGAAAATCCTTTGATTGTTGAAAATGAGAAGTCCTGGGACCGCTGTTGGGGAATCCGGAGCTTGGGTTGTATGCCAATCTACTGGGGATTCCTGTCTTGAGGGGATCTTCACTGGAGAATATTCGAATATCCTGTGAGGAACTGAGAATGAGAGTCTTCATTCTGCTTGGGGATTGATAGTTGGAAGTTTTATCTCCGCTGGGGATTGTAAGAATCTTTTGACTGCTGCAGGTATTGATCTGGGATCTTGAAAAGGTTGGTCGGGGAGATAGTTGTCCTGGCTGGTTTCAGGTATTGATCTCTGACCTGAGAAAGAAAGATAGTTCTCCTGGCTTGTTACAGGTATTGATCTTCAATCTCTTCATGTAGATGGTCTCCTGGCTTGTTACAGGTGTTGATCCATAATCAGTCGTCCATATATATTTTCCTGGCTTTCTACAGGTATTAATCTGGAACTTAAGAAAGGTTGGTCAAGAAGATACTGTCCTGGCTGGTTTCAGGTATTAATCTCTGACCTGAGAAAGAAAGATAGTTTTCCTGGCTTGTTACAGGTATTGATCTTCAATTTCTTCATGTAGATGATTTCCTGGCTGGTTTCAGGTATTAATCCATATTTTCCTGGCTTGCTACAGGTATTAATCTAGAACTTAAGAAAGGTTGGTTAAGGAGATACTGTCCTGGCTGGTTTCAGGTATTGATCTCTAACCTGAGAAAGAAAGATAGTTTTCCTGGCTTGTTTGATCTTCAATCTCTTCATGTAGATGGTTTCCTAGCTTGTTACAGGTGTTGATCCATAATCAGTCGTCCACAGATATTTTCCTGGCTTACTACATGTATTAATCTGGAACTTAAGAAAGGTTGGTCAAGGAGATACTGTCCTGGATGGTTTTACGTGTTGATCTCTGACCTGAGAAAGAAAGATAGTTTTCCTGGCTTGTTACAGGTATTGATCTTCAATCTCTTCATGTAGATGATTTCCTGGCTGGTTTCAGGTATTAATCCACAATCAGTCGTCCACAGATATTTTCCTGGCTTGCTACATGTATTAATCTGGAACTTAAGAAAGGTTGGTCAAGGAGATACTGTCCTTGATGGTTTCAGGTATTGATCTCTGACCTGAGAAAGAAAGATAGTTTTCCTGGCTTGTTACAGGTATTGATCTTCAATCTCTTCATGTAGATAATTTCCTGGCTTGTTACAGGTGTTGATCCACAATCAGTCGTCCACGTATATTTTCCTGGCTTGCTACAGGTATTAATCTGGAACTTAAGAAAGGTTGGTCAAGGAGATACTGTCCTGGCTGGTTTCAGGTATTGATCTCTTACTTGAGAAAGAAAGATAGTTTTCCTGGCTTGTTACAGGTATTGATCTTCAATCTCTTCATGTAGATGATTTCCTGGCTGGTTTCAGGTATTAATCCACAATCAGTCGTCCACAGATATTTTCCTGGCTTGCTACAGGTATTAATCTGGAACTTAAGAAAGGTTGGTCAAGGAGATACTGTCCTGGCTGGTTTCAGGTATTGATCTCTGACCTGAGAAAGAAAGATAGTTTTCCTGGCTTGTTACAGGTATTGATCTTCAATCTCTTCATGTAGATGGTTTCCTGGCTTGTTACAGGTGTTGATCCATAATCAGTCGTCCACAAATATTTTCCTGGCTTGCTACAGGTATTAATCCGGGACTTAAGAAAGGTTGGTCAAGGAGATACTGTCCTGGCTGGTTTCAGGTGTTGATCTCTGACCTGAGAAAGAAAGATAGTTTTCCTGGCTTGTTACAGGTATTGATCTTCAATCTCTTCATGTAGATGATTTCCTGGCTGGTTACAGGTATTAATCCATAATCAGTCGTCCATAGATATTTTCCTGGCTTGCTACAGGTATTAATCTGGAACTTAAGAAAAGTTGGTCAAAGAGATACTGTCCTGGCTGGTTTCAGGTATTGATCTCTGACCTGAGAAAGAAAGATAGTCTTCCTGGCTTGTTACAGGTATTGATCTTCAATCTCTTCATGTAGATAATATCCTGGCTTGTTACAGGTGTTGATCCACAATCAGTCGTCCACATATATTTTCCTGGCTTGCTACAGGTATTAATCTGGAACTTAAGAAATACGCCACTTTGAGAATGAGAATCTTTATTCTGTTGGGTGTCAGAAATTGGGAGTGTACCAATCTTCTGAGGTGATGAGAATATTCATGCTGTTAACGGTCAGAAACTGGGAGTATACCAATCTTCTGAGGTTTTAAGGATGAGAATCTTCATTCTTGAGAGAAACAGATTTTTAGGAGCTTTAATTGTCCGTTATTCTTTTGGTGGTTGTAACTTCCAGCAGGTGATGAAGGAATTTTGATGACCTTGGTGATTGACATTCGAATGCCCCCAGTGATGATGAAGGAGTCTTGAATCAGGTTACTCTGCAAATTGAGAGATTTCTTGAAATCTTTGAAATTCTGGAAGCAGATACTTAACGTCACAGTGAATGTTATGACACCGTATCTGAGTTTCTATAAGACAGTAAATCAAAAAGTAGTAAAGAACACAGTCAATTGTTTACCCAGTTCAGTGTGAAACAACACCTACTCTGGGGGCTACCAAGCCAGGGAGGAAATTCACTATAAGAGATATTAATTCAGGAATAAACCAACCAGTTTATCTCCTTCACTTAAGACCTACCCAATGCAACTTCAATCTAAGTTCAACTTAAACCTGAGTTCCCACTCACTCCCCCTCAATCACATCAGTGATACTAAACAATTGACTAATGAAAATATGAAGACACTCTTCAGAACATACACTTGATTATGCTTCACAGCTTTTAATCAAGTAACACAAACACTCGTGCTTCAAAGCTTTGAGTGATACATAAACCTAACTTGACCTTGCTTCAAAGCTTTAATCAAGTGACACAAACACTCGTGCTTCAAAGCTTTGAGTGATACACAACCCTTACAATCAAAACCTACTCCAAGTCACTTATCACAATGATACTTGCTTGGATTACAGTAGTTAAAACTATACAACCCCTTGTTGATCTTCTGTCAAAAAGTTATCTTCACCAACAGCCTTCCTGTTGAATATATAGGCAACTGTTCTTCAGTTAGGGCTTCCACGAAAATAGCTAGGGTTAATTAGGGTTAACCACAAGACTTGGTCATAAGACTTTATCAACCAGATTAGGGTTAAGCCAAGTTAACCTAAAGTCCACGTGAGATTCTGTTCTGGAATGTATGAACCATATTCCTGAAAAATCTCAGAATTAACAAAACTGCATAACTATTAGATCAGTACAGGATGTCTTAACATTGGTTATGACAACAAGAATCCTGTTTACTTATTTTGGTAGAGTGTAATAAATGTGATCATTGCATAATGATCATCTACACACTCATAATGAGCAGTTACTGTATGCCATTCTTTTTCTGCAGAAAGTACCTAGTAACCTAGAATGTTATGACATCAGTCATGACATTCACACACCTGGTTTTACCAAAAATACATGCCAATAACCAAACACTTACAAACTCCCCCTTTGGCAAATTTTTGGCTAAAACCCTAAACAATCAGAGATTAGAGAGCAGCATAAATAATATGTCTGCAGAAAAATTAATGTCTACCAAGTATAATTAACACATAATCTTCTCCCCCTCTTTAGCCATAAATAGGCCAAAGATACATGTACTTTTAGGTTATACAGTCATCCAAAATGAATAATAAAAACAAAAAGATCTAAAATCACTTGCAGCAACAGGTACCAGCAGCAAGCTTGACAACTCCACTGATCTTCAAGCACTGTCATCTTCAGAGGAGGCACTATCTTCAGCATTAAGATGATCTTCAGCAGCATCCTCTTCCCTTCTTTGTCCTTCAGTCTTCTCCTGTTCTAGTCTAGCAATTAGGTTCTCAAGTGTCCTTTTCCTTGTTTCCAGCTCTTTGTAGGTTTCCTTCAGCACAACTATAACATCAGATTTCTTGGACTGAGTTTTGACAGTTGATGTCTCAGCCGATGTCATGACAATGTCAGGAACATGAGTTCCCTGAAATAGCTTATAGTGCAACCCAAGAGCAGGGGCTCTTTTGCATACAGTATCTTTTTCAACTAGAATGTCAGGATACTTAGCAAGGACAATACCACATAGGAGGGAGGGAAAGGCAATAGGGCCTTTAACAGCATAGCTTCCAGCATGTTTTAAAGTTTGATCAAAGATATACCTGCCATAGTCAAATTTTGTCCTGGTTCCAACAGCATAAATGAATCTTACCAATCTTGTGGAGATGGTTGATTTATGGTTGGTGGGAACCCAGTTGGCTGCACCAATCTTGTGCAGGATGGCAAATTTCATGCTTAGCTTGCTTGCATTCAGCTTGCCTTTTAAGGGCCAGCTCTTGACTTGTTTTGCAGTGATGGTTTGGCATACTTGGTTGTCAGTAACCTCTAGTTCAGGGCAAGCCTCATCTGGTCTTCCTAGGAATTTGTTTATTTAAGAGGAAGAGAAATTAACCTTTCTTCCTCTCACATAGACACATTTAAAGTCAGCTGACCTTCCATCAGCACATCCATCAGATAAATTCACTATGAATTCTTTGACAAGATTTTCATAGCAGTTCGTAAACTTTACCACAGTATTCATTAGACCAGCAGTTTTGATTAGGTCCATGATCTCCTTACATTCCATGGCACCATTGTTCAGTTCTCTTTCCAAGGCAATTCTTTTCAAACAAACATACTTCCATCTGTTGGCATTTTCAGGGTGGTGAAAAGAAATGTTGTCAGTGGGGACTTCAGGAACTTTAGCCATTTTGCTTGATGGGAGTTTCCTTCTGAGAGGAATGTCTTCAGCATCAACTTCAAATTCTGATTCCTCATCAGAATCAGAAGGTTCAGGCTCTTTCCTTTTCTTTGCTATTGGTTATCTCATAGGCTTTGAGAGACTACCAACAGGAACTCGGGTTTTCACCTTCCCTTTGGACAATCCAGTCTTCACAGTTTCTACACCAGTCTTGTCTTCAGTCCTGGTTTTCTTATGAACTACATCAGCAATCTTCTCTTTGGTCAGACATTTTGCAGCATCCTGCTTTCCTTTTCTGTTCATCATCCTCCTAGCTATGCTAGGGTTGATATTTGCAATTAGGTCATTGTCAGAGTATTCTTCATCCACATCAATAACCGGGGGTTCAACATCCTTCTCTGAAGGGTTCTGGAGATCATCAAGATTTTCAGATGATTTCCGAATGTTGTCATCCGGTGTCTCAACATTCTTAGAGACATCTGGATTCATTTCAACATTTGGACTAGCAGATTCTTGATTTAAAGGAACAGAAATGCCAGGTACCGAGTGGTTCTCATTCAGAATTCTTGTAACAAGTCTAGCTATTGCTTGATGAACATAAGCTGAGCCTTCCCTATTTGCTATTTCTGAGGGAACAGAAGATGATGGTTGAGAGGGATTACCAGATGAAGTAGCTTGAGACCTTGCTGCATGCCTTGTTCTCAGCTTTTTAACCTTAGAGGGGTTAGCTGCCAGTTCTCTAAGAGGAGTAATCTCCAGGACATCAGAATCCATGCAGGTTGTGATTGCCCTAGGTTCTTGATCAGAGGATGCGGAAGAAACAGTCATCTTTGAAGAGGATGATGTCATGGATAGTTGAGACATTTTGAGAGTCTTAGAAAACCAGTAACAACGAGAGTGAAATCTTTGATTGAGAGAATGGGGATTGTTGCAGAGCCGAGAGAGGAAGGAGGTAAATGAGTGTCTATTCAACTTCTTAACAATTTTGAAAGAAATAGGGAAACATATGATTAACCCAATCAAAATAGACTTAACACAAAAAACTCCTTCATCCCTTGTTTTAAGCAAAATTAATTGCTACATTTCCTCATGTTGTCAAATACCCAACTTGCCCCTCAAATTTTCAAATTGATTTGCATCAAGTGCCTTGGTAAAAATGTCAGCCAACTGTAGTTCAGTGGTAACATGTTCCAGTTTAATCGTCTTCTCCTCTACAAGATCTCTGATAAAGTGATGTCTAATGTCAATATGCTTGGTCCTACTATGCTGAATAGGATTCTTGGAAATGTTGATTGTACTCAGATTGTCACAGTACAATGTCATAACATCTTGTGTGACATTATACTCAGTAAGCATCTGTTTCATCCAGATCATTTGAGAACAGCTACTACCAGCTGCTATGTATTCAGCTTCAGCAGTAGAGATAGACACACAGTTCCGTTTCTTGCTGAACCAGGAGACCAGATTATTTCCTAAGAAGAAACATCCTCCAGAGGTGCTCTTTCTATCATCAGCACTTCCAGCCCAATCAGCATCACAGTAACCAGTCAGAGTTGGTTCACAACCATGAGAGTACAGCAAGCCATATTTGTAAGTTCCACTTACATACTTCAAAATTCTCTTCACTTGGTTGATATGACTGACTTTGGGATTAGCTTGGTATCTTGCACATACTCCAACTTCAAAAGCAATGTCAGGTCTGCTGGCTGTTAAGTATAGCAGACTTCCTATCATGCTTCTGTACAGGCTTTGGTCCACCTTAACCCCATTTGAATCTTTGGATAGCTTTAAATGAGTAGGTGCAGGAGTCCTTTTGTGACTGGCATTCTCCATTCCAAACTTCTTGACAATGTTCTTTGCATACTTGCTTTGAGACAGAAAAATTGATTCTTCCATCTGTGTGACTTGCAGTCCAAGAAAGTAGGTCAATTCTCCCATGAGGCTCATTTCGAATTCAGCCTGCATCTGGTAAGCAAAATGTTTAACCATTTTATCTGACATTCCCCCAAACACTATGTCATCAACATAGATTTGAGCTACCATTATCTTTCCTCCTTCATTTTTGACAAAGAGGGTTTTATCCAAGCCTCCTTTTCTGTATCCTTTGTCAGAGAGAAATTTTATCAACCTGTCATACCATGCTCTAGGAGCTTGTTTCAGGCCATATAAAGCTTTCCTCAATTTGTAGACATGATCAGGGCAGTTTGGATCCACAAATCCTTTAGGTTGTTCCACATAAACTTCCTCATTTAAGTACCCATTTAGGAAGGCACTTTTTACATCCATCTGAAATAACTTGAACTTCAGGAGACAAGAAATTCCCAATAGGAGTCTGATTGATTCCAGTCTGGCTACAGGGGCAAAGGTCTCATCAAAATCAACCCCTTCAACTTGAGTGTATCCTTGAGCAACAAGTCTTGCCTTATTCCTGGTGACAACTCCTTCAGTATCTGATTTGTTCTTGTAGATCCACTTTGTGCCAATGATGTTTGTTCCTTCTGGTCTAGGAACTAACTCCCATACTTAATGTTGATTGAATTGGTTCAATTCATCTTGCATTGCTCCAATCCAGTATTCATCAGTTAAAGCCTCCTTAACATTTCTTGGTTCAATTTTAGACACAAAGCAAGAGTTTGAGATGATTTCTCTAGATCTTGTAATGACTCCACTGTTAGGATCTCCTATGATGAGTTCTTTAGGATGATCTTTCTGAATTCTGATGGAAGGGTTTTTGTTAGCTTCCTTTGATTCAGAGTCTGATGCAGTAGTGTTAGGTAAATCATTTCGTTGAGTTGAAGTCTCAAAGAATGTCTCAACATTACAAGGGACATCTGTTTCCTCATGATAATCATCAACTATCACATTTATTGATTCCATCATGACTTTGGTCCTGGAATTGAATACCCTATAAGCTCTGCTGTTGGTGGAGTATCCTAGAAATATTCCTTCATCACTTTTAGGGTCCAGCTTTCTCCTTTGTTCACGATCTGCCAGAATATAGCATTTGCTACCAAATACATGGAAGTACTTTACTGTTGGCTTTCTTCCTTTCCAAAGTTCATAAATGGTGGATGAGGTTCCCTTTCTCGAGGTGACCCTGTTATGGACATAACAGGCTGTATTCATAGCTTCAGCCCAAAAATGAATAGGAAGTCTTTTGGCATGTATCATTGCTCTGGCAGATTCCTGTATGGTTCTGTTTTTCCTTTCTACAACTCTATTTTGTTTAGGAGTTATAGGTGAAGAGAATTCATGATTAATTCCTTCTGAGGAACAGAACTCATTAAACTTACTATTTTTAAATTCCTTGCCATGATCACTTCTGATTCTGACAATGCACCTTTCTTTTTCTCTTTGAATTCTTTTGCACAGTTCTTTAAAAACTTCAAATACATCAGATTTTTCCCTAATAAAGTTAATCCAGGTGAATCTGGAAAAATCATCCACAACAACATAGGCATATCTTTTTCCACCAAGACTTTCCACCTGCATTGGTCCCATCAGATCCATATGTAGAAGTTCTAGAACCTTAGAGGTGGTCAGATGTCTTGACTTTGGATGTGACATCATAGTCTTCTTACCAACCTGACATTCACCACAGACTCTCCCTTCATCAATTTGCAGTCTTGGAATCCCTCTGACTGCCTCCATGGATATAATCCTTTTCATTCCTCTTAGATGTAGATGACCAAGTTTTTTGTGCCACAGTTTCACTTCTTTTTCTTCTTTGACAATAGAACACACATTAGAGTAATTAGTGTTCTCAGGCTCCCACAAGTAGCAGTTGTCTTTAGATCTGAATCCTTTCATTACAACTTCTTGTTTCTCATTAGTTACAAGACATTCAGATTTGGAGAAGTTTACCTTGAATCCTAGGTCGCATAATTGGCTGATACTTATGAGATTAGCACTCAAGCCTTTTACCAGCAATACTTCATTTAGATTTGGAACTCCAGGGCAGTCCAAGTTTCCAAATCCTTTGATTTCTCCTCTAGCACCATCTCCAAAGGTCACATAACTAGTGGTGTGAGGTTTAACATTATTGAGAAGATTCTTGATTCCAGTCATGTGCTTAGAACATCCACTGTCAAAGTACCAGTCTTCCTTTGCAGAGACTCTAAGGGAAGTGTGAGCTATCAGGGCAGTAGCCTTTTTCTTCCACTGTGGAGTATATGGTACCTTGTTAGACTTAGGTTTGACACCTGGGTTCTGATTAGGATATCCATATAATCTGAAGCAGAATGGCTTTATGTGACCAAACCTCCCACAATGATGACATCTCCATCTTTGATACTTCTTCTTCATATTTCTCTGTTCTCGATGTTGAGTGCTATGTTGTGACATCTGCTTTGACATTTGTTTATCAGGCCCGATCTTCTTGTCTATACCAGATTTCTTTGCTGCCACAAATCCTAGACCAGACTTGTTTCCCACATTTTGTCCAACCTGAAGGATTTCTTCCAATTTGTCAGTTCCATTTGTCAGCATCTTGACAGATTTGGTCATCTGGTCCAGTTTTGAGTTTAGCATTTGAACTTCCCCTTCTAGATGACTTATAGTATCAATGTCTGCCTTTTTCTCAGCCTCCAACTTTATTATGAGTTTTGTTTGTCTCTCATTTTGCTGACAAACTTCAGCACTTCTGATACATAATTTCTTGTAGGAATCAGCCAGTTCTTCAAATGTTACTTCCTCATCACTAGAGTCACTATCAGAGTTACAAATACCAGTTAGTGCAGTAACTAGTTTGGCAGATTCTTCTTCAGAATTACTTTCTGAATCACAGTCAGACCAAGTAACAGACATTCCTTTCTTTTGTTTCTTAAGAAAGGTAGGACATTCAGCTCGAATGTGCCCATATCCTTCACATCCATGGCATTGAATTCCTCTGCTTTGATTTCCCTTCTCTTCAGACTTTGGTCTTCTGCTGGAGTCATAAGATCTGTTAATGTCAGAAGGAATGTTCTTATCATTTGACCTTGACTTTGGATCCATTCTCTTGATGAGTTTGTTGAATTGTATTCCAAGCATGGCTATAGCTTCTGAAATATTTTCTTCTTCATCCTCCTTGTTTTCATATTCAGTATTAGATACAAGTGTTATGCTCTTGATTTTCTTGTCGACATTGTCACTGATCCCCATCTCAAAGGTCTGAAGAGACCCAATGAGTTCATCCACCTTCAAATTGTTGATATCATGGGCTTCCTCTATAGCAGTTACCTTCATTGCAAATCTTTTAGGTAAGGATCTGAGAATCTTTCTCACCAGTTTTTCTTCTGACATCTTTTCTCCCAATGCTCCTGAGGTGTTGGCAATCACCAAGATGTTCATGTGAAACTCATGAATGGTTTCATCTTCCATCATCCTTAGATTCTCAAATTTGGTAGTCAGCATCTGAAGCCTTGACATTTTTACTTTGGATGTGCCTTCATGGGTAGTTTTGAGAGTGTCCCAAACTTCCTTGGCTAGTTCACATTGATGTACTAGTCTGAATATGTTTCTATCAATTCCATTGAACAAGGCATTTAATGCTTTGGAATTACCTAGGGCTAACTCATCTTCTTCTTTGCTCCATTCTTCCTCAGGTTTCAGACTGATTGTCCCATCTTTCTCAGTTATGGTGGGATGTTTCCATCCTTTGTCAGCAGCTCTCCAAGCCTTTTTGTCCAGTGATTTTAAGAAGGCAATCATACGAGGTTTCCAGTAGTCATAATTTGATCCATCCAGAATGGGTGGTCTATTTCCAAAAACTCCTTCTTTGTCCATAGCGCCAGAAAGTAATATCCCTAGATCTCACCCAGTAAGACAGGCAGGGTGCCTGCTCTGATACCAATTGAAATTCTGGCAGCAGATACTCAATGTCACAGTGAATGTTATGACACTGTATCTGACTTTCTATAAGATAGTAAATCAAAAAGCAGTAAAGAACACAGTCAATTGTTTACCCAGTTCAGTGTGAAACAACACCTACTCTGGGGGCTACCAAGCCAGGGAGGAAATTCACTATAAGAGATATTAATTAAGGAATAAACCAACCAGTTTATCTCCTTCACTTAAGACCTACCCAATGCAACTTCAATCTAAGTTCAACTTAAACCTGAGTTCCCACTCACTCCCTGTCAATCACAACAGTGATACTAAACAATTGACTAATGAAAATATGAAGACACTCTTCAGAACATACACTTGATTATGCTTCACAGCTTTTAATCAAGTAACACAAACACTCGTGCTTCAAAGCTTTGAGTGATACATAAACCTAACTTGACCTTGCTTCAAAGCTTTAATCAAGTGACACAAACACTCGTGCTTCAAAGCTTTGAGTGATACACAACCCTTACAATCAAAACCTACTCCAAGTCACTTATCACAATGATACTTGCTTGGATTACAGTAGTTAAAACTATACAGCCTCTTGTTGATCTTCTGTCAAAAAGTTATCTTCACCAATAACCTTCCTGTTGAATATATAGGCAGCTGTTCTTCATTTAGGGCTTCCACGAAAATAGCTAGGGTTAATTAGGGTTAACCACAAGACTTGGTCACAAGACTTTATCAACCAGATTAGGGTTAAGCCAAGTTAACCTAAAGTCCACGTGAGATTCTGTTCTGGAATGTATGAACCATATTCCTGAAAAATCTCAGAATTAACAAAACTGCATAACTGTTAGATCAGTACAGGATGTCTTAACATTGGTTATGACAACAAGAATCCTGTTTACTTATTTTGGTAGAGTGTAATAAATGTGATCATTGCATAATGATCAGCTACACACTCATAATGAGCAGTTACTGTATGCCATTCTTTTTCTGCAGAAAGTACCTAGTAACCTAGAATGTTATGACATCAGTCATGACATTCACACACCTGGTTTTACCAAAAATACATGCTAATAACCAAACACTTACAATCTTGACTGGACTGCCCCAGGTTAACTGAACTTTGAAAGATCCGTTGAAACCTTGACTGGACTGCCCCAGGTTAATTGGATGGTGACATGTCATTCCCCTTGTTGATAGGAGATTTGTCAATGGAAGTGTCATCCTTTTTGAATTGATTTTGTTCACTGAGAGAGCTTTCATTCATCGGATATTCATTGTGTGAATTTCTCTGCTGTCAAACAAATAGCCAAATGCAGACAGTGATATTCAAACAATGCAAAGTTTATGTTTGTCTTGAAGTTCTGAAAAATGTGTTTTTTAGCAGAAAACTTTTTATAAGACAAATTCAACACAAGACTTTAGAGCAAAGCCTTACAGGAGTCAGGATACCTTTTGTAACAGTATGCTTTCGAACTAACCCATGCTTCAATTAGGACTTTTGAAGGGTTGTAACGTGGCTTGGTTCACGGTTTAAGAAACAAAGGATAAAGGCTCAAAGTATATTTGTACCCACCCGCTCTTCGTGATGTTCTTCAACCCTAGACTCAGTTAATTGTGCGTCGCACTCTATTCGAGTTTGGAACGACTTTTTGGGTGATGGTTCACCAATTGAATTTTGGAAGACAGTCATCATCTCCTTTTTCTTTTGCAACATTTTTCATGTTGTTAAGGATTTGTAATGACCTCTTTATTTTGATTTGTTATCCCTAACTTTTGCGTGACTGTTCCTGTTTTCGAGATTACAGTCAGCGGGATGCCCCAGCTTTCTTAAGCCTCCTTTATAGGTTTTGGCTCAGTGGGCTTTTCTCTTTTGAGAGATTGACTGCCTATGAGATAAGGAACCATCACTGTCTTTTGATTCCAAAGGAATGTTTTTGATGTCATTCGTTGTATTACGAACTGAGAGTTTGCGACTTCAATGCGCACCCTTTTGAATTAACTGAGAGACTACCATGCCCCAGGTTCAAATCAAAGGTTTCAATTTGTTTAGAACAGAAAACTCCTACTTCTTTGGCTCGAAGGGGTTGACTAGGGATTATCTTCCTTATAACTCCAGTGTTTGGGAATTGAAAGAAATGCATGTACATCATCAACAAGGTTTGTTCAAAAGCATACTGTATGAGATTATGGTATTGTTTCGTCATCCTCCCTCTAAAGGATTGCAGCTTTTTATCAAGAGTCGAATATCATAAAGAAAGTAGAAAGCATAGTTCAAGTGTAATGAAAATGAGTGGATCAAATCAAGACAAACATATGCAATGCATTAATGAAACAAAGTTTGACATTAACAGATAATTGTTTGAATAACAAAGAGATTACAACTTGAAAATTCAAATGAAACAAAGGCGCTCTCAATGATTTGGTATAGGAGCAGTGATCATGCTAGAGTCTTCGGAGGGTCAAACTCGATCTCATTGGCATCAATCATGTCTTGGAACTTGTTCTTCAGAGCCCAACAGCTGTTTGTGTCATGCCCTGGACTACCACAATGATAAGCACATCTTGCATCCGGATTGTAGTTTGGAGAAGAAGTCTTTGGATTCGGGTGAGGAGCCTTTAATGTAATCAGCTCTTTCTCCAGCATGTGTTGTAGCGCTTGAGACAGCGGCATCTGAATGTTGGTGAATTATCTTTTAGGCTCGTCTAGCCTTTGTTGATTTCCCTTTGACTGTTGTCGGCGTGACGTAGAACCAGAGATCAGGACTGCCCCTACATGTTGGTCACGACGATTCTTCTGACTGTTCACAGCATTGGACTCTTTCCTCCCATTATAGGGAATTATCTGAGTATCCGAGGATGTAGTTCCTTGGATCTTTCCACTTTTGATGCCAGCTTCGACCCTCTCGCCGGTCAGTATTAGCTCGGTGAACCCGGCTGAGGAGCTTCCAATTAAGTGATTGAAGAAAGGCCCTGTCAGAGTTCCCATGAAGATGTCAATCAATTCTCTGTCAGTTAAAGGGGGTTGCACCCTACCAGCCAGATCTCTCCACTTTTGGGCATATCTTTTGAAGCTCTCGTCAGGACCCATGGTCATGTTCCGCAATTGGACACGAGTAGGTGCAAGATCAGCATTGTACTGATACTGTTTGTAAAAAGCAGCAGCTAAGTCCTCCCAGGTGTGGATGTGAGAACTCTCCAATTGATAGAACCACTCGAGTTGAGCCCCTACCAGACTTTCTTGGAAGAAATGGATCCAAAGCCTTGGATCAGTCGTGTATGGTTGAATCTTGCGGACATAAGACTTCAGGTGCATCTTAGGGCAAGAGACTCCATCATACAAGGCCAATGTAGGGACTTTGAACTTTGGAGGGATGACTAATCCAGGAACCAAACCCATTTCTCCTAAATCCAAGCCAGGTATTTGTTGAATCTCCATAGCATTGAGGCGATCCTCCAACTGTTTGTACTTGTCATCAGCGGGAGGATATTGTTCTTCGGAGTAACCAGCTTCATGGATCTCCAAATTATGGTCTTCTTCAAGACTATCCCCTATGTTGGATGGAGTTGCAAGGTCTAGGGTCTTAGGTCTTCTTCTCAAGTTCAGGACGCTCGCTGCCTTCTTGGACTTCTTCTTCTTGTCTTTGAGAAGGAGAGCTGTCAGATCCTCTTGCCATTTACCCATAGCCAGAAGCAATTGTTGGAATTGAGCGTTTTGAGCCTGGAGATCTTTCACCGTTTGTTCCATATCCATCTTACTGAAATAAACAGTAGGAAGATAAGGAGACCTGTATGGGAGAAACCTGTTATGCAATGATATGTATGATATATGTATGCAATGTTTTCAAGGATCTCTTGGGGTAAACACAAGAGAATGTTAGAGGTTGAACTTTGATCTTTTGATTGGAGAACTTTGCACCGGTGGATGTCTTTCCACGAGAATCAAGCTCACCATGTCAAGTGGGTCATAGCCCCTGATTCAAGTTGTTGCACTTGATCTTTGATGGCATTTGTTTAGAGGAGAAACCTCTTGCCCTTTGGTAGACGTCTGGTTCAACGTGACCCTGCATCAAAAGAACCCTCAAGATCCTTGAAATGGTTATTGAAAATGCTATGGTATGATGTCATGATGTTATGTACATGTATGCAGAAGCAAGTAAGTGTATATACAGGTAATCATATTCACACAAAGCAAACAAGTCCTTAGGTTTAGGATTGCATGGGGTTTGTAGGTAAGTACCCTCTTGAAGTTAGTTGGATCATCCTGTCCTAACATAGAAACCGGGTTCTAAGGAGCTCAATATCACTGGATTGTTTTCTATGTTCATTGTCTTGGTTTAGCCACTTAACTGGCGACCAAAATATTCCAAGAAAACAACCCTCAATGAGTGTAGTATCGAGTATCTACCAACTTCGGACTGCACCAAAGTCGGTCATCTCACTACCCCTAAAAAGGCTAAGATGGTCAATTAAGGTTCTAAGAGTTCGTTAGTGCTTCACGACATCACTCAGCGGCCCCGTACTCTCCTCGATTGAACTCAAGGGTTACCGGTACTCACAAATATGTCGCACTAACATAGCTTACTTCTTCAACCATGTCGGTATACCCCGCACAGTTCCCTCACAGTTTTATTGCTATTTACCTAAAAAGGTGCCCCCAAATCCGGGTGTAGGATTTATAGCAAACCCAAACAAGGACCCAAAAAAGTAAACAATCAAAGCAATCAAAGCAAGTATGTAAAGGTGATCTAAACCCTAAGGTAACCCCACTTTTGAATTTTTCCCCAGCAGAGTCGCCAGTTCTGTGATACGGTGGGAGAACTGACTTGAGGTTTTTCGTATGTATTCGCACTTGTTCGGTTTAGCAAGAGTCGCCATCGACTTTTTATTTTATCCTAAAGGAAAGGTTAAAAAGCACAGGAAAAACCTTTTGATATGTTTCGTGGGTTCGGGGGGTAGATTATAGAAAGGGAAGGTATTAGCACCCTTTCTATCCATGGTTATCCATGGGCTCTAAGTTACTTGTTTTAGATCACTTGCCTTGATTTTCAATTGCTTGAAATGGTGGTGTGTGTGTGTGTGTTTTTGAAAATGTTTTGAAAAAGATGCCTTGTCTAGGCAACCGTTGTAACAATTCTTTACTCGAATGTTTTACAAAGGTGTTTGTCTTTTCGAAAAGATATTTCAAATGTTTTTGAAAGTTGTTTTGAAATTGTGTTGTGGAGTGTGTTTTGAAAGTAGGCAAGTGTGTTTTGCAAGTTTGATCAAGTAACTAAGAGTTGTCTACCCCTAAATTTACTTAAAGATTTTTCTCATGTTTTAACCCTTTTAACAGTATTGTTCCACCATTGTATTTGGTGGACAATCTTGTGTTAGGATGTTAACGGGACGGGCGCGGGTCATCATATGGACCATGAATGCAATGGTGCCAAGTGTCTTTGGAAATTTTTCTTGAAGGGACTATGATCATTTTTTTAGGCAACTTCGAAAGCGTCATCGAGGGACTATGATCATTTGATTTGTTTTTGTTTTGCCAAAGAAACTCAACATGCAAGCATGGCCCATTTTTGAAGGCAACAAGCGGGATTACCCTAGGGGTGCACGTGTGAATTGTGTATTGATTGTCATGCATTTATCTTTGTATTAGGTTATCTAGCGGTTGATTTTGAATCTTCGCATACACACCCTAATTACTATACAGTATATAGAAAGCGATAAATTGCGGGAATTTAAAGTCTAAGCTATTGTAGCGGTGAAAATCGGAGATCAAGCTATTAATTAACTTGACTCACAAAAGCAAGAGTCGCCACCGCGCTTTATTATTTCCAAGGGAAAAGGGAAAAGAGCGAAATAAAACCCTAAAATATGCAATGTATAATAATACTTAAAAGTAATAAAAATACAATACGTTTTTGAAAGAGATCGAGAGTTCGGGGGTTGGTTATACAATGGGAAGGTATTAGCACCCAATGCATCTGCGGTACTCCGCAGGAACCTTTTGAAATATCTGTTTTTGGTTAAAATTGTTTGTTTGATAAAAATGGTTCGTTTGGCTAAAAAATGGGTATGGACGAGATTTTGAAGATGCGACGACCTAGTGTCGAAGTTTTGACTTAAAAAGGTGTGAGTTTTAAAAATGGAGTCTTTTGGGAAAATTATCTTAGGTTTAACAAAATAGTAAACAAACAAAAGATGAATGAGGGTATTCGCACGATTGGATGAGATGTGTTTGATAACATGAAGTCAACAAAGTTAAAACATTTCCCTTGGATTAGAAGCAAACAAATCAGAAAAATAAAACGAACATCACAATATAAGTAATCAAGAATTCGCAAGAAGATAAATTTAAACGAACTGATTAAGAAAAAAAACAATGAAATATTTAATTCTAAAGGACTAAGACGATTAAAAAAAGCAAATGAGAAGGTAACTAGTTATCTAAAGGGGATATGTAAATTACTAAGTTAATTCTAAACAAAAAAGTAAGATTTGTGAAATTTCTGAATTATACCTAAATTGCGTTAAAGCTCTACGATTTATTAAAATTCTAAAATTACTAAATTTAATCTAAGTTGAATTAATTCTTAAAGTTACTAAACCGTGTCTAATATAAACTAAGTTGATTTTAAAGTTACTAAATTAAAGTTCTAATTATTAAATTGAATCTAAACTAAATCAAAGTTCTAACTAAATTCCTTATAAAATTACTAATTAAAATCTACACTAAATTAATAATAAAAGGGGTGTGTAACACAAATTTGAGGGGGGCTTATGATATGAAAATCGGATGGGCTTAAAAGACTAGGATAAGGCCCAAGGCATGAGTAATAAACATAAATAAATAATATAAAAAAAAATTGAAACAACAAGCTAAGTTAGAAACGGGCCGAACCGGGTCAGGCCCAGACCCGTTGCCCTGTGATACGCGAAGTGGGTTAGAAAAAGAAAAGAAAGACCCTAATTGAAAAGTGGAAAACGGCGCTGTGATGTGTTAGGAAGGGAACGGAAAATCGTCGATGCCGGTAACCTCTTGTCTTCTAAAGCTGCCGATCTCGTTCCTCCTCTCGCGGTTCCTTCGATCTCCTCAACCTTGCGCCGCCAGCAATCGTCAACCTGGTAAAACTGCAGAACAGCAATGAGGGAAAAGGGAATAGCTGTGAAGAGAAGGACGTACCTAGGACAAGCTTCGCCGGAATTTGTATCGGCCCCGCCGCGAGGTAAGCTCCTTTGTCCTCTTCTTCGCACTTTCTTGATACCGATGCGTAACTTGGAGCCTCCTGAGTCGTTCCCCTATGATGGTGAAGCGGGATTCATGGCCAGCGGCATTTGATTTCGCTATTCTTCAAACCTATTTTTTTCAATTTATTAGATGTAGGAATTCTGAGGTAAAATTGATGAATGAGATTAGTGGATTCGAATTTAGGAGGTGGTGTTTTGGATTGGATGAAGAGGGTTACGATGTGGAGGCTGGGAGTTGAGGTTAGAACTGTGTGTGGATTTTAGAAGGTTGAAGAAGGTTGCTAGGCGGAGGAAAGGGAACGGGAATGGTTGTTCGTGGTTGATGTTTGGTGATTCCGTTGTTTTACAGCAGGTCCACTCTAATCTTTCTGCCATCTCTTCTTCCAGTTTTCAATGGAATATAAGGACCTCCTAGCGAGACAAACTCCATCTCTGGCTGAAAGAACAAGGATATCAGAACTAGAAACAACGCCAGGACACTCTCTTTCAACAGCTTCTTTGATGATATCAAAGTACCTAAAGTTTCTCAAACCAAAGCTTCTGTCATGTTCTTGCTCAGACAAGCTTCTTTTTGTGGATGTCAGTAACAAAGAAACATCACAACTCTGAACAGCACAGTCATGGAATATGTTTCTGAGCCATGAGCAAGCGGTGTTCTCAAGCTTTGAAATAAAACTGATTTAACGCTGCCAGGAGTAGCTTCATTCAAAGCGGATGCCTTGGTGAGGTCGATGCGTTTGTAGAGAGACCAATCAGATGAACAATCTTGATCTTCGCAACTGTGGTCATGCAAGCACGCCATTTCCGATTACCTCCCAACTTAACCAAGCGCACAGAGCAAGCGATGTTGTTGATTCTTTGCTCTTCGGTTTGGGCTTTATGGTTTGTCGCTATTTGTTGTTATTGAAATGAACAGAGAAAGATGGGACTAAGAGAGAATGGAATAAGAGCCAGGAAGAGGGTCACAAGATAAGGCATTAAGGTGTGGTGGTAGTGGTGATGGAAGGAGGTGATGGGATACTGTTCTCTTTGTGTTTGTATTTTTCGTTTTTTACAGCAGGTCCTCCTCTGAAGTTTTTGTTCTAAACTTGGAGGTTTATTAAAAATTTTCACAGTTTTTACTTTGTTTTCCCCCCTTCAGCATGAAATCTTTTGGAGGGAAAATGTGTGGGTCTTGGACAAATTGATATGCTGATTTTTCCCTTTCGGATGCAGGATTTACATCCTCTATTTTTGTGAAATTTTATACTGCTTTTGGACAGGTTTTTGGCATTATTTGTGCAGAATTTTGACTTGTTTTTGGACAGGTTTGACAGGATTTGGGGCAGCATTGCAGTAGCATGTTTTTGGACTGATATGCATACAGTATGGATAATTTTTGAAGCAAGGTTTGGACTGTTTTGAAGTGTTTGTAGCAGCTGATTTATGGACAACATTGGTACAAGTTATGGAGCAATTTGATGCATCATGAAGCAAGGAAAATGGGCTTGAAAGTAATAGCATAGACTTAGACTTGGTATTTTGAAAATTGATGAAGGATAGCTTAAAATAGGCTTTAGGATTTACAATGTTTTTTTCATGTGATTTTGTGGCTATAATATTTGTAATGAAATTTGAAATTTGTAACAAGTCTTGAATTTGTATGTAACTTTAAATATTTCATTTGAGTTTGGAATGGATTTGTCTTGAGATTTTTGCAAACTTGATATATGCCTAAAAATTAGCATGATGCATTCTCCACTTTTGAACTAGACATGACAAATATCCTTGAATCAATGATCTTGAAATTTTCTTTAAAGTTTGTATCAAATTCTTGAATTGAATAAGAACTTTTCCTTAGAAATAGTCCTTGTAGAATTGATGGACTTAGATTCCTTGAATGGTCTTTTTTACCTTGAAATGCATTCCAAATAAAACACCTAAACCTTTTACCATGAACCGAATCTTGATGAACAAACAAAGAAACTTGATCTAAATCCAATTTTAATTCATTAATTACTAATGCTCGAATACAAGCAACTTGTATTATAGCAATATATAATCAATGAATCCTCAAACTCAACATCTTGCCTTTACCCTTGACTTAGTGGAGAACAATCTCAATACAAAATCAATTCTAAGCCTAAAATGTTCAAGCGAACTCATGGCCTTCCAAACGCATTCGGATGTAGATCCTTGAAGCAATCTCGTAGACGACATCATTTGTGACATGTTGCAAAAAGAACCATCCCGAAATGATGAAAATCGAAATAGTTACAATCCTTGAAAGTCGAGTAGTTGTTACTTGAGATTAGGCCACATTCATCAAAGTGACCTCTAAGTATCCGAACTTTTGATGATCCTCCGCACCTAATCAGACCTTGACTGGTAAAGAGGGGTTAGAGATGACGTCAAAGAAAATTGTACGCAAAAGTAACCATTCAAAAATGTTGAATAATGAAAAGTTACGATCGTTTGAACTTGAATGTGCAAGCGTTGACTTTTGGACAAAGTGCTTTGAATTGACCTACACACTTGATCTTTCTTCGCATTCCAAAGCATCTTGATACACATGTGAACCAGTGATGATGAAATCTTGTTCGTGCTCTGAGGAAGTTGTGGAGAAGCTTGAGACCACTTTTTGAACAGAGCGTGGAAATAATCACACAATTGCCCTGATGAATCAGTCTTCAAGAATCAACGATCAATTGTACTTCCGGATTGAGAGATTCCGAACCCTAATCGAGGCGTGACGCCTGATGCTCTTGATTCAGATCTATTCCCTGCAAATGAAATCAAAGAAACGAAAAACACACACACTTCGTGCTTGATTAGAAGTTAGTGATACATAGGCTAAGAATTTTCAAAACACTTGACAATCTTCACATAGTCAAAGCTCGAAGGTAAGAGGTTAAAACCGACCGTATTTAGTGACCTTGACTTTTGTATAAAAAATGCAAAAATGCAAGTGGGATCTTAGGTCAAAAATTGGGGTACAACAGCTGCCCCTATTTAAGTTTCTTCTATCTGGAGATATGAAGATTGGGATCTTCATTTCGACGAGATTGAAGGGACTTAAATATAGAATACACAATTTTTGGCCTTAAGATACCGCGATTATGTTTACAATATGATATGAATGTGATGTTTTGAATTTTATGGGGAATGACGCCATATGAGACAGACTATGCTGGAGAAACCAAACACATTATACAGTAATCCCACAGAGGAAGAGGTTGTAACTCCACTGGGGAAACAAAGTCATAGACTTCAAACGAGAGACTCTTGAATGATTTACATCAGTATTGAGACTGGAAAAGGTAATGATTTACATCAGTACTGTGACTGGAAAAGGTAATGATTTACATCAGTACTGTGACTGGAAAAGGTAATGATTTACATCAGTACTGTGACTGGAAAAGCATATGATTGACATCAGTACTGAGACTGGAAAATGATTGACATCAGCACTGTGGCTGGAAAACAAAATGATTGACATCAGCACTGTGGCTGGAAAATAAAATGATTGACATCAGCACTGTGGCTGGAGATAAACATCTCTGATTTCTGAATTTTACCAAGAACGGTAACACATTTCTTCTTTAACCAAAATATCGCTTGAAAAGGATAAAATAACAAACTTCCCCACGGGACTTTTCCGAAGGGATGCCATTTGCTGAGTAGACATTATTGTTGGGGATACACAAGTTGTTCAAATAAAGAGGCCACCACTTGCTATCTTTCAAAGGTGCCAATAACATACAAGTTGCTCACGAGGAGACCGCCGCTTGCTGTTTTTTCAAAGAATATTAACACACAAGCTGCTCATGAAGAGTCCGCCACTTGCCATCTTCAAAGAATATAAAAGCACACAAGCTGCTCATGAAGAGTCCGCCACTTGCCATCTTCAAAGAATATAAAATCACACAAGCTGCTCATGAAGAGTCCGCCACTTGCCATCTATAAAATCACACAAGCTGCTCATGAAGAGTCCGCCACTTGCCATCTTCAAAGAATATTAAATCACACAAGCTGCTCATGAAGAGTCCGCCACTTGCCATCTTCAAAGAATATTAAAGCACACAAGCTGCTCATGAAGAGTCCGCCACTTGCCATCTTCAAAGAATATTAAAGCACACAAGCTGCTCATGAAGAGTCCGCCACTTGCTGTTTTCTCTAAGGTATCAGTAACATACAAGTTGCTCATGAAGAGACCGCCGCTTGCTGTTTTTTGAAAGTGTTGATAACATACAAGTTGTCCATGAAGAGACTGCCGCTTGCTGTTTCTTTTCAAAAAGTGTTGATAACATACAAGTTGTCCATGAAGAGACTGCCGCTTGCTGTTTCTTTTTAAAATTACCAATAACACAAGTTGCTCATGAAGAGACCGCCGCTTGTTGTTTTT
The DNA here is from genome assembly GCA_948472305.1 of Vicia faba. Classification (NCBI taxonomy): domain Eukaryota; kingdom Viridiplantae; phylum Streptophyta; class Magnoliopsida; order Fabales; family Fabaceae; genus Vicia; species Vicia faba. The sequence continues at coordinate 38,500 of CATIWC010000880.1, read as the reverse complement.
TTTCAAGTTGTTAATAACATAACAAGTTGCCTCGTGAAGAGACTGCCACTTGATGTTTTCTTCAAGGTACCAATAACACACAAGTTGTCTCATGAAGAAACTGCCGCTTGTTGTCTGTCAAGAGTATCCATAACACACAAGTTGTCTCATGAAGAAACTGCCGCTTGTTGTTTGTCAAGAGTATCCATAACACACAAGTTGTCTCATGAAGAAACTGCCGCTTGTTGTCTTTTCAAGGTATCGATAACACACAAGTTGTCTCATGAAGAAACTGCCGCTTGTTGTCTTTTCAAGGTATCGATAACACACAAGTTGTCTCATGAAGAAACTGCCGCTTGTTGTCTTTTCAAGGTATCGATAACACACAAGTTGTCTCATGAAGAAACTGCCACTTGTTGTTTGTCAAGAGTATCCATAATACACAAGTTGTCTCATGAAGAAACTGCCGCTTGTTGTTTGTCCAGAGTATCCATAATACACAAGTTGTCTCATGAAGAAACTGCCGCTTGTTGCTTCCCAAAAAGATACCCATAAAATATCGTGAAGATATTGCCGGAGGTGAGAACCAATAATTTCATCGGGGATGGACAAACTGCTCATGAAGAGACCGCCATTTGTCGTAGAGAAATCAGAAATAATCGAACTGCTTAAACAAAGAGTCAGTCACTTATTGTCATGTCGATATTCCAGAAGAAGGTTGTGATAACACTACTGGGGAATAAAGTTCATCTTCAATGGGGAACCATGAATAAATCCTTCTTGAGGAGACCAAGTATTTGCGTTGCAAAATAAATGCACTCTCCATCTAGGTTTCACAGCCTAGAGAGATCCACAGGATATCGTTCACAAGAGACAAAGCTCAATCCAGGAATAAACTGGAGAGAAAATAGTCAAACAAGACTCCACCCAATGAGGAAACAACTCAAATGGGGATTTATCCTATCCAGAGATGGAAAAGGAAAGCTAAAGCAAGATTCTTCCACAAGAGTTAACTCAGTGGGGAATTAGAAAGAAGACGCACTTTCTGCTTAAGTTGGCACTCTACTTGGCAAGATCAAATATGCTATTTGAATAGACATAACCAAGGTATACGAACTCAAAGATATCAACAAATACAACTGTGCATGCATGATGCAAGTGTGAATGAATAAATGAATGTCATGTATATGCTGACAAAACAGACAGGGGAGATAGACAGAAAATGATAAGACATCACAGTACAACTCGACACTCGGCTAATCTCAACAGGATGGTAACATTACTGGAGATAGAAAACAAAAGCCATCATTGGAGCAAAGTCCTTTTACAAGGCTTAAATCTCTTTGGAGAGGAAGGTATTTTCAGGTAGAAAACCCAAAGTCCAGTCTTCTATTGTCGACAATCCATTGAAAGGATAACAATCGAACAATGCTTCAGTTGGAAAAAGTCATGCTTAGCTGGAGATACTGGGAACACCACCCTCTGATAATGTGTGCAATACATATCACATATCTTGACAAATCTAGATTGCCCCTGGGACCAATTTTGGATGCCCCAAGTTTACTGCTGATAAACTGCATGTTGCACGACAATTCTTGCGAATAACTTCACTTCTAAAACGCCCCAAGCTATATGGTTGATGAGGAGAAATCGTCTCAAGAGGATTTTACAAAAGACCTGGCATTCACCATGCTCTGGTGTCTTCAAACTCTTAGAGGAATTCATCAAATCTCGACGTGATTGCCCCGAATTGACTGTAGTTGGCACAACAAAGTCTTCAACTTTTGCCCCAATAAAGGGTAAACAAGTTGGGAAAGCATTAACTGGGAGAAGCAACATGTTCGTGCTTACGGTCTTCAGGTGACATGCTCCTGGATATGATTTTTTTCTTGACGTGATCCGCCAACTACTCAACATAGTTTCAGGCCTTAAAAGAATAAACTCATCACTGGTTCTTATGTGAGCCTCCTTGATATCAAACAAATGTTTTACAGTTAGAAAAAGTTTACAATGAGAATGAAAATTCTAATGCAATAGTTATGTAAGTCTTGAAGATTTTGAAAGATATCGCACAAATTTTGCGAGTTAAAGCACCATTTATCTTTGTATAGGAAAAACATATGATACCAACATAACTATTTTAGAACATTCATGGGAGTCAGGAACACTATCTCATTGAAGTATGCTTTCAAAATAACCTTGCTTCAATTAGGACTTTTGAAGGTTGTAACGTGGTCTGGTTCATGGTTTTTAGAAAAAAGATTTTAAGGCTCAAAATATTCGGTGCCCACCCATTCTTCATGATGTTCTCCAACCCTATGTTCAGTTAATTCAACATGAGTGTTCATCTTTCAAAAGGATTTTGTGACGATTAAGGAAACGACGAGGTTTTCGGAGTAGAAACCACCCTCATGTCTTCGTGTTTGTAGTCACTAATTTGTTCTTTGCTGAGGACTTTTCTTTGTAGTCCTTTTCTTTGCAATTTTTATTTTCCCTAACTTTTGCCTGAACTAATTCTTTTGAATTGATAGTCCAGCGGGATGCCTTAATTTTGCCTAAGTCACACGTTTTCATGTTTTTTGACTTAGCAGGCTTTTTTCTTTTTTTTTTCTCGATTTTTGACTTTTTGAACAAAATGTGTGACATTAGCTTGTCTTTGCTTGTTGAGAGGATTGTGATTGCCTCGTTTCTTGATGAATGAGGGATAACATTGTGATTCCACATCTTCTGGCTTCATTATACATGAAATATAGCCCTCGTAGTTTCTCTTCAAAAAACATCTTCCTTATGAATTTCGAACACTCAGTCAGATTAACTAAAAACTACCCTGCCCCAGGTTAAAATTCAAGGTTTTTTCGTATAAAAAAGAAACTTCTACTTCAAGGCTCAAAAGGGGTTAGCAAGGGATTATCTTCCTTATATCTCCGGTGTTTAGGGATTTGAAACAATGCCTGTACATCATCAGCAAGATTTTATCCAAAAGCATGCAACCAGAGATTTTGTGTTCTTTAGATCATCATCCTCCCTTCAATCTCTGCCTAGGCAAGAGAATGGGCAACAAGTTGGTATCATAATGCAAAAAGTAATTTAAAATTTGAAAACAAATATGAGTGAAACGAATGAATTTCTTCAAGACAAACATACTCATTGCATTAAGATAATCATCCAGATGCAAACAAGCTCTTACATGCAAACAATGTTTTGATAAACAAGAAAAATTACAAAAAGCAGAAATAAGTTAATGATCGGGGAAGGCTTTCCATCTGGACTTGAATTACCGAAAACCCTTCAAAAATCAAAGTGACCATCAATCGTGTTTACTCTTCGGCACGTGCTTGATTTGAACTTCAAAACCAACGTCCTTGAATGACAAGATACCACTTCTGACCAACTTCTGAACCTCAATCTTCAAAGCAAAGCAACCCTCCAAGTCATGCCCAGGAGCACCTTGATGAAAGGTACAAGTCAAATCAGCTTTGTAGTACCAATGTATCTTCTCAGGAACCTTCGATGGAGGTCGGGTCTGAACCAAATTCCTCTGCATCAGGATAGGGAACAACTCTGTATAGGTAATTAGAATTGGATCAAACTGGGTTTTCCTCTGATTAGGAACTTGCTGATTCTGTCGATGAATAGGAGAAACATGATGATTCTGATGATGATTATTTCTTCCTCTGGTTCTCTTCTTGAAAAAGTTATTATCAAACTTCTTCACACCATTAACTGAGCTACCATCTTCATATGAACATCCCTTTCCGACATCTTCTTCTAGACGCACTCCCATATTCACCTTGTCAGGAAAGTCATTAGGTGCATTAACCAACACCTTCTCATGAGAGAATGATTTTAGAGTTTCAGTGAAGACTTTTATCATCGCTTCGTCCCTCCTAGAAGGATTGACTTGGGCGGCAACCAGTATTTCAACCAAACCAGTTAAGTGCTCCATACTAGCTTTCAAAATAGTCATCTCTCTGCGGAGTTCAGAAACCTCTTGCTTGATATTCTCCATTGTTCTCTTAGCGCGAGTGTTGTACTGGTGAGACCAAAGGAAAAATAAGACTTAAAAAAAAAGACCTTTGAAGGTGAAACAAAAAATGTAGAATGATGTATGATATGCAAAAGAGAGTTTTTATTTGATTTTCAAGGAACTCAAGATATTAAGTTGTAAACATCAAAGTATGAAGATAGAAGACGAATTTTAAATTGGCTCCAAACATTGATCAAGTTATCATCAAGATCAATCATCCATTTTGGTGGATTAGGGTTTTCGCCCTATCAACACCCAAGATCCATTGAGCTTGACGAAACTTGTGATGTTTACAAAGATAGACCTCCAAATTCCTTCAAAGTCAAGTGAAAAGTGTTTTATGGATGCATGAATGCATGGCTATGCAACAATCACAAGCAAGGTCACAAATAAAGTCGAAAGGTTTAACGTCTCGAGCATGGAGTCAAGGTAAGGAACACCCCCAAGGTATGTACTAACGGTTTAATCACACCTGCAGAACAAGGTTCTAAGAGTTCCCGGAGTCTACATTCCTCCTTCGGATATTGCCAACGTCTTGATTACTCAATAATCAGCAATATTCTCAAGAGAAACTCATCCGAGCGTAGCATCGCGTAACAATTACTTCCGGATTACTCCGTTATAATCTCCGCGCTACACCTAAAAGGCCAAGATGGGTTATGGTTCTACGGTTCCCAGCTTCTCTGGCTCCCAGGTCGAAAATAATAATGTCTTCCCGATTACTCGGTAAACAAATATTACGTTCAAAAGGGCCTTCCACTGAGTGGGGGATCTCATGCCTCCTTCTTCGGGATTACTCCCTCAAAGTTAACATGACTATACCGCCCGTCCTATTCCTAAGTGTAACTTAGTCCGGGTATAGGACTTGTCCTTTGTAAATATTATCAACACCCAAATAATCATAATATATACATATAATCAAACAATCAAATAATGATAAAATAGATAAAACAAATTAGGCTTAACCCACTTAGGGATGGACCAGCAAGAGGTCAATCTTTCCCCAGCAGAGTCGCCAATTCTGTAGCGGTGAAAATCGGAGATCAAGCTATTAATTAACTTGACTCACAAAAGCAAGAGTCGCCACCGCGCTTTATTATTTCCAAGGGAAAAGGGAAAAGAGCGAAATAAAACCCTAAAATATGCAATGTATAATAATACTTAAAAGTAATAAAAATACAATACGTTTTTGAAAGAGATCGAGAGTTCGGGGGTTGGTTATACAATGGGAAGGTATTAGCACCCAATGCATCTGCGGTACTCCGCAGGAACCTTTTGAAATATCTGTTTTTGGTTAAAATTGTTTGTTTGATAAAAATGGTTCGTTTGGCTAAAAAATGGGTATGGACGAGATTTTGAAGATGCGACGACCTAGTGTCGAAGTTTTGACTTAAAAAGGTGTGAGTTTTAAAAATGGAGTCTTTTGGGAAAATTATCTTAGGTTTAACAAAATAGTAAACAAACAAAAGATGAATGAGGGTATTCGCACGATTGGATGAGATGTGTTTGATAACATGAAGTCAACAAAGTTAAAACATTTCCCTTGGATTAGAAGCAAACAAATCAGAAAAATAAAACGAACATCACAATATAAGTAATCAAGAATTCGCAAGAAGATAAATTTAAACGAACTGATTAAGAAAAAAAACAATGAAATATTTAATTCTAAAGGACTAAGACGATTAAAAAAAGCAAATGAGAAGGTAACTAGTTATCTAAAGGGGATATGTAAATTACTAAGTTAATTCTAAACAAAAAAGTAAGATTTGTGAAATTTCTGAATTATACCTAAATTGCGTTAAAGCTCTACGATTTATTAAAATTCTAAAATTACTAAATTTAATCTAAGTTGAATTAATTCTTAAAGTTACTAAACCGTGTCTAATATAAACTAAGTTGATTTTAAAGTTACTAAATTAAAGTTCTAATTATTAAATTGAATCTAAACTAAATCAAAGTTCTAACTAAATTCCTTATAAAATTACTAATTAAAATCTACACTAAATTAATAATAAAAGGGGTGTGTAACACAAATTTGAGGGGGGCTTATGATATGAAAATCGGATGGGCTTAAAAGACTAGGATAAGGCCCAAGGCATGAGTAATAAACATAAATAAATAATATTAAAAAAAATTGAAACAACAAGCTAAGTTAGAAACGGGCCGAACCGGGTCAGGCCCAGACCCGTTGCCCTGTGATACGCGAAGTGGGTTAGAAAAAGAAAAGAAAGACCCTAATTGAAAAGTGGAAAACGGCGCTGTGATGTGTTAGGAAGGGAACGGAAAATCGTCGATGCCGGTAACCTCTTGTCTTCTAAAGCTGCCGATCTCGTTCCTCCTCTCGCGGTTCCTTCGATCTCCTCAACCTTGCGCCGCCAGCAATCGTCAACCTGGTAAAACTGCAGAACAGCAATGAGGGAAAAGGGAATAGCTGTGAAGAGAAGGACGTACCTAGGACAAGCTTCGCCGGAATTTGTATCGGCCCCGCCGCGAGGTAAGCTCCTTTGTCCTCTTCTTCGCACTTTCTTGATACCGATGCGTAACTTGGAGCCTCCTGAGTCGTTCCCCTATGATGGTGAAGCGGGATTCATGGCCAGCGGCATTTGATTTCGCTATTCTTCAAACCTATTTTTTTCAATTTATTAGATGTAGGAATTCTGAGGTAAAATTGATGAATGAGATTAGTGGATTCGAATTTAGGAGGTGGTGTTTTGGATTGGATGAAGAGGGTTACGATGTGGAGGCTGGGAGTTGAGGTTAGAACTGTGTGTGGATTTTAGAAGGTTGAAGAAGGTTGCTAGGCGGAGGAAAGGGAACGGGAATGGTTGTTCGTGGTTGATGTTTGGTGATTCCGTTGTTTTACAGCAGGTCCACTCTAATCTTTCTGCCATCTCTTCTTCCAGTTTTCAATGGAATATAAGGACCTCCTAGCGAGACAAACTCCATCTCTGGCTGAAAGAACAAGGATATCAGAACTAGAAACAACGCCAGGACACTCTCTTTCAACAGCTTCTTTGATGATATCAAAGTACCTAAAGTTTCTCAAACCAAAGCTTCTGTCATGTTCTTGCTCAGACAAGCTTCTTTTTGTGGATGTCAGTAACAAAGAAACATCACAACTCTGAACAGCACAGTCATGGAATATGTTTCTGAGCCATGAGCAAGCGGTGTTCTCAAGCTTTGAAATAAAACTGATTTAACGCTGCCAGGAGTAGCTTCATTCAAAGCGGATGCCTTGGTGAGGTCGATGCGTTTGTAGAGAGACCAATCAGATGAACAATCTTGATCTTCGCAACTGTGGTCATGCAAGCACGCCATTTCCGATTACCTCCCAACTTAACCAAGCGCACAGAGCAAGCGATGTTGTTGATTCTTTGCTCTTCGGTTTGGGCTTTATGGTTTGTCGCTATTTGTTGTTATTGAAATGAACAGAGAAAGATGGGACTAAGAGAGAATGGAATAAGAGCCAGGAAGAGGGTCACAAGATAAGGCATTAAGGTGTGGTGGTAGTGGTGATGGAAGGAGGTGATGGGATACTGTTCTCTTTGTGTTTGTATTTTTCGTTTTTTACAGCAGGTCCTCCTCTGAAGTTTTTGTTCTAAACTTGGAGGTTTATTAAAAATTTTCACAGTTTTTACTTTGTTTTCCCCCCTTCAGCATGAAATCTTTTGGAGGGAAAATGTGTGGGTCTTGGACAAATTGATATGCTGATTTTTCCCTTTCTGATGCAGGATTTACATCCTCTATTTTTGTGAAATTTTATACTGCTTTTGGACAGGTTTTTGGCATTATTTGTGCAGAATTTTGACTTGTTTTTGGACAGGTTTGACAGGATTTGGGGCAGCATTGCAGTAGCATGTTTTTGGACTGATATGCATACAGTATGGATAATTTTTGAAGCAAGGTTTGGACTGTTTTGAAGTGTTTGTAGCAGCTGATTTATGGACAACATTGGTACAAGTTATGGAGCAATTTGATGCATCATGAAGCAAGGAAAATGGGCTTGAAAGTAATAGCATAGACTTAGACTTGGTATTTTGAAAATTGATGAAGGATAGCTTAAAATAGGCTTTAGGATTTACAATGTTTTTTTCATGTGATTTTGTGGCTATAATATTTGTAATGAAATTTGAAATTTGTAACAAGTCTTGAATTTGTATGTAACTTTAAATATTTCATTTGAGTTTGGAATGGATTTGTCTTGAGATTTTTGCAAACTTGATATATGCCTAAAAATTAGCATGATGCATTCTCCACTTTTGAACTAGACATGACAAATATCCTTGAATCAATGATCTTGAAATTTTCTTTAAAGTTTGTATCAAATTCTTGAATTGAATAAGAACTTTTCCTTAGAAATAGTCCTTGTAGAATTGATGGACTTAGATTCCTTGAATGGTCTTTTTTACCTTGAAATGCATTCCAAATAAAACACCTAAACCTTTTACCATGAACCGAATCTTGATGAACAAACAAAGAAACTTGATCTAAATCCAATTTTAATTCATTAATTACTAATGCTCGAATACAAGCAACTTGTATTATAGCAATATATAATCAATGAATCCTCAAACTCAACATCTTGCCTTTACCCTTGACTTAGTGGAGAACAATCTCAATACAAAATCAATTCTAAGCCTAAAATGTTCAAGCGAACTCATGGCCTTCCAAACGCATTCGGATGTAGATCCTTGAAGCAATCTCGTAGACGACATCATTTGTGACATGTTGCAAAAAGAACCATCCCGAAATGATGAAAATCGAAATAGTTACAATCCTTGAAAGTCGAGTAGTTGTTACTTGAGATTAGGCCACATTCATCAAAGTGACCTCTAAGTATCCGAACTTTTGATGATCCTCCGCACCTAATCAGACCTTGACTGGTAAAGAGGGGTTAGAGATGACGTCAAAGAAAATTGTACGCAAAAGTAACCATTCAAAAATGTTGAATAATGAAAAGTTACGATCGTTTGAACTTGAATGTGCAAGCGTTGACTTTTGGACAAAGTGCTTTGAATTGACCTACACACTTGATCTTTCTTCGCATTCCAAAGCATCTTGATGCACATGTGAACCAGTGATGATGAAATCTTGTTCGTGCTCTGAGGAAGTTGTGGAGAAGCTTGAGACCACTTTTTGAACAGAGCGTGGAAATAATCACACAATTGCCCTGATGAATCAGTCTTCAAGAATCAACGATCAATTGTACTTCCGGATTGAGAGATTCCGAACCCTAATCGAGGCGTGACGCCTGATGCTCTTGATTCAGATCTATTCCCTGCAAATGAAATCAAAGAAACGAAAAACACACACACTTCGTGCTTGATTAGAAGTTAGTGATACATAGGCTAAGAATTTTCAAAACACTTGACAATCTTCACATAGTCAAAGCTCGAAGGTAAGAGGTTAAAACCGACCGTATTTAGTGACCTTGACTTTTGTATAAAAAATGCAAAAATGCAAGTGGGATCTTAGGTCAAAAATTGGGGTACAACAGCTATTACAAATAAGTATCCGGAAATGGGGGTACAAATATTTACAAATGGGGATGAGACTTATTAGGAGAGTAGTGTCCAAATAAATTTACAACCAAATCGAATCGCATTCTCAATGTAAAATGTAGCAATATATAAGAATCAAAGAGAAATAAAATGTGTATGTGATTTATTTACAAGTGATAAAGATGTTAACTTAATGCAAATTTAAGTATTTATTTTTGGGTTTTTGTTAATTATGTACAAACAAAAGTTTCAAAGAAAAGAAAAATGTTTTAAGTTAAAGAAAATTATTATTTGTATTTTAGTTTCTATACAAAAGTTTTAATTAAAGAAAAGAGAAATGTTTTAAGTTTAAGAAAAATTTATGTATTTATATATAAACAAATGTTTAATAAAAAAAATCTATTTTTAGGTATTTATTGATATCTTATATACAAGGATTTTATTTAACTCAAAATAAAATATTATTATGTATTTTTAATTATACTAATAAAAAAGTAATTTAAGAAAAATTTAAATAAAAAAGAGTTTAACGTATTATTTTATTTACAAACAAAAATGAAATATATTAGTTTAAATTATAAAAAGAAAAATAAAATGATAAGTAAAAAAAAAGATGTTAGTTTATGTACAAAACAAAAAAAGGAATGGGCTTTAGTGTTAGTAAGAGAGGCAGGCCCAAGCGAACAGTTTTAAGCAAAAAGGGGGGGGGGGTATGCACGTTGGAATTCTGATGGGCTTAGGCGTTTATGGGGGCGAACCGGCCCAAGGTTTTTGACACATTTGTTTGTTAGGGTTTGAGAAATTTGTTCAGAACTAAGGGTTATGGGCTAGAGCGGTGCTCATCTTCTTCTCCATCCTCTTCACTTTCTCAAGCCAAGCATGGCCTATTGATGCTCCTCCAACCTTAGGATACCAGGCGCCGCCTCTACTTCCTCCTCTCCATGGTCACGCAGGCGGTGGTTATACAAGGGTATAATTTCTGTCTTATTAGGGTTTCGAGCTTTGCATGCTTTTAACTTTTTCATGTATTGATTTTTATTATTTGGTGTTATTTGTTTCTGTTTGAGGTGCGTGAGAAGGAAGAGGATGATACCTTTTTTTTTGAGATGGAGGAATGGACTGGAGGCGCCTAGGGTGGCCGGAGACGGAGGGAGCAGTGATGCTAGCTTGCTCTGGTATTCCTGGTACTCGTATTTGCTTTTTGTTAGGTTTTGTGATGAAACGTCTGAAAACCCTAGCTTCTAGTTCTCTCTTCTGCTTATTTGCTTGCTTTCTTGCTCCTTTCAATGATGATTATTTGAGATGCCTGTTCACTCGCTTGCTCCTTTCTTGGCTTGCTTCTGTATGATTATTTGATGATGTTGTGTTTCGAACCTCTGAATGGCTTGCTTCAGTTTGCCTCTGATTATGATATCTGAGTTTGCTTTTGATATTGTTTCACTTCTGAATAGCTTTTCGTCTGAGCTTGATAGTATTGATTCTGAGTTGCTTGATGTACTAACCTAGGATGAAGTTGCTCTGAGGGTGTTCTTGAATGATTGCTAGATGAAGGCTTCAAGGTTTGTGGTTCTGCAGGTGAAGGCTTTCAAGGTTTATCAGTTGGCTTGTTTGTGTTCTTGGTTCTTTTACAGGCTGTGAGTTCTTGCTTCTATATTTGAAACAGGTTAGCAGGTTTCAGGCTTGGTTACAGGCTTGAAGTTTTAGGCTTCTGGTTGTTTGAAGTTTGTTTCTGGTATAGGCTGTAACAGGTTTTGGCTTGTGTTTACTGAGTTGAAACAGGTTAGCAGGTTTTGAGGTGTTTGAATAGGTTTGCAAGTTACAGGCTTGGTGTGAATACAGTTTGAGAGGCTAGCTTTAAGCAGGCTTGAAGTTGTTGTTTTATGACAGTTTGTGTTATTTCTGCCTTTTTGTTTTAGATTGCAGATTGGGAGCTTGTGTGTATCCTTTGTGATATTCTGCCTTCTTTTCACTGTGTTAAGATATGTTTGTTTTATATCTTTTCAGCCTAAGCTTGTAAGCCTCTCTACTTCTACTCTCTCTCTCTCTCTCTCTCTCTCTCTCTCTCTCTCTCTCTCTCTCTCTCTCTCTCTCTCTCTCTCTACAGATTAAAAAGCATTTTTATATTGCTTAAAACTGTCTTTTTTCTGAAAAAGTAACTGGCTTTAAAAATGATGATTTTGAATGTTGCTTGCACTGTGGTCTTTCCTTTGCATACTTTCCAGATTTCCTGCATATTGTGTACTTCTTGATATCTTTTGGACAGCCTTTTGATAGCTTTTGACAGTTTCAGTTTGCTTAGTCTGAAACTTGTGACTTGTTTTGCTATGTGCAGTTCAGTTTGGACTTTGGTTTGGATTTGTTTCTTTGATAGCTTGTTTGCCAATGCAGCTTGTTTGCCCATTTTCAATTGATTTGCCTCTTTGGTTGAAAATTTGAAATTAGGCAGCCTGTTTGACAAATTTTGAATTTGTGCAATATTGTAACTTTGTGCATTTCATATTTTATTTGCAAGCATATTTCTATCCCTCTTTGTGAACCAAGAATTTCTTGTGATTTGCAGAGAGGGTGGACAACTGATTCCGGCCAGTCACTTTTAATGATGATTTTTAAATTAACTGTCTGCCTTTGATTATTTCATCTGCATTTGACTTCTTTCTTTTTCTTTTTGCAGGTAAAAATTAATTTAGCAATGGGGAGCGTGAGTAGAAGATGAAGATTTAGAAAACTTAGGATATATCTTTATTTTACCTTTAATCATTGTAACAATATTAATATAAACAACTGTAAATAAATTCAGTGTTCCAATAATAATTTGTAACAAACAATTAAAGATGAATAAAAATCCTTCTTTGCCAGTTAATTCTTTTTTCAATTCACTGTCCATTTAATTATTTAAGTTTCTTAAATTAAAATAACTGGAAGTAAATCCCAACTATTCTAACTTAGAATAAATAAACAATTAATAAACACTGTGGTCTTGTCACTTAGCATTAATTAATAATAAACCCGGCGTTTCAAATAGCCATAAGCATTGCACAGTCAAATCAAACAAACATCCATATTCCTTTGCCTTTACTGATTAAACCAAACACTGTAAGTTCTCAATTCAAATGCCTCAGCTCATATCCCAGAATAAATTGAAAAGAACTGTAGAATTAATTCATTCTGAGAATGCGCGCACAAAACCCTGATTCTTGATTTAATGTCGAAGAAGCGCCTGCCTGATCAAACCATGAGCCCAAACTCAAACAAACCCTAATAATCTGCTTGAACTGTTCCAGAGCCATGAAAACCCTAATTTGGATAGACTGATAAGAAAAAGTCTGTTTGACTGATTCTTACGCCAATATGAAAAGTCAGGGAAAACCCGAAGCTGTGATTTCTTGTGGAAAAATAGGAGGGCAAATTTTGGGGTACAACATAAAGCATTAAAACTATAAATCAAAGATAAGCATGAATTTTATTGGCCCTAATCTGAACCCTAAAAATCTCCGAAATTCCAATCTCAAAATTCTCTAAGCTCAAACAAAATTAATGAAAACTATGAACATGGTTAGCTTTAGGGCAATGATATCTACATGTTTTGTTCATAAATTAAATCATTAATGATGCTTGTATGAAGAGTTCAAAGTTAAGAAAACTTACCTCAAAACTGGAAATCGTGTTTTGAGTTTGAGCTTGTTTCAAGTGATGGTGATGATCAGGTTAGCTTTCTTGAGGTCCCAGGAAGCTAATGCAATGATTAGCTTGAGCAATCGATGGCTGAAATGGTCTAGAGAAGTCAATGTGTAGAGCTCTATTTTTGAAAATGGAGGATGGCGTTAATGGTGTTACAGTTCTGTAACAGGGTGTGGGATCAATTTTATATGATGTTTAGAAGCTTTAGAAACCAAAAGGCTAAGAAACGCACGAGTAGATTATGAGTTTCAAGTTTTTGGTCAGTTTGTGTGAAAATGGAAGTATGAGATGTGTTTCTGAGTTCTAGGTCGTTTCAGGGCATGAGCATTCGTGTGTTTGTGGTCCAAGGTTTGTGTATGTATAAACAAAAGTCTTTGAGAGCTTTGGACAATCAGAAGTACAAGTCCTTAGCTTTTGGCTAGGTTACTTGATTTTGAAGAAAAGAGGGAAACATGTTTCAAGAGGAGGTACAAGCACGGGATGGGTGATTGTAAGTGTCTAAGCCATTTCTCATGAGTTATATGACTTGTTTGATCAGAAGATAACAAGTGCAAGGCTCAAGAAAAAGTTTTGTACAAAAAGTCACTTTATCAAAATGGCAATGTAACCTTTCTTCCAAAAATGGATATAAAGCATGTACATGCATTGAATGCTTGAAGTGAGACCTCTAACAACTGTGTAAACCATAAATTATGGAGTGCCTAATAAGTTTGAGGACTGCAAAGTAGAGTTTATGCAGAATAGTTTGAATTTTGAATTTGGTTCATCACAAAATGCCTTGTAAATTAAGTAACAAAATCCTAACTTCATCTCTTCGATTCTCCTTACTTAAGAATGATCTCAAGGAGTTCTTAGATATTTTGGAAAGCTTGTAATGTTATCTAAAACCCATCATTGAATTGCTTTTGAAGATTCCCCTTGGAACTATATGAAAAAGTGCCATGAAGTTGGGTCAAAATCCTGACCAAATTAGGGCAAAATTTCACTAAATGTTTTGTTTCATGACCACATGTTCATAAAATTATAACTTTAGATCCAATCACTTTTGGAAGGAGTTGTGTAAATCAAAGCTGTAGATTTCATGGAGATCTACAACTTTCATGTTGGAAGTTTCTCTTGAATCATCTTTCATCATGGTGAAAATTTTGCTCAAAGTTATGAAAAAACATGAAATTTCCAACACTTAGAAAAATTTCGAAGTTTAGAAATTTTGACTTTTCAAATTGAAATCTTGAATTTTTGATTTCTTGATGAATAAGTTTCATATTTTTACATGTTTTGATGAATTGTGATCTTTGGCACTTGAATTTGACCAAAAAGTCAAAGTTTGACTTTTCAGTATACAGTTGACTTTTGATCAGTTGACTGAAAAATTCATCTGTCAATCCAATGGACTTGCAATGTTTTGAGCCATGGCATTAGGTCAAAATGATGCAATTGGACTCTTGAGGTCATGCCTTAAACCAATTGATCATTTGCTAGGTCAAAAATCAAAAATTGCCCTTTCCCAGTTCAAACCCTAATTTTGACCATTTTGCCCTTTTGAATTGAGGAGCCTGTTGTCGAGGTTGTTGCTGAAACTGTTGTTGTTGAATTAGAGAGGCTTGATTGGTTGAATCTATAATTTTTGGGAGGATAGTAGGAGTGACTGCTGCAACGTGTGAATATCCTCTTCTCGGCCTTCCAGGAAAAATTACACTAACATCTTATTCCCTCCTCTTGGCGAAGACACTCCCAAATTTCTTAACACCACTAGATGTACCACCTTTCTTGACTATACACCCTTCACGAATTCCCTATTCAATTCGCATGCCCATGTTCACCTTCTCAGTGAAGTCTCTAGGCGCACTTATGATCATTCTCTCATAGTAGAAGGAACCTAATGTCTTTAGACAAATCTTCGTCATTTATTTTTCTTCGAGGGGAGGGTAGATTTGAGCGGAAATCTCACACCACCTTTGGGAATACTATTTAAAATATTCTCTATCCTTTTGGGACATAGCTCGGAGTTGATCTCGGTCCGGGGCCATGTCAAAATTATACTTGTATTGACGAACAAAAGCTTCACTGAGGTCATTGAAGTTGCGGATTCGGGTGCTATCCAAACCCACATACCTTTTCAGGGAGGCACCAGTGAAGTTGTCCTGGAAGTAGTGAATTAATATCTTGTGATCATCAAAATAGGTGGACATCTTCCTCACATACATGGTCAAGTGACTTTGCGGACATGAGTCACCTTTGTATTTTTCAAAGTCTGGCACTTTAAACTTAGCTGGAATTTTCACATTTGGGACCAAAAACAAGTCATGAGAATTTTTCCCGAACAAGTCTTTCCCTCTAAGTGCTCTAATTTCCCTCTGCATTTCTTGGAATTGGTCTTGGAATTCCTCCATTCTATCGAAGATGCCTAAACTTTCAGCAGATTCAGCATGATAAATGGGTTCATTTGTATATGGAATAGTGTGAAGCATGGGAGAAACAATAGTCATTACAGGCTGAGGGAAAGATACCATAGGTTGGATCATAGGTTACACAATAGTCATCTCAGGTTGAGGAAAAGATACAATAGGTTGAATCATGGGTTGCACAGTAGAGTGGTACCCTTCTTGCATGAAATTGTAAGGCATACCCCATGAAAACCTTTTGGCATTTGATGTTGCGGAGGGTTGACCTGAGCCAAAGAGGATGGAGTAGTGACAATCTTGGAAACTATAGTAGTTTGAGCTTGAGCTTCAGTGGCTGAAGTCGATGGCTTATTCTGAGCAGCCATCAAGCTTTCCACAAAAGCGGTTATGATACGGTGGGATAACTGACTTGAGGGTTTTGCATTTTATCGCAAATGTTGCAGTTAGCAAGAGTCGCCACCAACTTTTCTTTTATCCAAAAGGAAAGGTGAAAAAGCACAAGAAAGACCTTTGAGATTGTTTCTTGAGTTCGGGGGGTAGATTATGAAAAGGGAAGGTATTAGCACCCTTTTCATCCATGGTTTTCCATGGGATCTTAGTTACTTGCTAGATCACTTGCTAGATCACTTGCTTTTTGTTTGAATTGTGTTTGGTGTGATTTTTGAAAGTATTTTGTAAAGAGGCCATTGTTTAGGAAATCTTTGTAATGATTCTTGTTTGTAAGAATGTATACAAAGATGTTTGATCTTTTGAAAATGTTTTCAAGTTTGTAAGATGTTTAAAAGTGTAGGTGTTTGTTTTGAAAATAGAAAGGATGTTTGTTTGAAATGGAGCAAGTAATTAGGAGCATTCTACCTACTCAAAAGTCTTGCTTGTTCATTTTCTTTTCCTTTGACATTGTTATCTTACCATTGATTTGGTAAGTAACCCTATCTTTGGATGTAAACGGGACAGGCGTGGGTCATCGTATAACCATAATTAGTAATGTTTCAAGGTATCTTAGCATTTTTTTAGGGACTAAGATCATTTGAAAGGTAACTTAGAGATAGCGTCATCAAGGGACTATAATCTTGTATTTGCTTATTTTTGCTAAGATACCTTACATGCATAATATGACCATTTTGTATTAGGCAACCAAGTGGAATAACCCTAGGAGTGCTTGTGTGCAAGTGTATTGTTTTCATGCTTGTTTTTGTTTTGAATTAGGGTTTTCTAAGTATTGGTTTTAGTCTTTCCATACAAACCCTAATTACTAGCATTTGTATATAAAAGCGATAAATTGCGGAATTTAAAGTTACTACGCTATTACAACATTTATGGGAGGGGGTGTACAAATTGAATGGGGATTGCAAGAATGTAAACCTAGTTAGTCTATTACAACCATATTGAATTGGTATCAATGTTCAAGGAAATTAAATGAATACAATGTACAAAATGAAATAAATATACAAGAAATGTAATTGTTAAGGAAATAGATATTTTTTGGATTTTTTTATGAGAAAAGGGGTTTTGTCTTAATATAATTAATTAAATAAAATAATTAATTAAACTTAAAAGTAAACCTAATTCACTAAGAAAAGAAATTAATAAAACCCTAACTCATTAATTAATTAAAGAAAATAAGTTTAGAAAAAAGTATTTTTTTGGTATTTTTGTCTTGAAAATATTTATAGTATTATAAAATATTTTTGGCCTTTTTTATATTAAAATAAATATATTCTAATTGGTGTAAAAGAAAATAAATAATAACCTAGTTTTAAATTAAATTACAAGACTAGTTAGTAAAAATAATTAAAGTATAGTTAAATAAAATACTTTTTGTGAGAAAAATAAAATAAACTAATTTAAAATGAAAATCTATTTTTTTTTTGTATTTTTTATGATTCTTTTAATATTAGAAAATATATTAAGAAAATAAATAAAATAAAAATAAGAAAATAAAATAAATTGGGCCAGGGGTGCAAACAACCTGCAAGGGGGTTAGTAAGGAAAAAAAACACCAAGAGCCCAACAAGGCCCATCGCCTGCCAAAAAAACAAAATCAGAAAGCAAAAATGTGAAAAAATTAAAAGGGTACCACTGGGGCTCGAAACCAGGTCCCAAAGGTTATAGGCGCGCGCTTTTACCACTAGGGTGGCTATACATCCGTTAACATAAGCAAATCAATAAATATATGATACTAAACGCGCCCTGATGACTTCATCTTCAACCTTCAGCCATACCAACTGTAACTTGCTCATTTCTCGTCAAAAATGAAAATTGTAAACATGAAACTTGTAGCAAATTTCCTCACGGTTTCAAAAATGTAAAGCATTTAAACTATAGATCAAAGATAAGCATAATTTTATTGGCCCTAATCTGAATCCTAAAAATATCAGAAATTCCAATCTCAAAATTCTCTAAGCTCAAACAAAATTAATGAAAACTATGAACATGGTTAGCTTTAGGGAAATGATATCTACATGTTTTGTTCACAAATAAATCATTAATGATGCTTGTATGAAGAGTTCAAAGTTAAGAAAACTTACCTCAAAACTGGAAATCGTGTTTTGAGTTTGAGCTTGTTTCAAGTGATGACCAGGTTAGCTTCCTTGAGGTCCCAAGAAGCTAATGCAATGATTAGCTTGAGCAATCGATGGCTGAAATGGTCTAGAGAAGTTAATGTGTAGAGCTCTATTTTTGAAAATGGAGGATGGTGTTAATGGTGTTACAGTTCTGTAACAGGGTGTGAGATCAATTCTATATGATGTTTAGAAGCTTTAGAAATCAAAAGGCCAAGAAACGCATGAGTAGATTATGAGTTTCAAGTTTTTGGTCAGTTTGTGTGAAAATGGAAGTATGAGATGTGTTTCTGAGTTCTAGGTCTTTTCAGGGCATGAGCATTCGTGTGTTTGTGGCCCAAGGTTTGTGTATGTATAAACAAAAGTGTTTGAGAGCTTTGGACAATCAGAAGTACAAGTCCTTAGCTTTTGGCTAGGTTACTTGATTTTGAAATAAAGAGGGAAACAGGTTTCAAGAGGAGGTACAAGCATGGGATGGGTGATTGTAAGTGTCTAAGCCATTTCTCATGAGTTATAGGACTTGTTTGATCAGAATATAACAAGTGCAAGGCTCGAGAAAAAGTTTTGTACAAAAAGTCACTTTATCAAAATGGCAATGTAACCTTTCTTCCAAAAATGGATATAAAGCATGTCCATGCATTGAATGCTTGAAGTGAGACCTCTAACAGCTGTGTAAACCATTAATTATGGAGTTCCTAACAAGTTTGAGGCATGCAAAGTAGAGTTTATGCAACATAGTTTGAATTTTGAATTTGGTTCATCACAAAATGCCTTGTAAATTAAGTGACAAAATCCTAACTTTATCTCTTTGATTCTCCCTACTTAAGAATGAGCTCAAGGAGTTCTTGGATATTTTGTAAAGCTTGTAATGTTATCTAAAACCCATCTTTGAATTGCTTTTGAAGATTCCCCTTGGAACTATATGAAAAAGTGCCATAAAGTTGGGTCAAAATCCTAACCAAATTAGGGTAAAATTTCACTAAGTGTTTTGTTTCTTGACCACATGTTCATAAAATTATAACTTGAGATCCACTCACTTTTGGAAGGAGTTGTGTAAAGCAAAGTTGTATATTTCATGGAGATCTACAACTTTCATGTTAGAAGTTTCTCTTGAATCATCTTGCATCATGGTAAAATTGTTTCTCAAAGTTATGAAAAAACATGAAATTTCCAACACTTAGAAAATTTCTAAGTTTAGAAATTTTGACTTTTCAAATTGAAATCTTGAATTTTTGATTTCTTGATGAATAAGTTTCATAATTTTACATGTTTTGATGAATTGTGATCTTTGGCACTTGAATTTGACCAAAAAGTCAAAGTTTGACTTTTCAGTATACAGTTGACTGAAAAATTCATCTGTCAATCCAATGGACTTGCAATGTTTTGAGCCATGGAATTAGGTCAAAATGATGCAATTGGACTCTTGAGGTCATGCCTTAAACCAATTGATCATTTGCTAAGTCAAAAATAAAAAATTGCCCTTTCCCAATCAAAACCCTAATTTTGACCATTTTGCCCTTTTGAATTGAGGAGCCTGTTGTCGAGGTTGTTACTGAAACTGTCATTGTTGAATTAGATAGGCTTGATTGGTTGGAGATATCATTGTTTGGAGGATAGTAGGAGTGACTTCTGCAACGTGTGAATATCCTCTTCTCGGCCTTCCAGGAAAAATTACACTGACATCTTGTTCCCTCCTTTTGGGGAAGACACTCCCAAATTTCTTAACACCACTAGATGTACCACCTTTCTTGACTAGACGCCCTTCAAGAATTCCCTCTTCAAGTCGCATGCCCATGTTCACCATATCAGTGAAGTATCTAGGCGCACTTATGATCATTCTCTCATAGTAGAAGGAACCTAATGTCTTTAGACAAATCTTCGTCATTTATTTTTCTTCGAGGGGAGGGTAGATTTGAGCGGAAATCTCACACCACCTTTGGGAATACTATTTAAAATATTCTCTATCCTTTTGGGACATAGCTCGGAGTTGATCTCGGTCCGCGACCATGTCAAAATTATACTTGTATGGACGAACAAAAGCTTCACTGAGGTCATTGAAGTTGCGGATTCGGGTGCTATCCAAAACCACGTACCTTTTCAGGGAGGCACCAGTGAAGTTGTCCTGGAAGTAGTGAATTAATAGCTTGTGATCATCAAAATAGGTGGACATCTTCCTCACATACATGGTCAAGTGACTTTGCGTACATGAGTCACCTTTATATTTTTCAAAGTCTGGCACTTTAAACTTAGCTGGAATTTTCACGTTTGGGACCAAAAACAAGTCATGAGCATTTTTCCCGAACAAGTCTTTCCCTTTAAGTGCTCTAATTTACCTCTACATTTCTTGGAATTGGTCTTGGAATTCCTCCATTCTATCGAAGATGCCTAAACTTTCAGCAGGTTCAGCATGATAAATGGGTTCATTTGTATATGGAATAGTGTGAACCATGGGAGCAATAATAGTCATTACAGGCTGAGGGAAAGATACAATAGGTTGGATCATAGGTTGCACAGTAGTCATCTCAGGTTGAGGAAAAGATACAATAGGTTGAATCATGGGTTGCACAGTAGAGTGGTACCCTATGGCATGAAATTGTAAGGCATACCCCATGAAAACCTTTCGGCATTTGATGTCGCGGAGGGTTGACCTGAGCCAAAGAGGCTGGAGTAGTGACGATCTTGGAAACCATAGTAGTTTGAGCTTGAGCTTCAGTGGCCGAAGTCGATGGCTTATTCTGAGTAGCCATCAAGCTTTCCACCAAAGCAGTTGTGATACGGTGGGAGAACTGACTTGAGGGTTTTGCGTTTTATCGCAAATGTTGCAGTTAGCAAGAGTCGCCACCAACTTTTCTTTTATCCAAAAGGAAAGGTGAAAAAGCACAAGAAATTCCTTTAAGATTGTTTCTTGAGTTCGGGGGGTGGATTATGAAAAGGGAAGGTATTAGCACCCTTTTCATCCATGGTTTTCCATGGGATCTTAGTTACTTGCTAGATCACTTGCTTTTTGTTTGAATTGTGTTTGGTGTGATTTTTGAAAGTATTTTGTAAAGAGGCTATTGTTTAGGAAATCTTTGTAATGATTCTTGTTTGTAAGAATGTATACAAAGATGTTTGATCTTTTGAAAATATTTGCAAGTTTGTAAGATGTTTGAAAGTGTAGGTGTTTGTTTTGAAAATAGAAAGGATGTTTGTTTGAAATGGAGCAAGTAATTAGGAGCATTCTACCTACTCAAAAGTCTTTCTTGTTCATTTTCTTTTCCTTTGACATTGTTATCTTACCATTGATTTGGTAAGTAACCCTATCTTTGGATGTAAACGGGACGAGCGTGGGTCATCGTATAACCATAATTAGCAAATATTGAAAGGTATCTTAGCATTCTTTTTTAGGGACTAAGATCATTTGAAAGGCAACTTAGATAGCGTCATCGAGGGACTATGATCTTGTATTTGCTTGTTTTTGCTAAGATACCTTACATGCACAATATGGCTATTTTGTATAAGGCAACCAAGTGGAATAACCCTAGGAGTGCTTGTGTGCAAGTGTATTGTTTTCATGCTTGTTTTTGTTTTGAATTAGGGTTTTCTAAGTATTGGTTTTAGTCTTTCCATACAAACCCTAATTACTAGCATTTGTATATAAAAGCGATAAATTGCGGAATTTAAAGTTACTACGCTATTACAACATTTGCGGGAGGCGGGTGTACAAATTGAATGGGGATTGCAAGAATGTAAACCTAGTTAGTCTATTACAACCATATTGAATTGGTATCAATGTTCAAGGAAATTAAATGAATACAATGTACAAAATGAAATAAATATACAAGAAATGTAATTATTAAGGAAATAGATATTTTTTGGATTTTTTTATGAGAAAAGGGGTTTTGTCTTAATATAATTAATTAAATAAAATAATTAATTAAACTTAAAAGTAAACCTAATTCACTAAGAAAATAAATTAATAAAACCCTAACTCATTAATTAATTAAAGAAAATAAGTTTAGAAAAAAGTATTTTTTTGGTATTTTTGTCTTGAAAATATTTATAGTATTATAAAATATTTTTGGTCTTTTTTATATTAAAATAAATATATTCTAATTGGTGTAAAAGAAAATAAATAATAACCTAGTTTTAAATTAAATTTACAATACTAGTTAGTAAAAATAAATAAAGTATAGTTAAATAAAATACTTTTTATGAGAAAAATAAAATAAACTAATTTAAAATGAAAATCTATTTTTTTTGTATTTTTTATGATTCTTTTAATATTAGAAAATATATTAAGAAAATAAATAAAATAAAAATAAGAAAATAAAATAAACTGGGCCAGGGGTGCAAACAACCGCAAGGGGGTTAGTAAGCAAAAACAAAAACACCAAGAGCCCAACAAGGCCCAGCGCCTGCCAAAAAAACAAAATCAGAAAGCAAAAATGTGAAAAAATTAAAAGGGTACCAATGAGGCTCAAACCCAGGTCCCAAAGGTTACAGGCGCGCGCTTCTACCACTAGGGTGGCTATACATCCGTTAACATAAGCAAATCAATAAATATATGATACAAAACGCGCCCTGATGACTTCATCTTCAACCTTCAGCCAGACCAACTGTAACTTGCTCATTTCTCATCAAAAATAAAAATTGTAAACATGAAACTTGTAGCAAATTTAATCACGGTTTCAAAAATGTAAAGCATTAAAACTATAGATCAAAGATAAGCATGAATTTTATTGGCCCTAATATGAACCCTAAAAATCTCAGAAATTCCAATCTCAAAATTCTCTAAGCTCAAACAAAATTAATGAAAACTATGAACATGGTTAGCTTTAGGGCAATGATAACTACATGTTTTATTCACAAATAAATCATTAATGATGCTTGTATGAAGAGTTCAAAGTTAAGAAAACTTACCTCAAAACTGGAAATCGTGTTTTGAGTTTGAGCTTGTTTCAAGTGATGGTGATGATCAGGTTAGCTTCCTTGAGGTCCCAGGAAGCTAATGCAATGATTAGCTTGAGCAATCGATGGCTGAAATGGTCTAGAGAAGTCAATGTGTAGAGCTCTATTTTTGAAAATGGAGGATGGTGTTAATGGTGTTACAGTTTTGTAATAGGGTGTGAGATCAATTCTATATGATGTTTAGAAGCTTTAGAAATCAAAAGGCCAAGAAACGCACGAGTAGATTATGAGTTTCAAGTTTTTGGTCAGTTTGTGTGAAAATGGAAGTATGAGATGTGTTTCTGAGTTCTAGGTTTTTTCAGGGCATGAGCATTCGTGTGTTTGTGGTCCAAGGTTTGTGTATGTATAAACAAAAGTGTTTGAGAGCTTTGGACAATCAGAAGTACAAGTCCTTAGCTTTTGGCTAGGTTACTTGATTTTGAAGAAAAGAGGGAAACATGTTTCAAGAGGAGGTACAAGCATGGGATGGGTGATTGTAAGTGTCTAAGACATTTCTCATGAGTTATAGGACTTGTTTGATCAGAAGAGAACAAGTGCAAGGCTCAAGAACAAGTTTTGTACAAAAAGTCACTTTATCAAAATGGCAATGTAACCTTTCTTCCAAAAATGGATATAAAGCATGTCCATGCATTGAATGCTTGAAGTGAGACCTCTAACAGCTGTGTAAACCATTAATTATGGAGTGCCTAACAAGTTTGAGGCCTGCAAAGTAGAGTTTATGCAGCATAGTTTGAATTTTGAATTTGGTTCATCACAAAATGCCTTGTAAATTAAGTGACAAAATCCTAACTTCATCTCTTTGATTCTCCCTACTTAGGAATGATCTCAAGAAGTTCTTGGATATTTTGGAAATATTGTAATGTTATCTACAACCTATCTTTGAATTGCTTTTGAAGATTCCCCTTGGAACTATATGAAAAAGTGCCATGAAGTCGGGTCAAAATCCTGACCAAATTAGGGCAAAATTTCACTAAGTGTTTTGTTTCATGACCACATGTTCATAAAATTATAAATTGAGATCCAATCACTTTTGGAAGGAGTTGTGTAAATAAAAGTTGTAGATTTCATGGAGATCTACAACTTTCATGTTGGAAGTTTCTCTTGAATCATCTTGCATCATGGTGACAATTTTGCTCAAAGTTATGAAAAAACATGAAATTTCCAACACTTAAAAAAATTTCTAAGTTTAGAAATTTTGACTTTTCAAAATGAAATCTTGAATTTTTGATTTCTTGATGAATAAGTTTCATATTTTTATATGTTTTGATGAATTGTGATCTTTGGCACTTGAATTTGACCAAAAAGTCAAAGTTTGACTCTTCAGTATACAGTTGACTTTTGATCAGTTGACTGCAAAATTAATTTGTCAATCCAATGGACTTGCAATGTTTTGAGCCATGGCATTAGGTCAAAATGATGCAATTGGACTCTTGAGATCATGCCTTAAACCAATTGATCATTTGCTAGGTCAAAAATCAGAAATTTCCTATTCCGAGTCAAAACCCTAATTTTGACCATTTTGCCCTTTTGAATTGAGGAGCCTGTTGTCGAGGTTGTTGCTGAAAATGTTGTTGTTGAATTAGAGAGGCTTGATTGGTTGGAGCTATCATTGTTGGGAGGATAGTAGGATTGACTGCTGCAACGTGTGAATATCCTCTTCTCGGCCTTCCAGGAAAAATTACACTGACATCTTGTTCCCTCCTCTTGGGGAAGACACTCCCAAAATTTTTAACACCACTAGATGTACCACATTTCTTGACTAGACGCCCTTCACGGATTCCCTCTTCAAGTCGCATGCCCATGTTCACCATCTCAGTGAAGTCTCTAGGCGCACTTGTGATCATTCTCTCATAGTAGAAGGAACCTAATGTCTTTAGAAAAATCTTCGTCAATTCTTTTTCTTCGAGGGGAGGGTAGATTTGAGCGGCAATCTCATGCCACCTTTGGGCATACTATTTAAAATATTCTCTATCCTTTTGGGACATAGCTCAGAGTTGATCTTGGTCCGGGGCCATGTCAAATTATACTTGTATTGAAGAACAAAAGCTTCACTAAGGTCATTGAAGTTGCGGATTCGGGTGCTATCCAAACCCACATACCTTTTCATTGCGGCACCAGTGAAGTTGTCCTGGAAGTAGTGAATTAATAGCTTGTGATCATAAAAATAGGTGGACATCTTCCTCACATACATGGTCAAGTGACTTTGCGGACATGAGTCACCTTTGTATTTTTCAAAGTCTGGCACTTTAAACTTAGCTGGAATTTTCACGTTTGGGACCAAAAACAAGTCATGAGCATTTTTCCCGAACAAGTCTTTCCCTTTAAGTGCTCTAATTTACCTCTGCATTTCTTGGAATTGGTCTTGGAATTCCTCCATTCTATCGAAGATGCCTAAACTTTCAGCATGTTCAGCATGATAAATGGGTTCATTTGTATATGGAATAGTGTGACTTGCAATGTTTTGAGCCATGGAATTAGGTCAAAATGATGCAATTAGACTCTTGAGATCATGCCTTAAACCAATTGATCATTTTCTAGGTTAAAAAATCGAAATTGCCCTTTCCCAATCAAAACCCTAATTTTGACCATTTTTCCCTTTTGGAGATTTGATCAAAATTCTTGAGGAATTGTGGACCAAACTTGATCAAATGATACATATGAGTTTAAAATGTTTATGTGGATAAAAAAATATGAAGTTTGACTGTAAATTGGCCATGGTTGACTTTTTCCCCAATACAACTGATTTTTAGGTCAACAGCTCAATTGACTCAAAAGTGTGATCCAAGGCTTGAAACTTGACATGAGTGATCTTGGGGGTCCATAATGATCCATGAAAGTCATATGGGGCATTGGAAGTTTAAAAATCCTTGTGCAAACTCAAACCCTAATTTTGGTCATCAGTGTTTAAGGAGGTGTCTTTGAGCTGATCAAACCCTCGTGTAGTCTTGAGCTAAGGAGATCTTGTGAGCAAATTCTTGATAAGTGAGAGAGAAAATTTTGGGGTACAACAGCGATCAACTTTTCCATTTAAGTACGAAGGTTAGTAACCTCCTCGCGAAGCTCATGATTTTATTTCTCTAGATCTTCCATTCTCTTTCGACGATTGGCTCGAGTATTATACTGGTGAAACAGATTGACAATCTATCGAAGTGGAAAAAGAAGCAAGAATAAGACTCTAGAAAACATGTAAGATTGAATGTTGAATAATGCATGATATGCGACGCAAATGATTATTTATTTTCGATAGTTTTTCAAGGAACTTTAAAACTTGATAACTTCGCAAACATCAGTGGTAAAGGACTTTGGAACAACAAAACTCATTTCATTAATAAAAGCTGTAAATTACAACTTTGGAACATAAAAGCCCTTTAAAGAGTTTTACAAAATGGCATAAGTAATAAAAACTAGGAACTAAGATCATTCAGAATCATCATCGGGCGAAGGACCAAATGCGACTTGTAACTTGAGCTTCCTAATCTTATTTTAATAGAAGTCTTCCATATTTGTCTTCTCGGCTACCAGCTGATCAACAACTTTCTTACATGGATTAAGAACGTCTATCAAATCTTCCTTCTTCCTCTTCTTTTCCTTAGCATATTTCTTGAGCAATGCATCTTTTTGACAAAGCTTCTCATCACGATCAATAAACCAACCATATTAAATAAGTAGCATGTCCTCCTTCTCCTTTAGCTGTCAAGTCAGGACCCTATTTTCGTATTCATACATACTATATTTCTCCTTCCAAGCATCTCTTTCAGACTCCATTTTAGCCAGATTTTCCTGATACTCTCTCATGTTCTCAATAGGAATGGCATAGATGACGATGTATCAATAGGGAATGAAGGTTTCTCGGGATAATAAGGCATATTGAGGACACAAGCCCTAGAATGAACCCATTGGAGGTAAGGCTCCAAAGAAACAACACCTCTCTGCCCTAACATGTCTCTTCCCTTTATATGGATATGGGCGCCAATCCCTTTCAATCTTCTCCTTAGCTGCTTTGTGATCTTTTCCTTCTTGGAGAAAGAAACCACTCAAGTGAATGTTATTTGGCTTGTCCTTCATTGGGTATCCAAACTGGCGGCATGCAAGAACATGATTGTAATTAATTCCTCCCCCCGTACCAAGAAGAGGCACGCCGAGAAAAACACCACAACTATCAATGATCTTCACATCATAGTAAGCTTGATTGTACCAATCTATGTCAGAATGAGTAAGAGCCATAATTTTTGGTGCCCATCGTGGTTCCTTCTTGAGATCCCAAAAAACACCAGACCCAGGTAAATGGGAAACATACCACTGGTATAACAATGGTGCACAACAGATGATCATCCCACCTTGGTAGGAATTCCGAAGATGGATGGAATAAAAGGTATCTCCTAGCAGCGTAGGGACTGGATTTCCAATCAAAAAGTTTCTAATGGCGTTGATATCCACAAACTTATCAATGTTATGGAACAAGAACAAACCATAAGCGAGCAAAGCAAAAACAACTTCAAAGGCGACAATATCCTTTATCTCGGCGAAGTAACGAGCTTTCTTCAATAAAAACTACGCAGGTAAACCTTAGATTCCTCCCTTAGTAGTCATGTTATCTTCTATCTCAGACTTATTTAGGTGGGTAACTGTTGCTATCTCATGAGATTTGGGTTCCCCTTCTAAACCAGAGAAAGGAACACAGTCGGTGATTTGCAAACCAAGTATATAAGAATAATCTTCCAAAGTGGGAATCAACTGGTAATCAGGAAAAGTGAAGCATCAATACAATGGATCATAAAACTGGACCAGCGTAGTAATGATACCTTTCTCCATCTTGCGCTTCATAAGAGGAATAGTAGATCCATATTTATTTCGGAAATCCGTAGGGTTCTCAATCTTGGGAATGAAACTCTTCAACTCTTCAATATTAGAATCCTTGAAACTATAACTCTGAGTGTCTCTTTTTCCAAAATCCATAGTAAAAGTACCTGAGATGTCTACAAAAATCATTCTTAAGTTCCTTGAAAAACACTTTTAAAGGATGCTTATGGATGCATGAATGAATGATAATTCAACAATTACACATAAGTTCACAAATATGGGGTTCAAAGGTTCAACTCTACAAGCATGGAGTCAAAGGTAAAGACCACCCCAAGGTATGTACTAAAGGTTTACTCACACCTGTAAAACAAGGTTCTAAAAGTTCCCAGAGTCTACAATCCTCCTTTGGATATTATCAACGTCTTGATTACTCGGTAATTAGCAATATTCTCAAGAGAAACTCGTCTGAGTGCAATATCACATAACAACTACTTCCGGAGTACTCTATTATAGTCTCCGCACTACACCTAAGAGGCCAATATGGGTTAAGGGTTCTACGGTTCTCAGCTTCTCTAGCTCCCAGGTCGAAAGCAACAATGTCTTTCCGATTACTCGGTAAATGAATACTACAGTCAAAGGGGCTTCCACTGAGTGGGGGATTTCATGCCTCCTTCTTCGGGATTACTCCCTCAAAGTTAACATGACTATACCGCCCGTCTTATTCCTAAGTGTAACTTAGTCCGGGTATAGGACTTGTCCTTTGTAAGTATCATCAACACCTAAATAACCATAATGTATAACATATAATCAAACAAATAATAATAAAACAGATAAGACAAACTAGGCTTAACCCACTTAGGGATGGACAAGCAAGAGGTCAATCTCTCATCAGCAGAGTCGCCAATTCTATAGAGATAAAAAATGTAGCAGGGTAAATCGGAGATCGAGCTATTAATTAACTCAACTCACAAAAGCAAGAGTTGCCACCACGCTTTATTATTTCCAAGGGAAAAGGGAAAAGAATGAAACAAAACCCTTAAATATGCAATGTAAAGTAATACTTAAAAGTAATGAAAATATAATGTGTTTTTTGAAAGAGATCTAGAGTTCGGGTGTTAGTTATACAATGGGAAGGTATTAGCATCCAATGCATCTGCGGTACTCCACATGAACTTTTTGAAATATCTTTTTTTTGGTTAAAATTTGTTTGTTTGATTAAAATGTTTTGTTTGTTTAAAAATAGGTGTGGACGAGATTTTGAAGATGCGACGACCTAATGTCGAAGTTTTGACTTAAAAGGTGTGAGTTTTAAAATTGAGTCTTTTAGGAAAATTGACTTAAGATTAACAAAAATAGTAAAACAAAAATGAATTTGATGACATGAAGTCAACAAAGTCAAAACATTTCCCTTGGAAATTAGACGGACGAAAGATACAAAGATTAAATGATCGAGAATAAAGTTAATTAGAGCGACAATTGAATAATAACAAAATTCAATAAGAGATTAATTTATAAGCATGTATTTTAAATGATTAAATAAATAACCAAAATTAAATAAAGACTAAATTATAATAGCATGTATGTTTTAACAATTAAATAAATAACAAAAATTAAATAAAGAATAAATTATAAAATATGTATTTTTTAACAATTAAATAAATAACAAAAATTAAATAAAGACTAAATTATAAAATATGTATTTTTTGTATTTCTTAATGGCAAGAAAAAAAAATTATATATATAAACTAAGTTAATATTTTATTATCAAGTATATTTAATGAAATTCATAAATAAGGCTAAAAGAATCAAGAAAAATGGAATAAAATGTTCCAGCAAAGAGTTGAACTCGGGTCCTCTAGGTTACTACAAACATGCCTTGCCAACTGAACTATATTGTTTGTCTATTATAGTCATGTTTTAATTAGGATATAAGGGAAATATGATAACGGATTGGGCCAACAAGCCCAATGGGGATGACCCGGTTTGGAGGAAAGAAACAAGGAAAATATTTGAACCCTAAAGAGAGAAAGGCGTCGATAGCTGTAGCATTGGGAAGGAAAGTGTTCAGATTTAATTATTATTGCTGTTAGCTCTTATCTCTATGCTATCATGGAAAACAGAAAAATTAAGACCCTCTCCATAATCGAAAAACTTCATCTCTCTAACCATTCTACATTCTTCATCTTTCATTAGTTTTCACCACCACCAACAAACTCTTTGAACTCACTCTTCTCTTCAATATCTATCTTCCTCACCCACACAAAATACCTCTAACAACCTATGACCGATTCTCTCACCAATCTCAACATCAAATCTCTGAAAAGGTTGCTCGAATTATATCATCCTCCCGTTAGTATCTTCCTTGAAGCACCACTATCTCTGATAAATCATCAGAAGAGAGATGTCTGATATGGCGAGGGTATACTGCAGTTCCAAAAGAGAAAGTCATGAAAATGTCTGGATCGACACATAGAAAAGAGAAGATTTATGGGTAGACAGTAGTATTCTTTCATAATGAAGATGAAGGATCTTTGTGAGTCATCAACAAAAGCAGCAATAGGTAAAATTTAATCTTTTGTTGGTGGGTTTTGATTTGGTTTCTACGAACTCAATTTCATTGTATGTTGTTGTTCTATTTTGTTTGTATGATAGAAGAATAAGACATGGATAATTGAAGAAGGAGATGAAGTGTGTTGAATGGGTTGAAGACGATAACAGCGATGGAATTTCCAGAAAGTTCAAAAAAAGTTGCAGAGATTCAGAGAGGCTTGAAGGATTTTCTGGGAGAGATTATAAGAGGTGAGTTTTTGTGAGCTTTCTCTTCATCATGAACCACTTTCGAATCCTTCTGGTTGTTTATTATGAATGGAAAATTGCAGAATGCTGAGAATTCAGGATAGTCGGTGTCGTATGTGCTCCATCCAACCTAACATTTTCAGGTGCTCTAGCTTGAGGTACATCTGCCAAAGGTATGCGTCCTTGAGCTCCTGTTACAGCTGGAATGTGAGAAGACTGCACTGAAGATGGAAGAACTTCTTGAAGAGTTATTATGGAATTCCAGTTTTAAAGAGCTACTACTGTCCATTGCATTGGATGGGGATGTGCCATCACCAATCAAGTAATTATCAAGGTTTTTATTGAAAGATTCTACACGAGGAGTATCCCATTTCATGATTTTCCTTAGCATTGCTTTGGCTATTTCAGTCATTCGAGGTTGGTATTTAATAATTTGTCCGTCAAAAGGGGCAGCTCGCTCTGTTGTTTCAGCAATACCTTCCTATTTGAGCCTATGATTTTTGTTGACTTTAATTATGTGCCTATTGTTGTCATTTTTCTGTTGCACAAAGTGAGCAAAGAAGCCAGGACTCTGGACAACTTTGGCAAGGAATGACATCATTTGTTGTTGTTGTTGCTCCATTCCCTGAAGGCGTTGAACCATTGTTTGTAGCTGGTTATTAGTGGTTTGTCGATGTTGCCTCAACCTCACAAGCTCTTGCACTAAAACATTTTTGTCTCTTTTCAGCTGTTCTACCTCTTCCTCAAGCCCAAGTTTCCCAACTTCTTCACACGCCCTGACTCATGAACTTTGTCCAAGTGGTTGTTGAGCAGGGGTTTTGGATAAGGTTGAATGACTATATAATTCCTCTAATTTATATTATTTCTAATATTTCAATTCTGGTTTTTCTTATGTTTATTATTATTATTATAACTAAACATGCTTAAATGCCAACAAAATGCAGCTACTCAAAGATACCGCAAAATGATAAATCAAGCGATCATATGGCATAAAAGTGGTGCAAAGAAGATTCAAATATGTGAATGAGAAAGTTATGCAGAAGTAAATAGGGAAGAAGAAATACCTACCGGAGTCTCTCTGATGGAGCTTCAAAAATAGTAAGTTCTCCTTCCCTCTCTTGTTGATGCTCAAACTTTTTTTGCTTTAATTCTTGTTGTGATACTTGAACAAAAAACTCCTTTTTCTATTTTCTCTCTTGCTGAGTTTTCCTTCTCCTACTTGAATTTTTTGTGTGTGTTTTTATTTGGGTTTTTCTTGTGTATCTTTTTCTGTCCATGAAGAGGGCTTTTATTGAGAAATAACAAGGCATTTAGGGGGAAAACAATAGGATATTTGAATTGTTATGACAAACTGTTTTGATTCCTTTTTCATACAATTTTTCTTTAGCCATATTGATGAAATTTTTGGGCTGTTATGATGCAGGGCAGCATGCTATATAGACTGATTTACATTAGATTTTATAGCAGTTTTCATGAAGCATTTAGGACTGTTACAAGCTACTATTTTTTTACTGATTTGTAGCATTTTTATAGCACTTTTGGGACTGTTTTGTAGGCTACTTTTATAGCAGATTTTGGGGATGTTTTTCTTGCTGTCTTGGACTGTTATTGTTGTTGTTTTGGACAACAAAATACCACAAAAAATTGGACTTTTATTTATTGAAACAAGGTTGGAAAATGTGGGCAGCAACATGATATTGAGCTGGAATTTTAGGACATTAGAAATAATAGTTTGTACAAACTTGTAATTCCTTGTAACTTTGTAGTGATAAATCCAAATAAAATTTGTAACATGAATGGAAACTTGTTCTTCAATATAATTATCTCAATTCTTTTGTAATTGTAAACATTTGAATCTTTATAAACTTTGAATCTTGATATTCATCTTAATGAAATTCGAAATCTTCCATTTGAATTTGGAAAGGAATTGATTGATACTTGAATGGATTTTTGAATGATGAATAAACAATAATGTAAGACTTAAGACTTCAATTTCGCATTTCGTATTAGAGATTCTAATAAATTACATGAATTGATCTTGTAACCATTATGTATTTATTCTTGTGATGAATAATTATTTGAATCAAGTTTCCTTTTCCAATATCTTCTTGAATAAATGCTTCATGTGAATTCAAATGTCCATGGTGTGAATTCATCAAAATAGTCACACAAAAATAATCTTGAATAAATATAATGTGAGGAATAATTATTCTTGAATGAGCCCTCTTGATAACTTCTATTTAATTAACACTTGAATTCATATGATGAAAATTCCAAGTATTCTAAATAAATTCTTCCAAAGCGATCTTGAATTCAATCTCCCCACTTTAACGAAATTCACCATGTGTCATGTAAGTATAAGAAATCGAACCATGCTTAAAAGCTTCAAATGATCACTAGAAAGGGGATTTGAGGCAAAATGTTATCGCATTGAGAAATTGGCACAATGAACTGAACTTAGAGATCCAGAAACTCTTAAATCATGACAAACATCCCACAGAGTCCTCTCATGGATTTCTAAACACAATTCGTCTTCAGCTTTTAAAGAAAACTTGCATATGACTTTTGGTCGAAGCGTTTGGAATTGACTTGCATTGTGATCTTTTCTTGTATTTCATGGCAAGGTGAAACACATGTGAACCAGTGATCATGGAACCTTGTCTGTTTTTATGAAGTAGAATCAACAATCATTGTACTTCTGGCTTGAGACTCAAAACCCTAATTGAGGCATGATGCCTGATGCACTTGATTCGAACCTGTTTATGCACATGAAATCAAAGGAACAAAAAAACACACTTCGTGCTTGGTTAGAAGTTAGTCATGCATAAGATAAAATGCTCACAACACTCGATAATCTCTGCACATGCAATGCTCAAAGGTGAAACGTTCGAAACCTATCATATTTTGTGACCTTGATGTATATAACAAAAAATAAAATGAAGATGGGATCTTAGGTCAAAATTTGAGGTATGACAACGCCTTTTAAGGTTTTCAACCCACCGGGATACCATTTCTTGTCCAAGCTGCCTTTTTAGGTTTTCGACTTGTCGGGTGTATAATCTTTTATATATACCCTAATTTTTTTCCTGTATCCTTTTGATTCGCCGGGATGACCTCATTTTTGCTTACGCCAGTCAACCTAGCAGGTCGTTTTCATGCATAGTATCTTTTAACTATGTCCATGTTCACAGAGTGTGGGAAGTCTTCATCGTCCATGGTGGTTAGTATCATAACACTGCCCGAAAATACTTTCTTGACAACAAATGGCCCTTCGTATGTGGGAGTCCATTTTCCCATGGGATCACCTTGCGGAAGAATGATACGCTTATTACCAAGTCACTAGCCTGATATACTTGATGCTTGATTTTATTGTTGAGTGCTTTGATCATACGCTTTTGATACATCTGACCGTGACAGACATCCGAAAGCCTCTTTTTGTCAATCAGATTCAACTGGTCTAACCTGGTCTAATTCCAATTGTTTTCATCCAAGTCTGCATCTTTCATAATCCTCAGAGAAGGAATCTGAACTTCGACAGGCAGGACAACTTCCATGCCATAGACCAGGGAGAATGGGGTTGCCCCAGTTGATGTTCACGCTGAAGTGTGATAGCCATGAAGAGAAAATGGTAACATCTCGTGCCAGTCTTTGTAATTCAAAACCATCTTCTGTATGATCTTCTTAATATTCTTGTTGGTGGCTCCCACTGTGTCGTTCATCTTTGGTCGATACAGAGAAGAGTTGCGGTGCTTGATCTTGAACTGCATGTAGAGTTTAGTGATCATAATGTTGTTGAGGTTGGTACCACTGTCTCTGATGATTCTTTTGGGGATGCCATACCGACATATGAGGTTATACTTAATGAGACAGGCCACAACATTTTTGGTAACAGAGGCAAATGAGGCTGCTTCAACCTATTTTGTGAAGTAGTCAATGGCGACGAGAATGAAGTGATGTCTGTTAGAAGAAGTACGCTTGATTTCTCCGATCATATCAATGCCCCACATTGAGAATGGCCAAGGAGCAGTCAAAACATTCAGAGGAACCAGAGGCACATGAACTTTATTAGCATAGATCTGGCATTTATGACATGTTCTCGAGTGGTGGTGACAGTCGATTTACATAGTTGACCAATATTAACCTGCTCTCAAAATCTTTTTAGAAATAGTATGCCCGTTGTAGTGAGTACCAAACATGCCATCATGCATGTTCTCCATAATTTTCTCTGCTTCCTTCTTGTCCACACAACGATGCAAAGTTGAATCATGATTACATTTATATAAAATTCCATTGCTCAAGAATAACTTAGCCGAGAAACTCCATAGAAATTTCTTAGCATTGATCGACGCCCCTTCAGGGTATTCTTGAGCTTCAAGATACCTTTTCACTTCATGAAACCAAGGTTTTTCTTCTACTCCATCAGTATCAATTTTGTAGCAGTGTGCTGGTTCGTCGAATCTTTCAATGGTAATTCTGGGAGCTTCATTGTCCCATATGACCTTGAACATGGATGACATGGTAGCTAATGCGTCCGCCAACTTATTTTCTTCTTTTGGGATATGCTCAAAAGTAATCTCTTTGAAGTACGGAATCAAGGTTAGCACATGTTCTCAGTAAGGAATAAGATTTAGGTGCTTCGTATCCCATTCTCCCTTGACCTGACTGATTACCAAGGCTGAATCCCCATATATGCTCAAGAATTTTATTCTTAGGTTAATAGCAGCTTTAATACCCATGAAGCACGCTTCATATTCAAACATATTATTGGTGCAGTCAAAGCAAAGTCTGGCAGTGAAAGGCGTATGACAACCCTGAAGAGAGATAATTATAGCACCAATTCTGTTTCCAAGTGCTTTAGAAGCTCCATCGAAAACCATAGTCCATTGGGATCCTAGCCCAGGTCCTTCATACGGTCCAAGTTCTTCACAATCTGTAATTAGCATGATGTTCTCATCCAGGAATTTGAAGTTCATAAATTGGTAGTCGTCTACAACTTGATGCGCCAAATGATCTTCCAGTACACTACCTTTGATTTCCTTTTGAGTGGTGTAATGAATGTCATATTCTGTTAAGATCATTTGCGTTGTACCCCAAAATTTGCCCTCCCATTTTCACACAAGACATACTCCTAGAGGTTCTCAATTGCTCAAGGTTGACCAAGAATTGACCTGATAATTCTCCTCCTAAGGCAATGAACCCCCAACTAAGGTTTCAATTTTCATCAATATGGTTGAGCTCCAAGGATCCCAAATGTCCTTCATTATCCTAATATGTCCTCAAGATCATCCATGCCAAATTTCATGCCTTGCACAATAAGTTTGCTCAGTCAATTGCTCAAGTATTGGAAAATCAATTGTGCTAGGTCAAAAGTCAACTGTGGCCCATATACAGTCAAACTTCGAGATTTTTGGTCAACATCAACATTTTGAAGTGAT
Organism: Vicia faba; assembly: GCA_948472305.1. Lineage (NCBI taxonomy): Eukaryota > Viridiplantae > Streptophyta > Magnoliopsida > Fabales > Fabaceae > Vicia > Vicia faba. Next base: position 2,368 of record CATIWC010000880.1, on the reverse strand, counting down.
ATCCATCATTTTATTAAGGGTTCATCATGATTCCTCAAGAAATGCTCCTAACCCATCAAAAGTCAAAAATGGCAAATTAGGGTTTATATAGGAAAAGTCAACCAAACTTTGACCAAGCATAACTTTCTCATACTTTGTCAAATTTTTTCCAACCAAAGCTCATTTTGAATAGAATCCAATTACATACAACTTATCTTCATCCCTCAAGTCTAAGAAATGCACCATTTGAAAGATACAAGTTCATACATTATAGGTCATTTTCAAAAAGTCAACAAAAGCCACTTTTTTCCAAGATGTTTTACATCAAGATAAAATTTTCAAATGCAAAATTGATAAAAAGAGAGATTGAAGTAGACATATTGTTCTTTCCAAAAAGTCCCAAATCATCATCATGAGATAAATATTGAGCAAGTTATGGCTTGCCCAAGTTGGGAAATTTTGGGAATTTTCAATTTCTTGGACTTCAAGCATCTTCCTAAGTTTATAGAGGACCTCTAAAATTATTCTTGCCGTGCCTTGCATTTGGTAACTATTTTATTAATATTTATTTTAATTTATTTCAAAAAAATATAAAATAAAATGTATAAAATAATTGGGAATGGGCTTTGAGCTCTGGGTTGATGATTTGGACAGCCTAGGCCCATAAAATTTCGTGTAAAGGTGACCATATTCATTCAAATTCAAAAAGGACAAGATTCCATGTATTTGGCAAAGTTATAAAACATCATTCATGAATTTAAAAACACATGTTTATGGTTGTTATTACCTTTGTTCTCTTGTCTCCTCCATCCTCTCTATATAAAGGACACATTAGCAAGCTTTAACACATGAGATACAACCTGGAAAAGCTCTACAAATTTTGCAAAAATTATCAAAGTTGTAAAAATCCGCATTTTAGGTTACAACCTTTCTCAGTCCAAACAAAAGATCTAAATACATTCCTGGAGGCTCCCTGAAGCTTTTGCAATCATTACCAAGCCCTGAAACATCACAAAACGCCTTAGTAAGCTCCATTTTTATATTTTCTAACTTGTTTCATGCAGATCCGGTACTCCTCGTAGCTAGATGTGCATTATACACCATCAGACATGTGCCATCAGATGTCCATCTAATCAGATCTAGCGCACTCCATCTGCGGGCTCACCATGGGCCATCAAGACCAATCCACATTGGATCCAGAAGAAAATCTAGGCCTCCACCTTCACGGGTCAGCAAATTCAACAACCACACCCTGTTAGAACATAGTTTGATTCTACAACCCTTGATTAAAGTTTTGATGATAACAAAATACAAAGAATAAATTATTTCAAAGATATATACAAAGAACAATTATGCTCCTTAATATTATGTTTTGTATATGCAGAAGTTCTGATGGAATCAGCATCAGAATGGAATCAGCATAAGAAGATCAGCAATATGTGCTACACGCTGAAGCTACCAGATTATACGCTGAAGTTTGATGACCAGAATCTGCGCCTAAACAAATATAATCTGACTCTGATCAAAGACATCTTTACCAAGTCATCAACACTCTGAAGCGTTATCAGCAATTTTGCTAAGAAGAATCTGAAGCGTTACTGATTATTCAAGACAGAATTAAATTCTAACGGCTTTCTTCAGACAAAGATCTTCTACAAAAGGAAAGTGTGTTATTATCATTAAAACCTGCTTTATGGACAACGTATCTTTGCTTGCCTATATAAACAAGTCTGCTTGTGAAAAGAAGCACGTACGTACGCACTCAACAAAGTTTCCAAGCTATCCAAACCATGCATATTTAAAGCTTTAGCAAATTCATTTTATTCCAAGCTTATTTTGTGTAATTATCACAGTTGTGATATATAGTTTTGTAAGAAAACAACAACACACTCTTGTTCAATTATTTGTAAAAGAAGTTCCTTGAGATTAACCGGGTTGTGGTTGTACTCAAGAATACTTTAACAGTTGTTAAAGTAGCTGTTGTAATCCTTTGAGAATATTGGATTAAGACCTCATTGGAGAGAGGCGAAATCACCTTGACGGGTGGACTGGAGTAGTTTGAGATCAAACGAACCAGGATAAAAATACTGTGTCATTAAGCTGTTTTTTATTTTAGTTTTTCAATTCAACCCCTCCTTCTTGTGTTTTTCACATCTTCAATTGGCATCAGAGCGCCTGGTTCTGAGCTTCAACACTTAACCGTGTCAGTACAAGATCCAGCGTTAGAAAAACACAATGGCAGGACCAAGTAAAAACATCAGCAATGACAACAATGAAGAAAGGGTCAGATTCAGTGATAAACCTCCAGTATTTGATGGAGAAAAGTTTGACTACTGGAAAGACAGAATTGAGAGTTTCTTTCTGGCCCATGATGATGATCTATGGGACA